>CM067344.1:45539998-45572498 GCA_034190875.2 Urechis unicinctus | reverse complement strand
ATATGTTGGAGAGGATAAGATGAAACTGGTAAGAATGTTGATTCGTTCAACTGGTAGATATGCTAATAAAGATGTTATGAATGTCGATAAATCAATGAAATATAATATAGTACTAATAATCACGTATGCATGAGCGATACTCATTTTGAAAATACATTCCGTGAAACAATATAGATCTAAACGTTCTGTTTGAGCGTATAAAATGCCATGTACCTCAATATTCAAGATTATCGATGTTAACAACTCACGCATTTAATGCACTTTAGGTAGACTGGGCAAAGTGAAGTATAACTTTGCACTGTGTGTGACCATAATGGGACGATAATAATGGTCTACTTATGAATTATTGAATTTTGTAATAGTTGAGCTGTAAACACTTTCGTATGCTCTACGTTGTGGGTTGGAAAGGGCAATTCTGTGTCTTTTTATTTACTCATCATCGTGTATTATACTAGATATATCTACCATGAATCAAGTTATAATAAAAACAAATACAAATTATGATAAAGATAATAATCATAATAATAGTTTATTTCAGGCACCAGATCCATAGCATATAAAGCATGCATACAATTGTAGTTTGCTGTTAATTTTGAGTATGAGTTGAACTTTTCTTGCAACATCACACTTTTAGGCGGTAATTTGAAAATTTTACAGAATTAATAATAATGACACATATTCACAAATTCAATGCCCCTTGCTCACCAACACTCAGGGAATACATAATCCAGATTTATTAGCTTAATGCACAAATGATTGTTTTGAGTCGAGAATAAAAATTCCAGATTTAGGTAGATAGATAATTTACTGTCCGCATACACATACATGAATAATTACATTCACAGGTTACATTCTGCAACAATATAGCAAATTTACATATAGAGTAGATCTTATGTAATCATTACAATATAGATATAATATATATATTATAAATACTTGGCATCTGTATGTATATCATATATATATATATATATATATATATATATATATATATATATATATATATATATATATATATATATATATATATATATATATATATATATATATATATATATATATATATATATGCACTAGGTCAATGCGAGTAGAAACTGAAGTTTGTGCGCTCCATCATCCTCGTACAGCAATTTATTGATTTAACAAAAGTGCATAAAGAGGTAATTATCGCTATATGTACTTTAACTTTCCCTCATTGATTTAATTTCCTACAATGTTCTTAAAAGATGGCAGTGCAGTTATTTTAATGCGACAAACAGTAAAATAGTCTAGAATAGAGTTGAATAAACAGGCACCAACATAATGAATGCTTTTCTGACGGAAATTTGTTCTACACCTAGGGGGTTAGTAGATTAGCCTGTTTCGTGTTAAATATCCATGGTCATTTCTATATATTGTAAGCATGTCATTAAATACTTCTGATAAGAATCCACAATCATATTTATACATGAATATTGCCACACAATATAGGTGGAGCTGATATATGTTCCAAATGTTAAGTTCGTTAAACAATGTTGCTTTATTGGCTTGATGCCCAAACAGAAAGACCTGGTTAACTCTTGCCTATAATGGTAATAAACGAAATGATTTGGGTTTAAGCCTGAAAAGATGACAGGTACATTTGCACTGAATTGTTACACGCTTTTCACGAAAGATTTTCAATTTGGCCAATGTGATCTACATATGCAGCCATACAAACACTCTAGGGCCATATCCAGACGAGTGATATCAAAGCATATCTGATCAGATTGTTATCAGAATACTTCCTTTTGTATAAGTGTCGTTGCAGGATTACTTCATTGGGATAACATACCGTTTTTTGCTGACTAGGTTTGATTTGACCACAGCCTACGAACACCACCAAGCTTCTCAATGCCATATATGACTCTATCAATATCATGGATTCGTCAACCACGACAATTATTGGCATCACCCAGTATTAAGTCTTAGCTGTCAAACATCAGGAATGGATCAACGATAGCGGCTCATATTGTTCACTCCACTGAGTGACCCCTTCCCTCAAGTCATTGCGTTAATATGACTGACACACGACACGGCCGGATATGAAGAATATAAAGCTTTGTTTTCCCACAATGCCCCTATGGTCATTCCATATGCATTCTATGCATAAGCTAAGGTAAGAACGGACATAAAGATGTCTTTCATCCGTCTCACTGGGCTTCATAAAGGCACTCAGCTAAAATTTTAAAGGCTGGTCGGCCAGGCAATAAGATAGAAATATAGGTAACTGGCGTTATGAGGTTATATAAAACACGAAATATAGTATATCACAGTAGCATTATATGATGTTGCCCTCATAGGATTGAATGTCAACGTTTGGTTTGAAAATGACCAACCTTTGTATGACAATGCAAGCATTGTAAACTCCTTAAAAAGAGCGATATGTTATCGTATACGCGGTCAAATGTGTAGAAGCACAGAATTAAATTACCAAATCCATACTTGCATATATATTTTGTTGTACGTCTTGTTCATAATCTGCTGAAGAACAAACGTGATCCACTTGAGCTCACTTATTGATGAAACAATTTCGATTCAACACGTTGAGTGTATACCCGTAAAGAGTTATCTAATATTAAGCAAGAATCTCTTAAGCTCTAAGTGTTAGTTAACGCAATGTCACGTGGGTGGTATGGGGAAAAGCAAATCATCCTTGTGACCATGCGATAACATACTAATGGCGATGGCCCCTTCACGCGATAATCAAGCGCAACTTCACACCAAAATGATCGCCGTGAATATAAAGCTACCGTTATGGAAATTACACAAGGGTTGTGTTTGGGTGGCTGGGGGCTGATACCGTTATCGTATGGTGCCACATTTGTGACCACAGTCGCTCGGTTCCCGGTACCAAGCTTCCGAGAGCCGAGATAGGGGCTCGGCGCCTAGAATCAGCTCAGCGTTCGGAAATTTGGCTTCGGAAACCGAGCGCGTGTGTTTGTAGCCGTGAGTCCGACGAGATGAAGATGTTTTTAAATTGTTAAATTAAATTGCACGAAAGCAACTAGCATTAAGCACATATGTAGCGTGAGAGTCAGATTAAACCATCACTATCACCGAAGCTATTCAAGATGTTTAAATAACTACAATCCTTGGATTGTCGTTTTTCATCGACGTTATCTCGTTATGCGGGTAGTAATATGCCTTATACCTATTTTGTACATTCTAATGCTAAATCATATGCATCTATTTAATTGAAAGTTCAGGATAACGCAAGTTGTGTGGATTAAAATACAATTAAAGTGAGTAGCGTTTCTATCAATGTTTGATTATATCCATTTTATGTCGGGCTGTGACTCGATGCGTTTTTGATTATTTATGTTAACTGTTTCATTTGGAGCTTAACGGTCATCCGGGCTTGTCGGGGCTATCAAAATGCTTCGCGCACTAAGAAGCCATCTTGACTAAGGAATTAACTTTCAATGCTTCTTATTCAGTTTTACGCAGGATATATTTTTGTCTTTGTATCTGTACTTGATCTTTGCCGGGTTTGTCGTCCCTTTGACCGGGCAACACAGCGGTATTGTCTGGTTTGAAAATGCTATGGTTGATGGGTTGATACCGTAATATCCTGATGAGAAACACGCAACCAGATTAATGTTTAGCGAGCAAAGTACTTTTGTGACAACCCCTGTTATAACACTTGCAAGATGTGATTGGTATCAGGCGGCTCCATCGTCTAGCAACGTTTACGCTGCACTGCTCGGTGAGGGACTTTTTCTAATCGACAAGAAAACTGGGTAATAATGCGTCACGGTCGCAAACCGAGCGGCTAACTGGTGATATGAGAAAGAGACCGAGTTCAGATTGGCTGAGAGGAGGGTGCCAAGCGATAAGTGATAGCTATCGCATGGTCACGTGGGTGGCATGAGGAAAACACATTCTTAGTACCTGAATTTCTGCAATATTATTGTATGATGAATGACTGATCCCTTCACAGCCACCAACAGAAAAGGCTTCTCCTGCGTGCTAGGTTAGACACTTTGAGCCAGATAGCGCGCTTCTATCGTGCATTGATGAGTCATTCACATAATCACACAGCAGTGTGCAAAAATATGAATCTCAGTCATTTATGCCTTAGTGGTTTTGCAGCCAATTATATGATGTGACCATCGTACTTACTACGAGCTTCGTCACCCGTCTCCAAGTAGCACATACGCCAGTGATAAGACATAAAGGCCCCAATATGCCATTCGATGCCACGTCTTCCGTTAGGGGCTAGTGAGTCTAGTTTATCTGGTAGACTGGCGGACCAGTAGATTGGGAATGGAAATATTATTGTGATTGCGGGTTGTCTGTGGTCCTCTTGTCGCCAATTGTATGCGCGCGCGCGTGTGTGTGTGGAGTATCGGGAAGACCCAGCTCAGCTTAGATGTCCATTTGTCCCTCCCACTGGCTAAAGCTGCTCGGCTCAGATTCGAGCGATGTGGCCTCATAGTGAACCTGCTCATAGCTTCGACTGACTCTCAACCTATTTTGAACTATTTTATACTTTGACTAGAATCCATACTTTGCACGTTGACCTTGGTTGTCAACCCGCCGTCTCTTCTCAGCAGAAGACTCCCCTGCCATACTACAAGTTTATTCAGCCATCTAATGCATTAGTTTATCTAACATAAAATTGGCCCTTTCATATGAAAAATGTTAACTAAGGATAAGGACACTCAATCCTAGGATACAATCTCAGCTGTCCTGGAAATCCGTTAAATATGCACTTATATGATATCATGATATTGTTCCCCTGTATGCAATCTGCTGCTGGTCTAAAGCGAGCGCATTAACTTAATGGCAGAATGTCTTCAGTAATATGACGGAAGTGTGTGTGTGTGTGTGTGTGTGTGTGTGTGTGTGTGTGTGTGTGTGTGTGTGTGTGTGTGTGTGTGTGTGTGTGTGTGTGTGTGTGTGTGTGTGTGTGTGTGTGTGTGTGTGTTTGTGTGCGTGTTTATGTGTGTGTATGCTCAGTTTAGATATCCATTTGATAAGGCCAAGCGGTAAGGCGGCGCTATTTATGGGTGGTGGGGTGTGACGAGGCGTCTTGAGGCATACCACGCACTCGTTAGGCCTTAAGGGATATGTTTGGTTGTAGGGCCATATCATATTTGTACTATGGCAACAATGGCGGCCACCGGTTGTTATTTTTTCAGTAGCTCTAGACCACTTGGGATCTTTATTCTGGTGGTTAACTGTGCATTCTCAAGGTTTGGGGAGGCAGTAGTACTCATATACATGGCATTCTGGGAACGAATTGATAGTAAATCCATCAACATAGATCATGTACGAGTCTTGTCGTACATCTACAAACAAAGTGTCCCTTATTCCCGCTCTTGATAATCACCCCCACACCCCCCCCCCCAACCTTTTTCCACCCGCACCTAAGACACGAAAGCACGGATCCCAGCCGGTTTTGCTGCATTATGATTGTGGTTCAGTTTTCAGAGAGTTGGTATTTTAATTGTTTCTTTTTTCTCAAGTTGGGCGGATTTTATGCTCATCTCAACCTTTTTTTTTTTTTAGGCGAGAACCCCCTCCCGCTGGCTAAAGCTGCTCGGGTCAGATTCGATGGATGTAGCCTCATAGTGAACCTTCTCATACTTCGACTGACTCTCAACCTATTTTGAATTATTTTATACTTTGACTAGAATCCATACTTTGCACGTTGACCTTGGTTGTCAACCATATCTAAAAGTTTATTCAGCCATCTAATGCATTAGTTTATTTAACATAAAATTGACCTTTTCATATGAAAGATGTTTACTGAGGATAAGGACACTCAATCCCAGGATACAATCTCAGCTGTCCTGGAAATCCGTTAAATATGCACTTATATGATATCATGATATTGTTCCCCTGTATGCAATCTGCTGCTGGTCTAAAGCGAGCGCATTAACTTAACTGGCAGAATGTCTTCAGTAATATAAAGGAAGTGTGTGTATGTGTGTGTTTATGTGTGTGTATCTAAGTGTATGTATGTGTATATGTGTGTGTATGTATGTGTGTGTGTATGTATGTGTGTCTATGGGTGTAAATGTATGTGTATGTATGTATATATGTATGTATGTATGTGTGAGTGTAGCGTGTGTATGTATGTGTTTGTATATGTGTATATGTATGTGTATAAATGTATGTGTATGTATGTTTATGTATGTGTATGTATATGAATGTATGTATGTATGAATGTATGTGTGTGTGCGTGCGTGCGTGTGTGTGTGTGTTACAAACAGTCGCAAGAATAGCCGATGAAATTGAAATAACAGCGTTAATATTTAGCAAGACTCCCTGTGGCTTATTAAAATCATAAAGTGTATTGATATGGGATAAGTGTTCCGAATAATCGAAGGACAGCGAGTATGTATGCGTATATATCTTGCCTTCTTCCAAAGCGTCATGAAGCTGTCTATGTTGCTATCAATCTGGTACTTTACCGACGAAGTGAATGTTTATTCATATTGATGAATCATGCATACAGGATGCTTCATTGGAATGCGTTTTAATGGGGTGAGGTCTTCACGCGTCTATTCGGTTGTTGATAAACCTTGCCCCCCCCCCCCCCCACCACATTAGTCGTTGTGTGAATAAGTTACTATAGATGAACTGAATATTTTGACAACATAGAGCAAACCCTAACAAGGCACACTAAAATATTCAATTAAGCATGATGCGCTTGGTAATATCGCTCTTAAGTTATGACAAATGACCGAAGAGCTGCTTTACGTTTAGCCATTATGTTTTTGCGTATTGGTCTTCTTTAGGGAGTAAGTGTAACCGTATTGATGGGGATGGGGTGATTATTTTCCTTCGATTATGGATAAATCTAGCTTGAACTATCGTACAGTCGTAACGCCACAATGCATAACCATTAAGGTGCGTTGGTATGATACCCTTTCATGGGCAGTAAAGCGTTATATCAGTGTTGCGATTATTTGAGCTAATTCTTCAATGGATTTAGATTCATAAGCGAACAACATATACACTCGATCAAGTTCTATCAAATTTGTGTTTGATCGGCTGCGATTTGGCAACATCGGGGATCATAGTAATATGCCACAACTAAAGGATTTATTTCATATGGCGCGAATTAGGAAACAAGTCAATCGTTTTATTGATACAGCTGTTTGATTAAACAGTCCATGGTTTACAGGCAAACTAATTAGTTTCAATAATAAAGGTAAAGTTCGACGAGAGGACGCCCCCCGAAAATTAAGATTGTCACTGCCTCATCTAGAAATCTGGAGTAACGTAACTGCTGCTATCTCAGAAATTTTTCATGAATCATAGAAATATCATTAGAATGTCTCAGTAAATGTTGCGACTTCTTTCCAAACGTCGAACCATGATAATGTGTTCTTAACTTCCGAGTATGACGACGCATGTTTCACAGAACATCAGTAGAATGTGTATCCATTGGCCACCGCATGACGCCATCGCGAGCCGACCTAGTCACAGACATAATGCAGTGTGACTTAATTATAATAAACCTGCAGCTTGATACGCCTTTAACCTTTGGCTTCCGTTGAGACCGTATATATGATATTTACTCATGTCACGATAGGGACGAACCTCAGTAAAAGGTCATTTGTGCTGTTGGTATTAATCATCTTAAGTAGTGTTCTTTGTAGCACAGTAGAAACAGACAGTTTGTTATTAATTAAGCAACGATGTGAGATCACAGTCAGAGACCTTTGAATTTGTTGATTACAAACAATGAGTTTATATATTTGAAGATTGTTAAACCATTTGTCATCATGTTGTTTACATTTTGAATTCCAAAATCAATAGATGCCTGTTATATAATAGTTTATTGGACACTGCTTTGAATGTTCTTAGATAAGCATTGTTCAAAGGGAACCTTTACCATCGGGTCATCATCTTCCCTAGAACATGTATACTACGCGCATATACTGTGAAGGTTACATTTGATTTGTTTCCATTCGTTGCGTTGAATATTCGCTGTAAAGTTTTATACGTTTTGTTGAACAAAATTAAGGTAAAAAAGAAGTGTTTTATTTTCCAACAGTCATTTTGTAGGTCGAAATTGTCGACTAATTTTAAATTTCACGTCACATAATAATATAGTCCAAGTCAACCTCCCGGCGACACCACAATGAAGCGCTGATGTTCAGGCTGAATGCCATTTTCACTGAAAGCTAGCACAAAGCCTTGTCTGTGCTGTGCGCTTTAACAAAATGTTGTTTATTGTGGCTGGCTTTGCGTGATGCATTGGAGCGGTTACGAAGGGCTTATTTGCTCTCATTTGCTTAATATAGTCTGTGGAATAGATCTAGGGGTATCCTATTGGCGACATGAGGGATACATCCCATATGACAGAGATTGCATTCTGGGATTGAGTGCCTGTCATGTATAATCTATCTGGGATAAGTGAGAAAGGATCACCATTATATTCGTGTTACAATATTGTTATACTTAGGATCGGGTTGCCACTGCGTCGAATTGGACGGTTGCATTGCTCATTTAATCGTCGATAGCAGATCAAGCTTCCTATGACAGCAACGATTCCTGACAACTTCCAAAGTCATATAAAATCACGTTGGGTTTTACTCGATAATCCATTGAAAACAACGTTTGAAAGAGCGAATGGCGGTCGAATGATACAGCCAAACGTTTTTGGGTTGTAAGCTTAAAAGTATTTGAGCCAGATCAAGGTTGTCCGATCGTCGGGTGAGATACTGAACACGAGAACAAATGTACTTTAAGAAGAAGCCAATAATACAATAATAGAGATGCACAATACATTGATGTGTTAGTGGTGGACCCCAATAATAATAATAATAATAAAAATAATAATTATTTCATTCGGTCCACTGCATATATATATATATATATATATATATATATATATATATATATATATATATATATATATATATATATATATATATATATATATATATATATATATATATATATATATATATATATATAAAGTATAATACATTGAATTATTTATATCGGTGTGGCCAGGGCAAGACCTGAGCATTATGTGCTCTTAATCTATGTACTAGCCATGCCCAATAGTCGTAAAAAAACATGTGAAGTGAAATAAAATACAAAAACTGAAATAGTGAGTTAATACGAAGGTGTACTTCTTATTTTGTATCTTGAATGTGTATTTCGTTAATAAATTTCTGTGAATGTGTATTTCATTAATAAATTTCTGTGATAATTTATATGTTCCCATTTAATTAATGTGTTTTACAAATATTGATTAGCAATTCATATGTGTATGTATATATGAACTGAGAGATATACATTTGTCTCGAAATGATGTGATTCGCATAATGCGACACTTAATTCCAAACATTTATGCCAAAGACCCTCAGAAATGGAAGTTATGGCATGTAATATATACGCGACGGCCTCTAGACGTTACTTATACAGAAGGTGTTAAAGAACATATAATGACGAGGGCGTGGGGATCAAAGGCGTCTGTAACAAAAGTGTAAAGTGGTAAGCCACAAGACGATTAAATGCAGACTACCCCTCGTCCCCCAGCTGCCGTATAACATCGATCTGATCCACGCAAATTTACAACCAGCCAGCGCCGGGTTCAACTGTTATAAGCGCCGTAAGGGCTTGAGTTTGCAACCCTGGTTAATTGTTCCGGAACACAATAAAACCCAGTCCCAGAGTTAATGTGTTTCAACTTGCCAGCCATACCAACTTAGACATGACATCTGCTTACATCAATATATATATAAATAAATATATATAAATAAATATATATATACATATAAATATATATAAAATATATTTATATATAATATATATATATCTTCATATATATATATATTTATATATATATGCACACATATATGTATATATATACATACATAAATATATATATATATATAATATATATATAAATATATGTGTATATATATATGTAAATATATATGTAAATATATATATATATATATATATATATATATATATATATATATATATATATATATATATATACATATACAAACGAAATATTATTTGAACAAGGTATTTTTGTTTTACAATGAATGTGATCTCAAGGTCTACCAATTAGAATACTTACATACAAATCATATTGTCATGCAGTGACAGAAACCTCGGAAGGGTGGATTGTTCTCATATAAAACTAAACAGTCATACATTTAGCATTTTATCAATAATACAATATAGTAGAGCATCCGGGGAGGTTAGTGGTATTTTGTGACAAACATCGGAATGTAAACTACGAAAGCTGTAGATTCACTTTCGTCGTTCGCCGGTTGACTAAATATACGTATGCTTATAGAATGGGCTAAGATAAAAAAACATTCAGTGTCACGCCGATTCATCATCTTTATGGTTATTGGTAATTACATAACATATCACTAAATAAAGAATGAAACAAACTTCACCACAATCAAAGTTTTAGCTCATACAAGTTAAGTCCAACGAAGGTTGCAAGCAACAGTATTGCTTAAGCTTAATATATGCTTATCCATGTGATCAGAATAGTTAATATGCTCCGCACGAATTGGATGCTCAGCGATTGCCCTATAATCATAAAGATAATTGTTCACTATGATAGCATAGATTTGTTATTTAATATCCTGGGTTATCGTATAGGTATATTTGCTTTATCGCACTGGGACTGCGAATATGAAATACAGATAATTTTAAGGCAGTGCATCTCGTCAAGGCATCAAGCCTATGGCTGTATATTTTGAAGCATTCATACATTAATCATTACGCCTGTATATTTGACGATATTTGGTAAAGTTGGCTTGATATGGGTGTTCGGTGACACTTAAATAACAGTGAGGAAAAACTCTCCTTCCTTATCGATTTTCCTTGTGATACTTTAGTATTCCGATGCCTACAGCAAACACAATTTAATGTATAAAATTAGGTGCTTTGGCCGTATTGATTATGATGGACACTGCTTACATTGGTTCTCATTTATACTCTTGCAAGTAGCACAATAAAATATATTTGCCTATCAAAGGACATACATGCAGAACAATTAAACAATTATGTATGGCCTAGTTTCTGAATTTATCTCTAAATATCACGGAGCTTTCATTCTTTATTTGTAAATATCACGGATATTTCATTCTTTATCTTATAAATATCACAGGGCTTCCGTTCTTGATCTTTGCATCAATGATTATGACATAAAGAAATCAGAAGTAATGAAAAACCAAATCAATCAGTATACGTTGCAACAAATATAAGTAAGTATGCGATCATTAGCTTTTCTCTTCAATCCCGGTAGACATGACACGTGCTCAATATTATAATGCTATCTTAGTGCAACGGAATATATCAAAAACATAATTTCTATCGATTCTTAGGACGACCAAGGCAAAGGGACCCGCTCATATGATATGGGATATCATATAAGGCACACAGCAAAGAGTGCAATGCAATAAGGATATAATAAACAAGGATTACTCGCAGTATCAAGATTACTTAACAATATATCACATTGAAACATTAATATTAAAAACATTTACGTTGAATATCAAGTTTAGTTAAAGAAACTTATATTAAGAGGTCCTCGAACAACTTTGTACAAAAATCCAGGCAGTGGAATACACAATTCCTCAATGATGTAAAGAGTTTCATCACACGATTAAGTTATATTCGTCCATGTATTTTACAATAAAGTCGCGTCATTCATAACACAAGAACAGTCAGTGAATATTCAACATTAATTGTCAATGTGTTTACCTATTCATATTACCTTAAGAGAAGGACAAGACAAAATATCATAATCTGTGATTATTTTTATTTTGTTTTTCTGACCATCATATGCGTGTTCCAGCTGTTGTCCCACACACACTGGGGCATATCGCAGCGGTCCAATTTTTCTGTTTGATATAATTTGCACCAATCAAGCCTTATTTGAACAATTTCACAGTCAACAATGCATCCTTCTTATTTATGCTCGGCTTCTATAAAAAAATACCAATGACGTCAATGTTCTCAGCGTTCATACGATACAATGCCTCAATGTTGATGATATGATAAATATATCATGATGTACAGACTGCTTAGTGTGCTGTATCATATCGAGCTAAAACAAATCTAGTTGCCTAAATGAAGACAAGCCATTCTTCGTAATAATTAGTGGAAAAGTTTCAAGTGAAAGCAATTACAAACAAAGAATACGCAATTCATCAATCCTAATGCACTTACCTCAGCACATATATCCCCTGCATTTCCCTGTGTCGTAGTTAAACAAAGAAGAACCATTCTTCGTAATAATTAATAGAATAAATTTCAAGTGAACGCAATACCAAACAGAGAATACGCAATACCCTAATTCTGCTACACATATACCCCCTGCATCGTGCTGGATCGTAGTAAAATGAAGACGAGTCATTCTTCGTAATAGCTAGTGGAACAAGTTTCAGGTGAACGCAATTACAAGCAGAACTCTCTAATTGTAATGCACTTACTAAAGCACATCTATCCCCTGCATCGCAGGGTCGTAGTGTAATTTGCCCTGAGGCGAATTCCCCAAAGTGGTTAAGCAACTAAATATTCTAAGAGTACTAGATGTCAATTATCTCCCCATACATCAGTTAAAAACATGTACATTATGTGCAATTAGCCCTTAACATTGTTTGATATCATGTCATCTGATATCAAAAACAGATTATTTGACCAAAAAATCAAGGAGTCACAAAGGAGCAAGGTTTTACATCAGAGTGTTTCCGTTACAGCAGAAGCGACAGTGCAATAGACGTTATTAAAAGCATCGCTAATTACAACATTTGCATCATGCAATTATATATGCTGGTGCTTGCTACCGCAATCGACCGATAATAGCTCTATGCATACATATTATTGTCCATAATCTTGTTTCGTTAATAGCAGCCCTTCTGAGCAATGCATTATTGTCGGTTTTAATGGATGGTGAACAATGAATCCATGTGGGCATAACACGTAGGATACACGTGGGAAATGCATGTATCTGACTCGTGAAATATATGTGGAAACTTGGCTTTAGAGGCAAATTGGATATAGACACGTGGAAAAGACGTGCGCCCTTCCACTTAAATTCAACAATGCTTCATGATCACAAATACCGATATTAAACATCTTTTTTAAACATTATTGAGTCAATGTCAATATCCTAAGGCACAGAATTAGGGGAAAAAAGGCAGATTTGTTCATAAACGCATTAAACCAGTCACTACATACATGAGCATCATGAATCTACACAGATATAACATCATTTTTTTTCACCCTAATAAAATAAAAATAATCAAATGTACTTAAAGGGCCACTGAAATGCAAAACCGAATTTTTGTTATCATCTAAGTTTGACGATTGTGTTTTAAGTGACACTAGTATGACCGAACTCACAGATTTTCCTGTGAGACGTCACTTAATTAACACAACGAAGTCATTAGTAAACCACTAAACAAAAGTGAGTGAATGAGTTCGGTGACGTCACACAGGAAAGTCGGCGAGTTCGATCGGTCATATCTCGGGAACCAGTTATGACATCTCAGTCATAATGGTGTTAAAATGTCACAACATAATCTTCAAAATTAGATGACAACACAAATTCCAATTTTGCATGTCAGTGGCTCTTTAAGTAAGTGATCTAGTCAAAATCAAAATGTGTGAGTATTTCCACAAAAATTACCAATAAGCAATATTAGTCGGTTGGCTAGTAAGACATCAACAGCAGCTTCGATGCACACATGACTCTTCACTACTTTTTTTGCACAGTACAAAGTGGACAATTTAAGCTATTTAATTTCATACATAGTACAACTGACTTCCATTCCTTATTGTGTATCATTAAATCTAAATACTACGAACAATTACTTTGCAGAGTGCCATTTGCTCATAGCTGGCATTGTCACCTCTTGACCCTTTCATGTTAAGCTTGCATTGAAGGGAATTTGTAAAGAATCTACAAGCAATATGTCTGTATGAATACAATTTGTGCATGAAAATGTCTTAAACATTGCCAAGGCGGACAAAACGCACATGTGAAAGCCATTCCGCTGCAACCGCTGGCATTTTACTATGAGCGATAATAGAGGTTTCAAGCACCAATGAGCATAAAATTATAAACCATGAACAAATATATACGACAAGCAGTTTTTGCACAACCGCTTGATTAAACTTATTTTCATCAAAAGAATAACATTTAAATACCACTCACTTGTCAACCTAGAAACTGTCAAAATATATCGCAAAGGAATTCTCAACTGCAGCAAATCGCGCCAATCGAATATTGCGAACAATGTTCGAATTAGTTTCGAATTTTCTTTCCTGCTCTAAATCAAATCTTTCTAGTCCAGTATGACGCATGAAAGAAAAAAAAATCTCGTCTTGAAATATAATAATTTATACCGTGTATTTTTCGATATTGATCATAATTATGCAAAATAAATTGGTACGAAACTGAAGTGAGGAAAGCGGTTTCTCAAGAGCTCGATGGGGACTATGACAGCGCTCTCAACCCCCAGGTCTCAACCACGGACCAGCAGGACAGGGGTTCGAGCCTCGCCTACGTCTGGAGAGTATCTCACCTGAATTTCGACTCATTAACCCAGGAGACCCCAGTCCCGATAGTAACCAAGCAGATGAAAGCCACAAACCATCATCATCGCCATAGCTCATCGAAAGCACCAAAAGTTGTGAAACACGCTAGCTTGTCATATCTTGTACATGCCTAGCTGGGGCTGTCAGGTTAACATATGTCCATATTTATGGTATAAAGTGAAAAAAGAATATATATAATAATTTACAAATGGGTCCTAAAATTCTCCGTCTTTTGCACGTGTCCTTGACACATCTATTCCACGTGATTGAATACTCGTTGAATCCACGTGTATATCATGTGGATGTTCGTGGATCCACCACTTCACCAAAAATACACATGATTTCCACGTGGATTATACATGTCGTGCCCACTGGGGAAGAAGGTTGAGGTGACATAACCGTTATATGTTACACAGCAACACAATGTTATTATGCATCACAGTGATATTTATTGTCGATCAAAGAGCCCTGACGAGCACTTAATCCCCTTATGCAATCTCAGAGCTCCCGGAAATATCAAAGACATAGCTTTTACTTATAGCTTGGATAAAGAAGGCACAGGCAAAGCGATCCTTCGCATCTGTCAAATTATAGCATATAATGTTTGACACTGAAGTAATATGTTAAATTATGGCGCTGCAAGTAGGCAAGCCGTAACATAAATATTTTCGTATCTTTGCTTTATGATATGAAACGAGCGCAGCTAATACAACCAGAGCAAACGCATCTCTTCATTTCGAATGCTCTTATCTAAACTAACTTGGCGCCAGTACCGTGCAGTGTCGCAGCTTAACATGCATTAAGTTCCATTACCCAATGTGATCACAAAGCTTGATATGCTACACGTTTTCGACTTCACTTAAAGTCATCTATTTAGCATGGGAATCAAACCTTAAGCAAATACGCTATTCGATGTCAAGTCCTTGGCCAGTTAGATAAGTAAAATTTAGTCATGTCATATAGCGCACCCAGGAGAGAGCAGCATATAATCTAATCATCAATCCTCAGAAACCACCATTCTCCTTGTCATAATTTTGTCCACGATAAGAAGGTAAATGATATTGCCAGGATCGATCATATTTATATTGATGGCTTTATGTGAAAATTTAAGCTTACCTTAAACTCATGATTGCTGAGATTATGGTCTTAGTCATAAGCATGCACTTTCATAATGTATAATTGCGCTTCACATAAAAGGGCATCTTCTGCACACGTTAAACCTCAAGTGCCACAAAAGAAATATCATTGTTAGTAGAAGTTATCATATAGCATTCATTCCTTGACACAACATGATATATGACCCAACGGACGAGGCTATTAAAGGTTGATGACATCTGCTAGAGTCATAAATAGGTTATCGGTTTTTACAAATGCGAACAACAAGATATTTTAAGCGCTAAATTTGATCACAACTCCAAATGGTAACCTTGTTAGTATTTATTCTAACTTGATAATTTTTACTAATTGTTAATCTATTTATGAAATCACAGAGAGTACGCCATCCAATGTTTATGATTATGATTGAATCAACCTGTATCATTGTCAATAAACGAAACATCTTTTATTAATAAGGAAACAGGAGATGGAATTCCATGAGTACAACTGATGTAATCCATTTACCTGCACCCATCGTGCATTCGAGCAGTCTATTAAGAGCCAGTTGTCTGCGGAGCCAGGCGCAAAATGACCCTTACATTCTAGAAATTAATGTTTAAGACCACCTGTATCATAATATTATGATCCCTTTCTTTGAATCATGACCAGCTTCCCTTCTCGGGTTTATTCATTTACCCCAATAACGTTCAGATTTTGCCATTAATATATTGGTATATTACAATGAACAGGTTGCAACTATTCACAGATATATGTAAATATTTTACTAGAAATCATGCATGGTATATCTTGCTTTTATTCTGCTGTATGATGATGAGTTAGACAACTTCATTGTATACCTGGGAAAATAAGCGTCCTCTTTGCTTCTTGTGGTGACTAATTGTTCATTAACTCCATGTATTCATTCCATAAGTGAGAGTCGAAACCAAATAATTAAGCACCACGAACACAGCAACGATAAGAGCGATGATTTTCTTTTGCATATTAACACACATCTATCGGAATGACGCTTAAGCCGAATGGAATTACCTACAAAATATTCACTTTATCATTACACCGTGATAGCTTGCCGAATATTGATAATCCTGGCATTATATGCTGTTTTTATACTTCCTGTAAAAATCAAGTCTATTTCATGAAGCTATTCAATTCGATATCAATTAAATCGATACAGTTATGCACGTTTATATGGACTAGTGAGTCCAATCTGATCTCTGATGATCTTTATTACATCAATACAATGACTGAAATCCATGAATCGGTGCATACATCTGCTTCACTTCTGCGCTAGGGTAATGCGAATTGGATCAGCAATTTAATACATCTTCAAAAACGCACGCAAGCAAGCCCGCAGCTATATTTCGAAGCATACATATTCCAACCATTAAGACTGGTGATTTGACAGCAACTTAGTCTTCTGAACAATAGATTATTTCTGGTCGTTATGGATTGTAGAGATAGAGACACAGACCCTTTATTCGTGGTTTAGTGAACGATAGAGAGGTAGAGCGGCTAATTTAGGATGAATGATATGCATTTGTCCAACTTGAGCACACACTGAATCCATTCCATTTGATGCAGTAGCGAACTGATCAATGTGCATATCAGATATAATCGCATTAAAGCCCTTGCTTTCAAAGCACAAAAATAATATTCAGACATGACAAGCGTTGTGATTGCATCCCAGAATGCAATATCAATGCTAAAAAAACGTTCGGCAAATGTATCAATGCCGCTTACGGACTTAAGTAAAGCCGGACAAATAGATGCTTTTCATCTGTCATAATGTTTAATAAACGTCAAAGAGCCATGGGCATTATTCAAAAAGCGTATATTGCCATAGTATAATGTCAGGTAAACTGGCAAACATTACAGAGCTTAGTGGAGAGGTATGTAAATAACAATTACATATTGTCATGCTGCCAGGAAGCTGAGCAAAACAGAGTTATGAATATTGCTTCTCTTCGTTCGTCCCCAAATAGCTTGAGCAGATTTAAGAATTTGCATTAAGATACATGAAGAGCTGTAGGTTCCCTGAAACAACACCACAGCTATATTTTGAAGCATACATATTCCAACCATGGAGCCTGGTGATTTGACAGCAGCAGTCTTCTGAACAATTGTAATGTACGATATTGTAACTTGTTGCATACGTATGACCTTCAGCAAACTCAAATGGCGACACAGGAAACAGAAACTGAGCGCCAACATCTACGTGGTTTGTTATACTTCAACAATATCAAACATGTAACTAGACTATTGCCAGGTTCATCGTTATGTATCATTGCATTGATAAAATGATGATGCTTTCCCAAGCGGTCAACCCGAAGGTAACCTACATAGTACTGAAAAGATGTGTTCTCCTAGGGCAGGAAGAGCATACGAGGTAAATGAATGCTAACATATGATCATTCTAATCGTCGAGGTTAATAGTTGACCAAAATATGACTCACTATTAAACTCAAAAAATTCGGATTTATGGAGTGGCTGATAAAATATATTTTTGACCTACTGCCATTAAGCACTACTCCGTTTTCAATACAACTTGGCCCAACGCTCGAATCAGAGTTTTTGTTGTCCATAAATTAGACCTTAATATTGTAAAAAAAGTCACTGCAGCTTGAGGTGATACTTGTCCTTTTCGGGTAATTCTTTAGCATGCATCTGTGCCACGGGACTCTTGACACTTTTGCATGGCGTTATCAAATATATAGAACTGATCCTATAAGTGACGAAGTCTATGAAGAGCTTTCCATAACGTAACCCTTTTACTATGATTTCTGCATAAGACAGTAGTGGGTTGATGTTGTAGACTTGATTCCAATATACAACTCATTTGACACTGAGATTTCACAGATCTTCAGATATGTGCTTTTAGGCTGTGATTGTTGTTAAATTTTAAATGATTGATACTAGCTTCCATCATGCTCATATATATGATGAGATAGCATGTTCTCTTTATATGTTGCTCATTATCGTTACAGCCACTTTGATTGAGAACAGACAGTTTTTCACAATAATAATATATATTATTTGCTCACAGAACCTTTCAACTCTCACTTTATACTATAACAATCATACATGACTACTCAGAATTATTTTGGGGAATACCCATTATGATTGTAATTCAATATATGAGATTGTTTATGCACTACAATGTATCATGAAATATTTGTTAAGGGGACTGCTCCAATTGTCTTATGATTTTATGCTTTTCTAACAAGTCTTAATGCATACAAAGAAAATTGTATCGATTATGAATGATGCATTACAAATTAGCATTTCATCATCCAATAGTGGCGACATGCAATTTCATTAGGTGCGAGTTACTTGCCAGATGATTTTTTCTGTTGCTGTCGATAAATATTCACTTTGCGGTGACTAACAAACCGGCTGCTGTTCAAAAACCAAGCAGGACACATTGCCACGTTATGATATGACTCCATCAGAAGTGTATCGTTTGACTCGATATATATATATATATATATATATATATATATATATATATATATATATATATATATATATATATATATATATATATATATATATATATATATATATATATATATATATATATATATATATTATATATATATATATATATATATATAGATATATATATATATATATATATATATATATATATATATATATATATATATATATAACAAGCAGAGACATATATGGACCGGCTTTGTAGACAATTGCGCACATTGTACATGCATTACACAACTTTACTGGCGGTACATGTTATGCTTGAAAGCAATTCGAACTTATAGCGGCAACACGCTTTTCATTTCGGTAGTCAATTCAATTGATGCTAGTTCATCTGCTCGATGAACAGATAACAGACAGACAATGGACTTATATATTATTGTTATTATGTTTTTATTTGCATGAAGAAGGCACACGTACTTCATCCTCTTTTTCGATGGCAGGAACTTTACAATCGTAGATAAGTTATTGAAAATTGGATTGTTTTTCATATGGTGATGCTTTCGTACTTACTACAGGCTACTTCCATGACAATGTTGTTTTTCGTTGTACATAAGTAAGAATCATGGAATTACGAGCTTAACTGGTTTGGAGCAACACCAAGTGACCTTTTATATCCACTTTGAATCCCAATTCACTGGTGCCAATTAGCCATCAATCCAGGTCAGTGTACACAAACATTACCAAGCTCTATTTACTCTATATCAGTAACTACAACATATTGTGTAAGCGAGCTGTAAGGAATGTGGCCAAATGACCGCCGCTACTTAACAAATGCGTTCTGAGGGCCCATTTATAATGGCCATCAACAATATATCTTAATGATCTTTTATGCTTGTTGACATCGGCCTAGCATTAATAAACATCCCAATACGCCGTAAACAGTGTAGCCTAATGTAACAGGACATTCCGTAAAGTCTAGAATAGGGCTTTGATTTGTTAAAAGAAGATGGCATTATAATTGCATCAAAAGTTGTTCAAAGGACAAAAGTAATTGACTTCACCAAATTCTTTTCGGAATAAGGATGAGTTACTAATAGAGCTGCTAGTTAACACTAAGTAACAATAATAGAGGCATAATCTTCGTCGAGCCGAGCCGCTTTCTATACATAGAAATAGCGGCTTACCGCTGGGAAGCGGCCTGGCGCTAGGAAGCTTGGCATCGGGAACTGAGCGCCTGTTAGTTAGTCAGTAAGGCTGACATTGCTATCAACGTCATCGTGAGTCATATGGCGGTGGTGCATAATGATCAGTTCGCTACTACATCAAATGGAATGGATTCAGTGTGTGCGCAAGTAAGACAAATGCATATCATTCATCCTAAATTAGCCGCTCTACCTCTCCATCGTTCACTAAACCACGAATAAAGGCTCTGTGCCTCTATCACAACGATCCATAACGTCCAGAAGCAATCTATTGTTCAGAAAACTAAGTTGCTGTCAAATCACCAGGCTTGATGATTGGAATATGTATGCTTCGAAATAAAGCTGCGGGCTTGCTTGCAGTCGGCCAAATGCCTTGGTGAATTAAATTGCAGCTCCCATTCGCATTACCCGTGCGCAGAAGCGAAGCAGATGTATGCACCGATTCATGGGTTTCAGTTATTGTACTAATATAATGATGCATATCAGAGATGAGATTGGACTCACAAGTCCATATGATAAACGTGCATAACTGCATCGATTTAATTGATATCGAATTGAAAGGCTTCATAAAATAGACTTGAGTAGTTATTAATGATACACGTAAATTCAATTAAATCATAATCCTAAATATTGGATGGCGTACTGTCTGTGATAACAATATTAGATTAACAACTGGGGAAAACAAGTTAAGATGAATACAAACAAAGAGAACGATTTAAGCTGTGATCAAATTTAGCGCTAAAAATTGCTTGTTGTTCGCATATGTAAAAACCAATAACCTATTTATGACTCTAGCAGATGTCATCAACCGTTATTAGCCACGTCAATATATTGATATATGATGGTGGACTAATGAACGAATGTTATTCGATAACTTTGCTTGCATGTATATTTCTTTTATGGCACTTTCAGTTTAAACTGTTCAGTAGATGCATTTTCGTGAAATATATGAAAGTGTACGAAAGAATACGACCATCTTCTCATCAATCATGAGATTCTGACTAGGCTTCGTGACGCAATGAGTATGAATACATGCCCCATTTTTCGTATGCTACCATATTTGAATTGTGTGGTAAATTTAAATTTTCACTTGAAGCCATCAATATTCACATGACAAACTGCGCAAACACAATTATGACAAGGAGAAGAGGGTTTCAGAGGATCGATGATTAGATTATATGCTGCATTGCACAGTGTTAATTCACTATTCTGCCCACATGCTCTGTCCCGGGTCCGCTACATTACTTGATTAAATTTTATAAATGCAACTGGCCAAAGATTTTATTATCAAGTTGTCCTAGGTTGTGGGTTTTTGAAGCTATATTGTTTGATTCCCTCCTTCTCTGATCTTGTAATGCAGTTGTTCTCACTTTGCACTTACAAACAGAACTAACAATAGTTGCGACTTGAAATTTCTAGTCAAAGACCTATAGCTGTACCAAGAGGGCTCACTTCACCAAGTATGAGTATGCTAACGAGTGAAACACACGCCCGTCATCAGGTGGCGATACCATAAAATCAACAAACGCTGTGGATTCGAAGTCTCGTGGCTCGGCGTTTATCTGCAAATGTAAGTCTTCTGATTGTTCGAGGTGACCACGGGCCCGAATGAATCTGAAATTTCGATTTAATTCTAAGAGACTTAATGACAATGCAACCTGTTTGGATATCGTTGTGGAAATTATATAATCTCACGAGACACTTATATACTCTTCCTTCGTCTTTATGTAGCTTACAGCCTGTTATTTGTCTTAATTATTGATGCCACTATTGGACACGTGTGTCGCATATGAGATATAAATACCAAACAAAGGCTGTAAATCTCAAGATAGATTATATAAAAACTGATATATGTCAGATTTTGGTGCAAATCAGCTTGTCACCGGTTTAAAATAAAATATAAACACAGAAGCCAACGATGGCGGTCATTTTCACGATTGATGTAGTCGTAACATTAAAAAACGTGAAAAACGCACTGACTTCAAAATATCAATGTGCATTTTTTATGATTGACTACATTTGCTTCTCCAAGAGATGTATTGCCTTGACACTTTCTACACACAGCCGTCTCCATCGCCCCGTAATGGCATATTTGGTGGCATCGGATGGTTGGCCATAATGAGGATCAAGCAACAACAGCGTGATGTAGAAAACCTTATTACCGTTAGGATTGGGATGTTTACAATGTGGACGATTTTGTTACTAACCCATTCACCATGAGAAGCAGAAAATCGATTTGCACAACTCAAAGTCACATGGCAGACTGCAATTAGTACATATGCCACTTCAAGTAGCCAAAGCTAGCGTATGTAAAGTTATGATTATAAAGTATCAAACATAAAACAGTGATTCGATTTGTTTAAATTAATCAGTACATTTTCTTGCAGGACCAAAGCACATCCAATGCATTTATTACCATCCATGCATGAACACATACTTATACGATCGGACGTTCATTAGCCTCAGCAATAAGCTACTGATTAAAAGTTAACAGCAGTTGGATCATATCATTTAACCATGATAATAAGGATAGTCTAATCTATGCATACAGACAACGGTAGCTGGTTTATATTTTACTATTCCTATTTCTCAAAATACTCACACATTACTGTTTATTCCAATATTCTGCTCTATTATAAAAGCTATATAAGTTCTCTCTATGGATGCATTTTGTCCTATCCAATTGGAGGATCATTTTTCTTATTTGAGATGGCATGACAAATGCTCATACTATGGCGCCTCCTTTAACTGACTATAATTATTCACGCATTAGTTTCCCTAGTGCTACCATAACACGCTATGATGATCAGACTATACACCAACACGATAAGGCCTATTCGTGTGTGAGAGGGATGGCCAATTACATCTTTCCTGGTCCATCATGTAAGTAGTTGTAATGGTTTGATAGCATAATTAATTTATGGTAATAACATTAGGACAGGATTAGGAAATGTGAAAAATCTTTAAGTTGCTGTCGTTTATGCTTACATTTTCCTGCAATACATATTGAACCCAGTTGATTTGACAGGAGATGTATTTCGTTGTATAAACAGATTTGAAAAACATCGTATGAAACATTTTTACATTGCATCACAATCACAGGTCACGGGAATAATTATGATTCTAAATATTAAGATATAAGTTTAGTCTTCACTTGCATATCGTTCTGCTCACTTCAATGCACAATGGAATCCCTTTGATTTTCCGAAAGGTGACTAAACCTTCTTTCATTATTTTGCTCTGGATGAACTTTGACGTGTTCTATGGATGAAATCCTATGAAGTTTATGTATCATTTTTGTTGTAACATTAACAGACGTTATGGAGGTTTGTCAAAGATGGTAATGTGTGAAAGGGAACAAACACCGGTCCTGAATCAAATAACAGAAATAACGTTATCAATGTTTGTATTTGCATGATATATCATATCTGTCTTGATAAGAAAAGATAGCCTTATGGATACTAGAGGTTAACTTCTGTTCTGTTGAATTTAACGTTATGATTATTAAAGATGGCCTTATGAATCCTCTTCACGTTAAAATCTGTTCTGTTGAACTTAACGTCACGAGAGATGTTACTGGTCTCGGTGAAAATGTTTGATAGTGTAAAAAGCGTACCGTCTAAAACAATCATCTTTATTCATGTAGTAGGTCTTGTATATCTTTGATTATAGTGATCCCAAAAACCACAACTCTTCAATTGATATAATGTCTGATTTTTTGACATCATCCTTAATCTAAAGGTCTATCATCAGACAACGCGGTCTATTCGTGCATGTTGGTATATTCTAAATAGCTAGAGAGAAATCTGAATTATCGGACAAACCATGCGCTATGTTGTAGCAAAACTGGCATTGTGGTCAATTATCCTTGCGATAATAGCACTTAATCCTCTCTGCACGCCTGGGTGATCAACTATCTCCCTATATTAATAACGATTGTGGCTTTCCATTCGCTATTCAATACAATGCACGCCTCGGGTAAGGCGATTATGGGCGAATTCGTGACTGAATTGAAGAAATCTAATACATCACCACAAATGAGCTTTGTTGACAGCAAGCAGACCATTAGCTATATTTCGGAGAAAACATATTCTTATTGTTCAGCCTGTTCATTTGACAGCTGCAGCCTGTTCATTTGACAGCTGCTGAATTGGTTTGATTACCGATTGCTTGTGGTTCGAATGGATGATTGAATTAGAAAATCGTGACAATTCGTGGCTTTATAACATATATTGTATGGTGGAGAACTTATTAATTTAATTGATGATTTATTTCATATTTTTGAAACCGTGTATTGGTCGTTGCGCTATGGTTAGACATAATAGGGTTGCAAGCTAAGGCCTACAGGAAATATTGGTAATGCAGTTGTCACGAATATGGTTTCAACTTCGCATCTGTCCATTTCCTTAATCAAGTCAAAGGTCGTATATTTCTATAGCCAATGTAACATTACAAAAATCGAATTCCGTTTCGAGCAGTTACGATTCCCAAAAGACAGTATAATACTGTTATGTTGCTTGCAAGCTGAAGTATTGTTACCCTGCTTTAAAAGTCCCCGAAAAGCTTGGATAGATCAGGAACTGAATTAAGACCATACATATGGCACTCTATCTGCAATTGTTACCCGATACATGACTTATATATCTTATGAATTGGAAGCGATATTCCTTTCTGTGAGCACTAGTGTGTGTTTATCATTTTGTGAACATATTGCTAGCTCCTCTATTCGTTGAAAAGATTATAACAGATTTGTCACATGCAGTAACACAGAACGACTGACAATCAAATCAACCATCTACAGAGACCACAGCATGGCGAATATAGAATATCCCCAATCTCACCAGAGGGGCTTATGCATAAAATCCCACTCTATCCCCATACAACAAGTATTAATATCAGAGCTAGGCATTGGACCTGCATACGATTTGTTATCTGTTGAAGATATTATTATCGTGCATCTAAACACATTGACTCAGGTTACTAAGCAAATGTTTAAAGAATTAGATAAAGCAAAAATATCTGAAAGTTATTGGTTTTCATCAAAATATTGAATGATTTCGTTTCTTAATCTGACATAGCGGTGGCAAGATAGATGAAATGCTATTATTGTAGACACTGTGGATAGCCTGGCAAATATATGACGTAATATACAGTTCATATATAATTGAATATTACCCCCTGACCTTTGTCGTTCACCAAGCACAGCCTAAATACATTACTGAGCACACTCTATTCTTCAACCATTCATTTGAAAAGCTTTATCCAACCTCTTTTATCAAATTCCTGACCGAATTACAATTTATTTGTCGATTAAACGTAGACTGTGAAAATGTCACTTTATTCATATGTCGCTTAATGAATGCAACATTGTCCCTTAAATAAATTTATTAAAGCAGAGTGGTACATCTAGAAATATGACTATCCCCCTCCAAAAATGCCCTGAATAGTTAATCCTCTCATACATTACGTCTTCGCGATGCGATTGGGAACCTTCTCTTTTACTTATTGAGAGAGATTATCTTGCCATAAACATGGCGCTGTGCAATTCCAGACTCCACTATATTGAAGCGTGCAGAGTAAGGCTACAATGACTATATATCTGGTTTTATTTACAATGTTAAAGAGTTTCATTCTGTGGACCAACAGGCTAATGTTACATTGCGAGACACCGGTAAACCTTGACTTGTGATTTAAAGCGACGGACAAGATAGGCCTTGTAATATTCCCTACGGCAATGACAATAACATGCACTAATGCTCGAGCTGATGCTTTGGCCTTAACCTTTACGCACGGAAATATTAACTCATGTAGGGCGACTGTGAGGCAGTCTGTCTTTCTGTTCACGATACTTGATGGCGGTGTTAAAGCCGAGATGAGTGTGAACATGAAGACTGATCATTATCTCATGTGCTGTTGAAAAATATGAAATCTTCTGCTGAGGCCAGATTAACATTGCGGCATTGACAGCTAAGCCACTGAAGACTTCAATAACCGTATAACAGTCAACGCTCCTCACGTGTTTTGACGTTCACGAATATATGTCACTTGAGCAGATGAGACTCGCTAAGGAACTTATCATAAAAGGCAAGATAACAGTGATAACAAAATACTACAGACTCATCTCTCTTGTATTGGTTGTTCCAGAATAATCGAGCTCATTAAACTTCCTTTGCCAGAGAATAATTTTCTAACCAGTGTCAATCAACTTTATCAGCGTAAATGCAATCAGTATCGAACGATTCATATAAATTGAAATGCCTTGCAGGGCTGGACTAAATTAGCAAATTTCAGATATAAGGCACGAATATACATATATCCTCTACTCCTTCATTATGCACAGTAAAATGATTTTGGTTATACTCAACATATATAAGTCTTCACCAGACTGCAACGCACGACGACGCATAGCATGGCTACGATATCCTACCCTCGTGAGGCTTTTATTGCTCCTCGGTTCGTCGGGAATAACAAACATTTACCGTCACGATAACATCTGGGTTTTATGGTAAGTGATCATAACGTGGAATGTAGAGCATGCCAGGAGCCACTGCTTGTGATACTGAGAGATAATATTCGAAATCAACTGAGCATATACCCATTTGAGTCATAATTAAGGCGTAAGGCGAACGAAATGGGAGGCTTGGATGACATTTTCTGCACAATGACCTATCAATCCCCATATATAAACACTCACACACACACACACACACACACACACACACACACACACACACACACACACACACACACACACACACACACACACACACACACACACACACACACACACACACACACACACACACACACACACACACATATATATATATATATATATATATATATATATATATATATATATATATATATATATATATATATATATATATATATATATATATACTTAGCAATGCTGTCAACCACCATCTTTGTTTTTTCCATCCCACCTCACCCTTGTTTAAGTATTGTATTTCATTTATGTATCTTTCGTGTACTTGCTACTCCTTTTATCGGTAGTTGTGTACCCCCACATTTGCTGTTCAATGTTATTTTTATCACTTTTGTTTTTTCGATTAACTCTTGAGAGAGTGCAGGATACATCTTTATATGACAAAAAGATGATTTTAAGCGCCAACGAGAGAATTACATGATCTAAGGTTGTCCGTAGTTGTAGACATTTTGGCGGCAGGAAGCGCTATGAGTAATATAAAAAATAGTCGTTGACACTTATGGCATGGTAGGATGAATGGAATGCTGTGATCTCATGATGGATTATCCTTTGTGGACTTTGGAATTCTACCAAAAACCAGCGTTTGTGGAATAGGCGTTTTATTGTGTGTTACCAGGTTGCAAGGCCAACCTTGCCGTTTCCTTTTAATTTCTCGAATACAAAGGAATGAGTCATCTGCTGAAATCAAGTAACTTAAATCAAGTATCTCGGATATATCAACAACACGAATCGTCTGAATGTTTCATTTCAAGTCTCGCAATTACTATTTTGTTAATATGACACAAGATTTTTACTGAAGCATGCCACACCCCCGTTTTATCATGTAAAAGGCCAATAATTCATGAACTGCATGACGTGAAGATGTACCTATTTTGTATATAACTTCCCGCATCTAATTCCAAGCTTTCGATATGATCCGAGAACGTGCATTCTCCATCTGAGACTTCGACAAGACTATCGTTACCCGTACTTTAGCGGTATGAATGTAACTGACTACTGATCACCCACCACAACAGTTATTTATGAATTAGGCATTGCTGCAACATTTACACATCATGAATTATTTAAAGCATCTGCAGGTCTTTTTTGCATTATGTTGAATTTTGCGGTAATGCTTGCAAATTCATTCTTCACCTGTACATATTCCCTCTTCGAAAGGTAGCCCCAAAAAATTATTATTTAGTACTTCTAACTTGATGACAACAAGCGACGGCTCAATCAAGTCCACTTTGTACTTTGGGAATGACTGATAAATTTCCTCCGACTAACAAAATTTATACACAGCTTAAATAAATTTTATGTTGGTATGGTACTATATGCTGCTTTGTTTTTTCTTGTTATCCCTCTTCCGGTGGGTCTGCATTACTTACGCTTTATATTTCTTGGTAAAAGTTCACCCTTACGGTGTGCGATTTTCGGACTTCGCACTGCTGTCAACCACCATCTTTGTTTTTTCCATCCCACCTCACCCTTGTTTAAGTATTGTATTTCATTTATGTATCTTTCGTGTACTTGCTACTCCTTTTATCGGTAGTTGTGTACCCCCACATTTGCTGTTCAATGTTATTTTTATCACTTTTGTTTTTTCGATTAACTCTTGAGAGAGTGCAGGATACATCTTTATATGACAAAAAGATGATTTTAAGCGCCAACGAGAGAATTACATGATCTAAGGTTGTCCGTAGTTGTAGACATTTTGGCGGCAGGAAGCGCTATGAGTAATATAAAAAATAGTCGTTGACACTTATGGCATGGTAGGATGAATGGAATGCTGTGATCTCATGATGGATTATGCTTTGTGGACTTTGGAATTCTACCAAAAACCAGCGTTTGTGGAATAGGCGTTTTATTGTGTGTTACCAGGTTGCAAGGCCAACCTTGCCGTTTCCTTTTAATTTCTCGAATACAAAGGAATGAGTCATCTGCTGAAATCAAGTAACTTAAATCAAGTATCTCGGATATATCAACAACACGAATCGTCTGAATGTTTCATTTCAAGTCTCTCAATTACTATTTTGTTAATATGACACAAGATTTTTACTGAAGCATGCCACACCCCCGTTTTATCATGTTAAAGGCCAATCATTCATGAACTGCATGACGTGAAGATGTACCTATTTTGTATATAACTTCCCGCATCTAATTCCAAGCTTTCGATATGATCCGAGAACGTGCATTCTCCATCTGAGACTTCGACAAGACTATCGTTACCCGTACTTTAGCGGTATGAATGTAACTGACTACTGATCACCCACCACAACAGTTATTTATGAATTAGGCATTGCTGCAACATTTACACATCATGAATTATTTAAAGCATCTGCAGGTCTTTTTTGCATTATGTTGAATTTTGCGGTAATGCTTGCAAATTCATTCTTCACCTGTACATATTCCCTCTTCGAAAGGTAGCCCCAAAAAATTTAGTACTTCTAACTTGATGACAACAAACGACGGCTCAATCAAGTCCACTTTGTACTTTGGGAATGACTGATAAATTTCCTCCGACTAACAAAATTTATACACAGCTTAAATAAATTTTATGTTGGTATGGTACTATATGCTGCTTTGTTTTTTCTTGTTATCCCTCTTCCGGTGGGTCTGCATTACTTATGCTTTATATTTCTTGGTAAAAGTTCACCCTTACGGTGTGCGATTTTCGGACTTCGCACTGCTGTCAACCACCATCTTTGTTTTTTCCATCCCACCTCACCCTTGTTTAAGTATTGTATTTTATATATGTATCTATTGTGAACTTGCTACTCCTTTTATCGGCAGTTGTGTCCCCCCACATTTGCTGTTCAATGTTATTTTTATCATTTTTGTTTTTTCGATTCTGGCTTTTTATTAAAAAGCCCTTTTTCAACTCAACAGCTCTTATTAATTTACTTTTCAGCAAACAAGGCTTCAAAATATCTGTTTCAGTCAGTCAGTCAATAGTGTAATTTTATTTCACGGTCATATATATATATATATATATATATATATATATATATATTTAGTCTTTTATAATCTTACACAAACATCCAACGTCAATATATATTCGGCATGACAAATATTTGTTTTTTGGTCACATCGTAATCCGACTAGAAGTGTTCACGAAATAGCTTGCTCTACCTCATGCTCCTGTGAATGGTTTTAAGAACGATAATGCATCACATATTGCCATGGGTTATATAAATGTATGAGTATCAGACTGTATACGAGTGTCAGTGCACTTAATGTTACGAGGGGTTGCAACAGATAAATCGCATTGTTAATTCGTTTTAATAGCATACGGCGCTGTGAAAGGTTATTAAGTTGCCAACGCAGTCCCATTGAGATCCATATGTGTACAGTTTTCGTATACCATGCATATTGTATAAAACGAATCTCACGGGATGTCTGAATTATATAGACAAAAGAAGATGGACGATCTTTGCCTGGTTACAGATAACAATTGGTTATTGGTCTGTATTTTTTGCAGACAGAAAGTATCTTTATGACGCACGTAAAAATATACGCGACAAAAGCCTGTCTTCCAGGTGGAGCTCGAAACGAGCATACATATAAGCGCTGCAACTGGAAGCATCATGCATTTGGACTATCTCACTTTATTCCTTTATGAGAACGTGTGACGTCCTAGTATTATGCGCAGGTTCTGGTAAATCACATTCTGTTGAACTGAATGTATCCACATTCATACTAAACCTTCCATTACAGGAATTGCAGAATAAAACATTAGGATGTTGATATTCTTGGCAATAAATATATGCTTGTGAGCTTGTTCAATGTGCATTACGGATGTATATTAGCAGGCTGGTTACGATTTAAGATCCATTCAGCGATTATATTTTATTTGATGACGTTTTCCTATAAAAGTGATATGCCAGGCGTCATTAATCACCCCGACATTGTTTCAAGGTTTGGCTTGAGCTGATATATATCTTATGGACATTATTCAACCATAAACTAATAACCTATTCCTCAACTGAATGTTTCCATCGGCTGCGGCAAGTTGAGTCACTAGTCTAAAAACCAATTTGTGGAATGCATCTGGCGAACGTAATTTGGCGATGGCACCAACATACTTGAGGCCACGTTTCTTTATTTTTCTTGTCGACATTTACAGGACTACCTGCGCATTCTAATTCTTTGGATTACCTGACGATAATGGGTGCCTGCAAGTGTTAGTTATCGCATGGTGACATGTTTCCCCGTATCACCCATGTGACCATGCGATAACATACTTATCGCGATGGCACGTACACGCGATAATCAAGCGCAACTTCACACCAAATGATCGCCGTGTATATGAAGCTACCGATATTACACAAGGGTTGTGTTTGGGTCGCTAGGGGGCTGGTGCTGTTTTCATTCAGTGCCTCATCTGTAGCCGAGAGTCCGACAAGATTAGTTCATCTCTGAAGGAGTTTTTGAAATTTATAATTAAATTGGATAACAAGCATTAAGCACCTGTGTCGGAAGAGTCTGATAAAACGTCATTACCGCCAAAGAAAACTATTCAAAATTGTTGCATAAAAGATCCCAATTCTTGGGTAAGTCGTTATTGATAGACGTTGCGTAGGTATTAGCATACGTTATATCTGTTGTGTACTTACTTATGCTGAATCATATGCATCAATACAAATTAAAAGACTGTGGATCAAGTAAAACTATAATTTCAGTAAGTAGTGTTTCTTTCAATGTTTGATTGCGTAAATCTTTTGTCGGTGTGCGTTTTCGGTTATTTATATTAACTGTTTCATAAAACTTTTGACATTGGAATACTTCTTATTTAGTAATACCCAGGATAAAGCTTTGTCAGTGTTTCTCTACTTGATCCTTACGGAGTTTGTCGTTCCTCAGACCAGGCATCCCAATCGGTGTCGTCTGACTTTGCAGATGTTATGAGAAACCGAGGAGATGGGATAATACCGAGACTTCCCGACGAGGAACACGCAAGCAGATTAACGATCAGCAAGCAAAGCACTTTTGAGAACGCCTGTAATACCACTTTACCACTTGAAATGAGTGCTTGATATCAAGCCATGTTAAAGCGGCGCTGCTCAGTGAGGGGCTTCCTCAAATCGACAATGATGCTGGGTGATATTGAGACACGATCTCAGTTATAGCACGGCTAGCCGGCGATATGAGAAAAAGACAGAACTTTTTCCTATCGGCTGGGAGGAGGGTGCCATGCGATAAGTGTACAAAGCGCATATCTGATAGTGTAACAGCCGTGTCATCTGATGAATGTGCACAATAAGCAGGAGATAGACGCTGAGTTTCAACATACAAATATATAATCATCCCTATTATAATGACAAGAATTAGGCTGTACGTACGTAATTTACAATATAATTGATTGCATTTGATATAGTATATCATTGTCACACATTTATCCATGAAGGTGTTTTTTAAAATTTGTGTGTATAAGTATAAATCATATAACTTGGATATATGC
>CM067344.1:45282498-45534998 GCA_034190875.2 Urechis unicinctus | reverse complement strand
TATATTATAGAGGCATAGTATATTTATCTATATATGCTATATATATATAGGCTCTATATTCTATATGTGGTCTCTATATATGTTTCTCTATCTGTATCTCTCTCTCTCTTAGATATATATCTGTCTCTATATCTATAGATTCATATATATACTCTAGATCCCTTTATCTCTCTCTCTCTCCTCTCTAGATCTATATATATATATATATATCTATATATCTCTGTATATATATATATGTATATATATATATATATCTATATATATATATCTATATATATCTATATATATATATCTATCTATCTATCTATATATATATATATATATATATATATCCGCATACCACGTTTTGACGTGCGCTTAACGTTTGTACCTGGTCTGGTCGTAGGCTGCTGCAGTTGTGTGGTATAGCATATGGTGCCACCGAGTCTTGAGTTCACATCGCTGTTAGAAAACTATCCCTGGCTAATTCATGCATCTCTTCCTGAAGCATTCTAGGGTTCTTTTGGGAGCAATATCTCGGTATCTATGAATAACTTCCAAGAAGGCGTAGCTATTAAGATAATTACTTGGACTGCATGATTCATAAGTTAGAAATAGAAGCATTTCAAAAGACCCGAAGCAGTACCTATCTCGTAACGAAATTCTATAGGATCCCTTTTTTGTTGGGTTCAATCTGCGAGTTTTGTAGAATCCTTATTTGAATGTTAGGGTAATGTCTTGAGTCATTTATCTCAGCATGTGGCATTTTGCTAAGCCCACATATGCTGGTTTATTAAGCCTACATAGCCTGTGATCCTATTCACTCGTTAGTCAAGACATCGTCATATATCCAAATTATGATTATGTATGCCAGCGAGAGAATTATATGGACGGGTGTTTTCAGCGTCTGCGTTTGTGTTGTATCATTGACTTGTTTTGTCATTTGACTGCGGCGTGGAAAAAGATTAATAAATATAGCTATGGATTTATAGCCGCAATATGCTACATGCCGTGGCTTTGGTCCATTAAATATGTACATGTTTCTCTAGTCGACTGGTTGACCAGCGAGTTAACGAGTACATAAATGTCTTTAACTTAATGCATGCAAGTTAGTGGCAAGCTATTCCAATGAAGTATCAAACCATTACATTTTACATATATATATCGCTTATAATTAATTGTCGTTTCCGATCACAAGCTCCGATGCTTGGTTGCCTACTTTTTTGTGCTCTATAACAACAAAGTGTTGCAACTAAAGTGATTATACGTATGAGAACAATTACTATTATATTTTCGTAATTGCATCTATTTCCGAAAAGTCAGCTTGAGCAGTAAAAAAGTCATGTTCAGTTTTTGAATGCATCATAGAAAGTCAGAGGTATTCAAAGTGTATGCATTTTAAGCTGTTAACAACTTCAATGCACTAAACTTGCGAGAGAAAGCACAGCTTGATAGCATTGTAAATTTGCTGTAGAAGTTAGTATCAGGCAATATGACAGGTCATTAGATTGTCTACATGGTCATAATGACATCATGTTGCATGTATATATATATATATATATATATATATATATATATATATATATATATATATATATATATATATATATATATATATATATATATATATATATATATATATATATATATACAGTTTTCGTTTTCGTGTACCATGTAGGTTAATAAAACGAATCGCATAATCTTTGTCTTGTAGTCACTGTAGAACATGGACTGTCGTTGATGGTCTTAAAGAAAGTAAAGGTTATACTTGCTTATTCGTCCGTATTTTTGTAGACAAAATTGATTGTGTGGCGCATGAATAACCTGCAGTATTCGTAACACGATAGGAATATGCAAATATATACTCGTCCATATTGCATCCGGGAGTACCATTCATGAATATATCTTATAATTGAAATATAATTGTATTAACCTGATCTCGTATTAGCCCAATGCACACCCACGCACTAGTAACATCACGCTGTTATTTGTTGATAAAATGTATGAAGGCTCATTTCAGTGAAAAAAAAGCAGAGTATGGTAAGTTCGCTGCATCAAATATATCTCCACAAGTGTGCTTTGGAAAAGAGTCCTAGGATATATTTTGAAGCTTACATATTCCAACCATCAAGCCCGGTGATTAGACAGCAGCTTAGTCTTCCAAACAATAGATTGTTTCCTGTCGGTATGGATGTTGGAGATAACGACACTAAGTGATTACTTGAAACTTGTCAGATAGTGAATAATGGAGAGGAAGAGAGGCTAATATATAGTGAATGATATTCATTTGTCTTAACTGAGCACACACTGTAGCCTTACTAATATATGTTAAAGTCTACTGTTTATTATGGATTGCCGTCACAACAACATAATGGTGTCTGCAAAGAGGTAACATTTAATACATGTTGAGATTGCAAACCAAAGTGCAATATATCAGACGGAATTGATTAAATATATTAATACAAATTGTCACCAAACAAGATATTTGCTTTCCAAATGGTTATATGACGTTTGGCTATAAATGTGATAAACGGAGCGTTATAAATCACCCTAACATAATTGAAAGATTTGGCTTGAGCTCAAACATAACTTATAGTCACTCTTTAACCATCGACTAATTTCCACTTACGCAGCACAATATTCATATGGGATTTGCCAAGTTGAGTCAGTAGTCACGTGACTGTTCATGTGTCTACTTTTCTTCATTCCCCTCGTCGACATATATAATGCTAAATGCGCATTTGAAGCCTGCAGATTTTCTGATCATAATGCGTTCATGCAAACTGAAAGTTTGTATCACATCATATAACTGAATATACGGACCCCTAAACTGAAGCGTGAACATTCAAATATGTTGCCATATATTTGCTGTACGTAGTTTGGGTCGCCTTTCATGCGACTGTCCTAACGTCAAGACCAGATTTATAACCCCGTATTGGGGACCTATTTTAACTCAATTATGAGGCATTAGCCAAGAGGTCCGCAAGTTGTTGCGGACTTCGAGGAAGGGAACACGAGACATAGAAATTGTACAATAGGTCATCAACCTCGCCTGTATGTCAACAATAAGACCCAGACCCTGTTACATATCGATCAAAATTAAACATGTGTGTTATTTTATCACAGTACTATTCATACCATGGTATATTTGATGAATCACTATTGCTTTGCCCTCGTAATATGTGATGCGTCAGATTATGACAAACATTATGAAAAATAACAAAACAGTATTCTAGTCCGTGCATCGAGGATTTTAAAAATTGTCACCGATTAACTCAAGTTTCAGCAGACATTGTAGAAATACTGGTAATGTGGCTTGTTATATGATGCACCCTTAGCACAATATATGCCCCACCTAAACGACATGGCAATATCTCCCTAAGCAGTGCATCTAAAGCACTCCAGTGCATATTGATATTTAGAAGTAAATGCATTGATGGATTCTGTGGTGACAAACACATACATCAAGAGAGAGTCGGTTTTCATCTCTCGAAGTCATATAGCGAGCTTCTGTCTGTAATAAGTGCGTGCGCCAATATCAGCAGACAATGCTGAGGGTTCCGTTAATGAGGACGATGCATTGTTTTGTTGATCCATCACGCAATCATGAGGCGCATGAAAAGTTAACGGTGTTGACTGTAATGCCGAGTTGTATCAACATATTATGATTTCTTCAGAGATTGCCTCGCTTTTAATTATAATTAGCGTCTCTTCTAATATCAGAGTGTTGTCGACGATGATTTACTTCGATATAATTCAGGCCATGAACCTACAAGTTTAATTATTAAAAAAGGAAAACACTTGGTGAATCCTATGATTTACAAAACCATGCATGGAATCGTATGCCATGTTTGGCATCATCCTATAACAAAAGGTAAAGCATGAGCAATGAGGTCGGCGTATTCATCCAGGTAAATTATGAATTCCCAGTGAGAAATCTTATGTCCCGGACGAACAATACTCTGTGTTGTTGCTAAATTGGCATTGTGTTAAACTATCCATGCTATCATAACACTAAATATTCTCCGCGCGGCTTGGGTGCTCAACTATCTCTCCTCAGTAATAAACTCGGTTGTTATCTATTAGTTAGTCAATACAATGCACGCTCCCGGCTAAGGAGATTGTGAGCGAAATAATGACTGATTGGCGAAAAAGCTAATACGTCATCACAAATGCGCTTTGTTGACAGCAAACAGACCCACAGCGATATTTTTGAGTATGCATATTCTTACTGCCTGTTCATATGACAGCCACTGAATTGGCTTAATTATAGATTGCGCTTGGTTCCTATGGGTGGTAGATAATCATATATCGTTTGGTGCAGAGGCATTAATTACAGCCGTTCTATCAGATGAAGCGTCACGTTGATCATCATACTTCACTGTGGTAATAGCAAGTATAGAACGGCAACGTTAATAATTAACGCAAATGCAATATCTAGTCAGTCTGGCGAGTGCAGAGTAATCCATGCACCGAACGTCGCGGAGGGTTTGCTCTTGATAAATAATTATATGTGATATGTGGCGCTGATTAATAGGCATTCCATCTACAAGCATTTGCTATCTGTTTAAGATGATATGTACCGGGAGCCGTTGATGGCAAACATCACCTCACGAACGCAAAGCGATCACCTTAGCGAGGGTGAGCTCCAGTGGTCCATATATATATATAGTAGATATATATATATATATATATAGAGAGAGAGATATCTCTCTCTCTGATATATATATATATAATATCTCTATATATATATCAGCATATATATATATAATCTATATATACTTGTCTGTCTGCGCACTGATCAGCAGTCGAGTAGACTTCAAGGGCTGGAATGATGAACCACTACCTTAATTACAATGGGGAACACACAAGCCGCTCGCTGGCACGGAGTAAATTATATATTGTGATCACGTTGATGAGTTTCATATTCATCCTTTTCTGCAACGACAGAACCAAATCGCTCTTTGAAGCCTTTAGAATTCTTTAAAATATTGCCCCCTCACATTTCCATGTCTATGTAAACGAGCAATATCAAGGTCTTCCAAATATACTATATATACGATATTTTAACATAATTCGTATGCCCCTCTCTAGGGAAATCTACTTCAAAGTATGTTGTTATGCGTCTGCTTTATTCATCTTATATCGCCGCCCATACATTCGGTTCAAAGTCAAGGCACTCCCCGTCCTGTGTGGGTTGATTATTCTAACTCAATTATCAGACCAGACGTCAATCAAATTAGGTCTAGTTAGTAACGAGGATGGCAGGTGTGCTTTAAGTGTACTAGCTTTAATCAAACTGAATTGTTCTAGATTGATGGGTTATTTAGCTGGTGCTGAAATGCCACCTGAGTGTCTGTTATTCCGAATAATTTTCGTGCGGCCGGCAGAAAAGCCACTAAATTATAACAGTTTTGACATTTAAGAAATCAACGCTATTATATACTAATTAATATGATATTCATTAATGATATTTCTTTTGCCAACAAGTTATGGGGATGATTATATGAAGTATTTATGTATACAGGAAACCCAAACGTCTTGTAATAAGAACCACTAGGAACATACATATGCACTCACCATAAGGTAACCAAGGTTGGGTAATAGGAGTTTTAAGCGTATAAAATGGGAAACGGCGTATGGCCGTTCGTGTTTTATCTCCTCACAGAGACCACGACAAAGATGCAGATGGTTATAAAGTTGAACACGCCATATTTCTTCCGCATTGTCCGTTCCATAACGAATGTACTGCTAATGCGTCAGAGAGCAGAGCATACAAGAAATAATCAATAGGTGATATCGTAAACAATGGCTTTATGATAGCTTACATCAACAATGTCATGTCATCTATTGTGTTTATTTGACAATGGACATATTTCATTGGTGATAAAAGACAATGAAAAGCCGAAAGAATATATCAACCCCGAAAGAATATACGACAAGCATATTCCTTACACAGGCAGTTCTTCTCACAACCATGTTTGCGGGCGATACATCAATGAATACTTAAGCTGTATGTTGACGTAGCGATAGTAAGATGAAAGACTGATATCGATCACAAACGTGAACCGTATAAAAGAGCGTTCTTTTTGGGCTCAACACATTGCTTCAACTAGGGTCTTGGTAGCAGTAAGAGCATAACGAATGGTTACAGGATGTGGCTGTGCTTGGTGACATTTATGCTGCCATCGGTTGTAGGGAAAGACGGGGACGTCCGGCAAGCCACGTACTCTATTGCACCGAAGGTTGTGCCGGTCGAATACACGGATTTTGAGGTCACTTTTGTTGCGAGCATAACTGAATGCTGCATAGATTGTCTCAAACTAAATCTGTGTGTTGGAGTGATATGTGCCGCAACTAAGGGAATGCAGCGGACATGCTCTCTCCTATCTAGCTATTCGGGTGACGAAACCAGAAGTGCAAGATTTCCTCAACAAAGACCAGTTTTTTGGAAGGGGGAGGATAATATGCCCTGTCAAAAAAGAACCAGACTTTTGAAGGGGGGGTATATATATCCATCTATATAGATCATATATTGTAGATATAATAGATATAGGATAATATCGCAATATATATATATATATCCTGATATATATATATATATAGATATATATATATCTAGAGGGATATCTATATATATCTATCTAGATTAGATCATATATTATATATCTATATATATATATAATATCCTCTGCTATATCTATATATATATAGATGAGAGATATATATCTAGGATATCTCTAGAGAGATATCTGTATATAGAGATCTATATAGATAGATATCTTAGGATAGATATAATTAGAGATATACTCTCTCTCCGTTCTATATATATTCTAATACATATATCTACAGTATATATAGTATAGATCTCTCTATTATAGATCTCTATATCTCTCTATATCTCTAGTTATATATATAGAGTTCTCTATACATCTCTCCCCATATATATTTATATATCTATATCTCTATATATATATCTATATATCCTGTATATAATATATGTATATATATATATATATATTTATATATGTATATATATATCTATATATATATATTTCACTATATATATATCTCATATATATTATTATATATATATATATATATGCATTTATATATATTTTCTGTCAATAGATATATATATTATATATATATACATATATATATATATATATATATATATATATATATATAAATATGTACATATATATATGAATATATATTATAACTATATATATATAACTATGTGTGTATATAGTTTTAATATATATCAGGGTTATCATACCGGCAATACGGACCGATCATGCCCTTAAACCAATCCCCTGGACGCGATGAAAACATATTTGTTGGGATGCCTGTCGGTACCTCAGGAACACTGCTGGCCATTCGTTATTTTGCTGCAAGGGCAGGGACATTCTATTTGCGGGGCTGGCGATCTGTTTCACCAGCTTCAACAATGATCAATATGGTCTGGCAAATTAAAGTTGTTTGCACCTCACCAGGACTGCATCTGCAGGTATGCTTGTGTTATGACACTGTGCAAACAAAGTGCAATAACCTGTTCGTTTAAATTTTTCAAGTGTAGAAAACACGAATCGATAGTTTATAATATTTAGATATGTCAAAAAGACATAAAACATGATTGCATTGCTATCACCTTTGCTACGAATCGATCAATGCCAGTTTATTTGTAATCGATTAGTAATGTCATTTCAATTCATAGGCCGATTGATAAAAATACCAGTAATGCAATTAATATGTTTTGCTGCTCTAGATTTTGACCAGAACGCAAATAACTGCAAACGATTCACTTGGAATAGCATACGACCCAGAGTCTAACGCGGTAGTCTACTATGAGGTGGACGGCAACACACCTGCTAATGTCAACAGTGATGATCCGCGCTTGCAGGAGGTGTACCGTCAAAACAGATATGCTAATGAACCCACCGCAACGATTGATATTGAGGGTAAGACATTGGTGAGAAAAGCCTTGGCCTTGGAGCTCATCGTAGCCTAGAAGATTCTATTAATTTGGAACCATTTATTTTCGCATGACAGTGTGCAAATTGTATTTGACAATGCGATACATTTGAAGCTACCGCAATCATAATGCTTGCAGTAATTATCACATGGCAATTCTATGTATGCATGATTCCACTTTCGTCTACTTACAATTCTATGCATGGCATAGATAGAATATAATAATTTCCGAAATTACAATTGTTCTTCTATCTTCACAAAAGAATCTGGGAATATTCACACATGAATAATGACGAAAATAGATGTACAGATCTCATTGGAAAGCAGACGATGTGCATGATGGTAGATAGTATTAACCTTAATCGGTTGTGATATTGTCAGCTGATATTGTGACTGATATATTGTAATTAAATGATAATAATTTTTGCCATGTTTATTTCGATGTTTAGGTAGCCTATTGTTCTCTGCTTTAGTGATGCACTTCTCATACTGCATTCACGTTTTTTACTATGACGTAGAACCAATAGCTGCTAAAGGTGACGTTTTTCATGAATATGCAACAACAATATGCAGAACATTCCAACTCTAAAATTGTAAGATAACTATAAGACAGGACTAGTCGCAATAATAATTGCTATGATATCTTTATCACCAAATGAGAAATTATCAATAGCCGTCAATACAGTAACATTGGTAAAGGACACAATGTTTACTTAAGAGTTTTTCGAATCAGGCAATGTGAATGGCGTAGTCGACCTTTCTTAATATTTGACCATCTCACGCAATCAATACAATTAACTATGCATAGGCCGACTCAATATTATGGAGTAGATGGGAGAACTGCTGATTGAGGTATCATATTAAGATGTCCTTAATATTTGAAGTTCGATTTAATCATTTTTCGTTGCTGACTGACTCAGACTTGCGTGTTCTTCGTTAACCATAATATGCCGGCAGTAACACTGATGACTGGATATCGTGCTCATCTAATGAGCGTCATTACCAAGTTTTCAGATGAGCGTAGCTTAAATAGCTAAGGAAGATCGCAGCAATCTTAATAGAAGCGAATACTTTAATGAACATAGCACGTGCTGTTTGGCAGAGCTAAACCCACATCACAACGATTTACCCGATGTGATCACTGCACTAAATTGCCTTTATGCCTTTGACGAGAATCCGTCCAACCACATCCCCGTAGCAATGAAAATAGTAATTCGGATAATTTAACAAAGAATAATTCCTTGGAATGATAGGAATAGAGAATGCCAGCAACTCATCTCATCATTAACACACACACACACACACACACACACACACACACACACACACACACACACACACACACACACACACACACACACACACACACACACACACACACACACACACACACACACACACACACACACACACACACACACACATATATATATATATATATATATATATATATATATATATATATATATATATATATATATACATATATATAACTATGTATATATGTATGTGTATATATATATAAATATATATACATATATATATAGTATATATATATATATATAAATATATATCCATATGTATATACGAATATATATATATATACGAATATATATATATGTATATAAACATATATACATATATATATATATATATATATATATCTATTTATACATATATATGTATGGATATATATATATATATATATATATATATATATATATATATATATATATATATATATATATATATATATATATATATATATATATATATATATATATATATATATATATATTTATATGTATATATATATATATATATATATATATATATATATATATATATATATATATATATATATATATATATATATATATATATATGCATGCATCTATATGGACTTGTATATAAGTAGCTGAGTTCTTTTGTGTTAAAGAGAATTTCGGATGCTCCCGTTACCCGTTCCCATTGGCACGTAAGTGTTACAAACACACCAATCCGCCTCGTCAATTTGATCCACCTAGTTTGTTTCTCGATCATATTGGGGTCACAGATTACGCGACTGGTGTTGATGCTTTTGTGCTGGCATATGATTTTCTATGTTCGGCTCTTGTGCGCAGCCAATCCTTACACGTGTATTTAAGGGTATTCTTTAAATTTTATCTTGTCGACTCCTGTTGAGGAGCTATCGCTGTTGCGTAAGGTTCGCTAAGTTGGATGTCGTATTCTAATAGCAGATTCGCCGTCGTGAAATACGTTTGACAGATTCAATGTGTCTACAAAATACATATACAAGATATATGTTCGCGTTTTAAATCCTTGATGTGTCGACAGAAAAAAAACATCACGCACCACAAGCATAACAATACCTGTACAATGGATAGTCTTCCTAATCAATCATTGCTTCCAAATTTTCTTTCTTGCAACTCGTTTGGAACAAAATTCGGGATGACAGGTATTCAATGACAAGATGCGATCTCAGTGGTGTCTACAGCATTGTTTGCACGAACATGATTGCCATTTCTATGGACGGATTTTAGCAAGTGCCATTAGATAGCAAATTAACGGTGTGTATCATAAGGGAAGTCATAAGGGAATCAATATATGCAAGGGCACACGTCTAAATCACATAACCAGATTAGGAGTACATTCATCGACTGAAATATTGTTTTTGGGTTATATGGTTTATATGAACAATATAGTTTCGCTTGCTAGTTGGCTGAATAATAACAATGAAACAGTATTTGCCTGGTAATAGTTTTTTATTAGCTTGGCACTTTGAACACGATGTCGTTCGAAGCGAATGACAGTTGGAAGTGGTACAGTCAAATGTTATTATGTGAAGAATGTTTCTTTTCGTCCATGACTTTGTTAAATCCTTATACAATATTTACAATATTCATCTCTATCCATTTAATTGAAATAAATTTATAGAACTCTTATTATTTTTACTATTGCATTCGTTTCGGTGCTCGAACAGTTTTTATATAACAACATTATTGGTTTATGTGTGCAATGTTTCGAGCGTCGATCAAACGTAGTGCATACACACTGTAGCATTACCTATTGTTATCCATTGGCATTATAATAAAACACATCACTGTTTTCAGATTATAAATTCCATTTACGAAACCTCCTCATTAATATCGATTTGATGTCATATAAACGTTCTGTTGCTTGCATGGCACGTTAAAGTCTATATATCCTCACCTTACCAATATCATGATGAAAAGTGCTCTGCAATCAATATTAACAGGAAACACAAGCAATGCGTCCTTGGATGGCTCATGCCTCCTTTGTTTTCAGGGAAAAGCAGAAGGTCATCAGTCAAAAAGATCAATTGGGTGAACAGTGTATTGGCCTAATAATTCTCCGTCATTGAATAACCAAGACATTTATCTTCGACTGGGACAAGGACAAGGCAATTTGTACTGAATGCGTGTTCTACTCACTTATATGATCATCAATCAAAACCCGCTATGAAAGGCTCCGAAAGTAAACATTATAGGTTCGTCCTTCACCTTACAATGATGGAGCTGCGTAGACGTGTCCTACAAGTCTCACTGCTTAATACACTTTAAACATACTAACTAATTGCAATGCAGGAGCGTAGATTACAAGAGTTTATGCAGTTTGCCAGCAGCATTGAGACTGGGTGTCGGCACTGAAATCCTGTCTCATATATATTAATGCACAATGCGAGACAGATATAGATACAATAGTAGTTACACAAGAGGTCCATATGAAATGGTAAGTCAAGAGCATGATGGGTTTTTACATGCTGTGCAGGTTAACATTCTCATATTTTAGACCAAAGGCCCGTAGCCAGGATTTTTAGTGGGGGGGGGGGGGTGGGGGCGGGGTTCTTTTCCACTCATACTGATGCGGATATAAGACCATAATCGAAGGCACCATCGACACACGATATATCTATATGTACACAAATGCGCTAGAGTAAGGCGGACCTTTCTGGACAAAGTGGGCGGTTCGTTTGAACCCCTCGAACCCCCCCTGGCTACGGGCCTGGACCATCATACATGCAGTTGAATAATCAAATGCTATGCAGCAAAATGAATAGACGCTATGCCATAACTGCATCATAACGTCCATATGTTAATATTGTATATTTAATGGGTTACGGAGCCCGACAATTATGTAACATTTGCCAAACAATTGAACTATACGAGTGGCTTACACTGCGTGGACGTGCCATTGTATGATAATTCCAGATATACATCATGCAGGGCTAATAAGGGGCATTCTAAAAGTTGTTTATAACGTACATACAAGCAATATTTACAAAACATGCCACCTAAATATAATTATTAGTATGTTATATATAATAACTAATGCGTCAAATATCACGCAGATTATGTTTTGATAAAGAGACATCGACTAAAGAGGGGTTTACGTGAGATTTGGGGCTGCTAGCTTGATTCATCTCACTTTGGGCCATCCAAACAGACAACCAGATGTTTGGGCAGACGCACAGATAATAAGCTCCATTGAGCAACGCAGCTTACGCTTAGCACATTAATGTGATTAGGCCGTTGCGATATCGCAGTTGTACTTGAATAGTAGTGCTTCAAATCCACGATAGAGTCATTAACCAATCATTATGGCCCTTTTTAGCTTAAGTACAGTTGAATTGGTCTATATTTTCGGGGTTTTTTGGTGGCTCTGGGATTGTACTCTGATATTTAGCGAATGCAATCACTGATTGTAAACCGTAGTTGATATATAATATATAGCCGAATGATGATGCAACAATTATTATATTGGTAATGGACATATACATATTTGAGCTAACACGTTATCCATAATCGAAACTGTGCACCGCAGACATGATTGGAAAGACTTATAAGTTGCTTTGACACCAATTTGACCACGCGCATATGACTTAAATGGGGTTCAAGTGGGCTTCATACAAGACCAGAAACAAGCTGATTATTCTAAGAAGAAATGTTCTCTAAATTTCCTGGTACACATGGATGCTGTTATGTCGATAGCACTGCCATGCTCATCGTTAGAATGTACACAAAGCAAATGCTGATGAAGAGAATGTTTGTTGCCTTTGGGCGATATCCTTCTTTCATTATCCTTTCTACTCACATCTCTCTGCCGGAACCACCATTCTACCAGATAAAGTTTTATGTATCAAATGAGATAAGGACGTGGTTTGGAATAGCGTATTTGCTTAATCATGCTGAATTCTTATCTTTATTACTCTGGGGGAGGTGGTTTAGTGGCCAAGTTGAAGGCATTGCAGCATATTAATAGGCCATTATACACCAACCTTCAACCTAGTGCACACATTATAAGTATAAATTATTGCGCTTTTTGGTTAGATAAGCTATATGAGCGTGAGAGCAGGTAATTTGCCATGCAACTGATCATGACAGCTAGAATGACAGCCCGTTGTCTTGTATTGAACAGGTATGAGCAAGCAAACATGATAACCTGTCGTCTGCCATGAACACGGATGTAACCAAGCGAACATGATAGTTAGTCATCTGTTGTTTAACAGAATTATACCCAATTCTGATTCAGTGAATCAACAAGTGATTTAGTTTCACCGCTACTGATTTTATCAAGGTTGAACAACGGGTCACCTATTGGCATTGGCATATTGTCTTCCAAAATGTTCATACAAAGACTCCAAGTGATCGATTCCATTTTCACACCGAAAAATAGCCAACGCAAGTGACCCATTAATGCTATCTTCAAATTTTATGGTTACCTTACCTCTGTTGAACCTGCCATATTACTTTAGCTCCAAATTCTGTCATTGGATTAAATCATTTGTTACGCTGCACAACTTGCCTCTTAACCAACCTCTAAATCTGAACATCACATACACAATTCATCACAGGAGAAAAATCTAAAATACATGATGGTTGAAACAATATCGGATGCGATTTTAGCTGGCTTGTAGTAAATCTGCTCACAGAGATTATGATAACAATTGAAATAAAGTGGTTTAGTGTAAACTGGTTAGTTGTTGCAAGTTGTCAACGCTTCCATAATGTGCAAATTAACTTTCACAGATTTATGGCCTTGAAAGTGACTGACACAAAAGTTCTATGGCATGTCATAAAGTAGTGTATGCCTCGCGTTTGTATCGCGCACAATGCTTGATCTTATTTCGCACAGAGAAGAGAGCTGCAACCAACATTATAATATTTTTGTCCTGTTATGGAAATACGCTGGTTGCCATCGTTTACATCTTTGTGCATAATGCAATATGAAGCGCTCACGCTGCACTCATATTGCCATGACTCTGAGATAACACCCAACGTTTGTTCAATCATTGAAACGCCAGTGAAACAAGGTTACCAGTGGCAGAGATCAACAGATTAACGTCATCCATTATTTAGATCGTACACAATGGCGTATGATTTTGTAATACCTCGCATCAACAATAACATATAATGCATTGTGGATATTTAATGACCAAAGGAGACAATAGAAAGGTAATATATTAACATCAAACAGAAAGTACAAGCAGTAAATTATTTTCATTGGGGGTATTTTGAGAGTGTCATATCAAAGAATATTGTAGCAGTATTTGGACGGGGTGATGGAGCGAAACAAATAGGGGTTTTTAAGAGGTCTACTACCGAGACTGCTTCATTGTCTCACCTTCAAATAGCAATTACACCATATCTCAATGCGGCTTTATGTGATACTTTTGTCTTTGAATCGGTTGTAAGATTAGATGGTGATCCCGGGGTGTGCTGATGTATGTATGTGATCAGGTTATCCCTAAGTTAGGGTTAGTAAGGCTGTGCCGCCAATTTGGCTCGGTATTTTGTCACTTTCGTATATGAATTTGTCGGCATTTTTGAAAGCCAAGTCAGTGGGTAGATGTATTTCAATTGCCAGGTATACGGATGGGTTTTGTTTTCTAATTGTAAAGAATATAAATGTTCCAGTCAGGTGTAGAAACTAACAAATGTCCGCTTATCAGGGACTAGTAGTTTTGTCCATGTGGCAATTGAAAAATCACAAGATAAGTTAATTACATATCAATTCACTAACTGCTCAAGAAATATCCCCTGTAGGAGTCAGTCACAGCCTTTCAGTGCCAGTCAAAGCAAGTTAGAGCAAAAACGGTACGGCGGCTCTACGGGTCTGAATGTCCGTAATCGTGCAGCACTGATTCGTCATGATCCTCCTGTGATATTGCCAGCCAGCATAATACTCTTGTGATATTGTCAGCCAGCTGTGATATTGTCAGTCAGCATGATACTCTTGTGATATTGTCAGCCAGCTGTGATATTGTCAGCCAGCATGATACTCCTGTGAAATTGTCAGCCTGCATGATACTCTTGTGATATTGTCAGCCAGCATGATACTCCTGTGATATTGCAAGCCAGCATGATACCCCTGTGATATTGTCAGCCAGCATGATACTCCTGTGATATTGTCAGCCAGTATGATACTTCTGTTATATTGGAAGCCATTCGACGCGCAGTTCGTACATGCGGACCAAATATTGATCTGGCCATGGACGAAACTTTGAGACAAAATTGTACGCATTCAATTTTTGGTTGCACCAGCGGTTTCGGAAGAGATTGTACTAGATATTAAAACAAATTATGGACAAACTATCGTTGCAAGACATAAGAAGGCGAGGCACTTAAGTTGAGAACAATGAGGGGTGATTTATGTCATTCAAAGTAAAGGGTGAACGGAAAACTAGCTCAGCAGTTGTTGCGTTATCTGCAAAAACGATGGTAATAGGAATAATCGCTAGCGCTAGGGAAAGTAACCCATATATCTACACTTTTTCATATATGATGATTAAAGTCAATAAGAGTTGAATGTGTATATCTCACTCATTGATCTCTGGTAGATAAAAATGATTTAGATTTCTTTCTGATAAATATGCATATATTTATTAATGCCCAGAAACAAATCACCATGCCTCTTTATTTCACTCCCCTGTGCATTGAGTATAGGGTTTTTGTTTTCACCACGCTGATTTGCGTGTTATTTTTCTATCCCAAAAAAAGGTTACTCCTAACAACAGCCATGCTCTCCATAAAGCCCTGGATGTCATTGGGATGGCTGCTTGCATACATATATCTGTTATCCATGGCCACCTAGTAATAAAGGCCACACGAGGGCAATAAATGTTCACCATTCTATGCGTCATCTTCGGGTTTGATTGCAGCGCAGTAACTGTTAAGCGCGAGGGGTAGTTATTTTTCCCATGGGGCTCCTCGATTTAAAGCACCCTTCGACGGTTCATCCAAGACTGGTGACAAGACCACAACTAGACTCATTTTACCATGGATATGATTGAGTGATTGAGGTTGCAGCCAGTGGTTGAACAACATAATCTGAAGTGAGCATACAAGTGTACAGTTTGTAAGGATGTCTGCCAAGTTGGTTGTCAAATTAAGTATGACCAACTGTGTTAGCTATGCTCGCAAAACATAGGTGCCGAGGCAGCTTATCAAGGTCAGCGGTATCAATTATCCTACCCGAATAAAAGTCTCTGTCGCTGCAGATCATAGTAAAGCCCACAGCAAATCGTACAGTATTGTTCGTGTGTTCATAATAGCAGTATAGAACGAAGCACTGCATATGATCATTATGTGCTAAATGATTGATTACATTGGCTGCTGTCCTGAGGAGATGTATTGCCTTGACCCGTATGAATAAATCGGATACATTAACTATGTGAGAGCAGCATTGTCAATCATATTGAGACTATGATGACGGATTCATATTTTTAATACTATGGGGATATTGTTTACCCCTTCAGAGCATAAAACATTGCATATTGGACCAACCAGCGCACAGTGGTATGGCAAAACAATTGTGTTTGAACATATGCGACGGGCTCGAACATTTCATAACGTAATGCAATTCCCGAGACAAAATTAGAACGCACTAATACAGTATAATCAAATGCTGAATGAAACAGCAGAGCGAATATAAGCATTGTAATTACCATTAGTAGCAGGAGCAGCACAATAAGGCTGTACACCCAGAACGGTCTATGCATTGGCTGTCCAGCATTGACTTCCTAAGGAAGATGATAATGGTATTACGGTAATACTGCACCAAACCTACCTCTCTGTGGCCGTTGATTAAGCCATTAAGTCAACCTTTTGTTGAATTGGTCTCATTTAAACCACAGACACGATCCTCTTATTGGTTTTGTCTGTTACATTGGAGCAGAATGTTATCTAACAGCAACAGCCAACAATCATGACAAATTACTGCATATCAGCAGTAAATCTTTAACATTAAGACACGGGTTGGGCTATAAAATCATTGCTGAAATAGAGATCGACGTTCATTGTACTCACGAGAGAGCTATTATTTGAACTAGAAGAGACATATATCTAGTGGGGTATGTACTAATTGGATCAAATAAATTCTCTTCCGTGTGAGAAAAAAACAGTTTAGCAGTGGAAACTATGGCGAAAATGATAATAAGTCAGGTCATCTATTGAGAGATAATGACCAAGTTAACCCCGAGAAACATTGATCAGCTGTACTTTAATACATTTAGTGGCTCATTTCTCGAATTACATACTAAAAATGCAAAAGAATACTATGCCACTGTATAATAAGAATGTGTTGAATGCGTTATGAAAACATCACCCTATACTTTTATTTTTATGTTACGTGGCCTTAAATGAATTTTTCAAAGACAATGAAAAAAATACCCGCAGTTATTCAGGTTCATTCTAAGGGAGAATATTCTACTGCACTATGGGATGATGTAGTCTGGCGTGTGCTATGCAATACTAAATCAATGCAAATGAAGTCATATTTGATTATTGAAGCTTACAAATATTGTTACATTTTAACTGCACTAATTGAACCTTCGGTACCATTAGCGATGCTTTTCGCGTGCTATAAGCAGTTTGGCGAGAGTTCGCTGATTAAGAATTCTATATATTTTGTGTGCCAAATAAGCAACCTCATGGGCAGTCATAATGGTTAAGTTCTATGGTGGCTCGTATTGCCAGAGATACCCGCTTTTGCAAAAGTAACAACTGAAGCAAATTGGTGAAACATTTACACTATGGTAGCGGTGTCTATTAGCGGTTTTCGTTGTGAGACGAACGGTATCGGGTCAGTTCGCCCCCGGAATTTATATCTGGTGATATGAAATAAATTTAAAGTATAATATCTGCCGCCCAGAGAAACCATACATCGCACCATCACCCCCGGATAGAGTGCTGTAAGGGCGTTTGGACTCGGCGGCGAGGGCATTGTCCCGGGCCGTCGCCTCGGGACGATATGCCCCTTGAATAAAACGCGTACAGATACAGAAACCGAGCACCAGAAGAATGTGTGTTATATTTATTTATGGAAGTATCATATGATACTATAATTATATAAAAACCAGTAAAATAAAACAAGAATACGAAGTAAATAGAGGAATACGAACACTAAAATACATATAACCCAATACAACTCGGGCTCTTTATTCAACATTCATAAAACATATAGTAGACGTTCAGTTAGCAACGTCAAGCCCTTGAGTTCACCCTGGTGTGCCATCCTTCGACGTCGTTGTTGGTCCTGATGGAGCGTCGAAACACAATCCAACTGGCGATGTCCCAGGTATTTGATGGGAGTCAGGTGGTCGCGACGTAGACGAAGAGCTCCTGCAGTCTATCGTTGATGGTCCGGACTTGCAGTTGCTTGAACGCAGGCTCGATGTGTTCCGTTAGAAGGAAGGGGAGGGAGCGGAGACGGCGTTTCACCTTGCAAACAGCAGGGTCCTCAGTGTATGCCGAACGAAGGCCAACATCCTGGACCTTCCTCCATACCGCCTGGGCCAAGTGGAAGGTACACCCTCGTACCTGAACGTTTGCAAACACCTTTCGAACGCCTTGACAAATACCTGTCACAGTAAAGCATCTTACTTGCGTAATTCAACCAATACTAACCGTAAGCAAAACAACCGCCGCACTAACCATATAAGAGCCAAGAAATATACGACTGTCTCAAGTTGATGAAGCCATGCACACTCAGCAGTTGGGTGAATGGATGTCGAACGACTTTGAAGGTGGCGTCGACATACCATGATAGCCAGCTGGTGCGGTGACGCGAAGAGCAAGTGCCTTTTGTCATCCATGCGGACATCTTTGAGGAAACAATCGGTGGGGACATGCTCCTCTGCAAGCTAAACACAAGAACACATACAGTATTAGTAATGCATAATTTGAACCAACTGCCTATGCTATCGGGCATCGCTGACAATCACTGTGTACACTTAATATTATACGCGGCATTGCTTAACATTCACTACTCCTGGTACATATTCATTTAACATCTTGTACCTCGAACATGAGATCCGTAGGATCCTTAGGGCATGTGGCCTTTCGAGTGCGGTTGGCCATCCTCTTGAGGTTGGCAGGATTGGGTAGTTCATGGGCATTTTCGGGCAGACGCAAGAGAACTTCATCCACTAGGGCCATGGCGCGCGTAGCATCGTTGGTTCCTGTTGCGAACGCTACAAATCCACTGGCTTGTAGTGGGGCCCTCCTTTTTCAGGCAATTCGAGTAGCCAAAGCTATCCACCAGTTTCGACTTCCCTCGTAGGCTGCCTTTCTCGACTTTCTTGTAAGTAACTGGGTTAGGGGTCGGCGATCTGAGTGGGTAAAGTTTCGTACCTTATATAGGGTAGCATACCAGGTCACAGCTTTCTGGACGCTTCCCGCCCACAATTCACCAAGTCTCAAGTCGCAGAGCACTTTCATCGTATCCACGTGCTCAGCCTATCTACTCCATCTTTCAAAATGCAATTGCGTAATTGTATGAATGTAGAGTCCAACTTGCATTATGCTTGTTTTGATGTATGTTTTATGACTGTTGAATAAAGAGCCCGAGTTGTATTGAGTTATATGTATGCATGTGTGCGCCTTTAGTTCATATCCCTATATTTGCTTCGTATTCTTGTATTCTTGTCATGTATATATGTCATGTATACTTATGTGTATCCATGGGTGAGCTTTTAGTTCATATTCCTCTATTCTTGTATTCTTGCCATGTATGTTGAATTTGTATGACATTATTTTGCTATAAATTATTTCTATTTATCAACATTATGCTAAATTCATTAATACTGTTCCTTTTTTAAATGAAATATTTAGCATTCAGTATATTCCTTTCTGTAAAACGAGGGCGTATCACTGCGGGGGCGTATCGTCCCGGCGAGGGCGAACTGACCCGGGGGCGAACCGTCCCGGGGACGAACTGACCCGCAACAGAGACAAACAACAATACTGTCTTAATCGTTTTTGGTGTTTTGCAATCTCAACTGAAGAATAAAACCGCAAGGCCTGTACGCTGCCAAGTGAGTAGCTATTGTTTTGGAATCCTATGAGGTTCTAGATTTGCATTACTTCAATTGGTTCCCTAGAATGAAACTTACATACTAGTTAATATATTTTGACAGGGATGGTACATATACTGTATATCAGCTAATCAAAATAAGTAGATGCCAAGAAGCTTTCCATTGCTCCACGGAGGTCATGTTAGGCAATCTTATTTGTCAGTTGTTCAAGACAAAGCATTAAGAGGAACAGTTTTCAAACATGTCACATTTCAAAGTGTTTAATATACTATAAAGAATTTAAACTGAATCAATTAAGCTTATATTCTTTTCTAAGATCTCTGGAATATAAATGTTATGCAAACATGCAAGCCGTACTAAAACGAAACGCAGCCAATAAAAGCTAATTACCTTACAAAGTCAAAAATAGCATATGATATATTCATTTAAATGTCAAATTCAGCCCAGCAACGTTTGAAAGTTATTCCTAACACAGATTCTATACGTGATTAACACCTACAATCAGCCATGATGATTTGCTGGTAGTTAGGTTAGGTGCAGAGTTATCTTCGTGATTAACCAAATCTATCATAACCTGAGGACAATATATGTAACCAAACATATACACACATAGCTCGCTTTATAATGATGTACTTTAGTTGCATACCGAAGAAACGTACCAAGTTGAATACTCACCCTAAACAGCCTTGCGGCGTGATAGGTGGATGCAATGTTTAAGTGCATCACACAATCAGAGAAATGCACATGACAGAAATGGATTCATTTAATTACAATGTAACTCCCACCACGGTCTCAAATGCTCATCGGAAGCCCTGTGGCATTAAAGTGCTCAAAAGCGTCAACCGGCATTGATAATTACCCGTATGGCCTGGTCGGCACAGATGACTCATCCAGGAGTTTCACAACAAAAGACACGTAATCCGTTGCTCCATATCAACAGCTAATAGCTATTCCCACAACATTATGAACAATATCAGCTCCAAGGATTATGTTTCCCATTTTTATTCGTGGCAAAATTTTCAATAGTGTTCGTGAAATGCCCTTTGAAGCAATTATCAAAGCAATCTATTGTTGACTTTATTTTCAGGGTACCAGTTGGTCTTCCACTGTTGCATCAGAATGTTATCGTGTTAGAACAGCACACCACAAAGCTCGATCCATATTCTTCGTGTTATGCATTATAAACAAACAAATAGAATCATTGCGCAAATATAGGTTTTGGTGTGCTTAAGGTTTCCTAATCAGGGGAGTTCTTTGTTTATGCAATAATTATTGATGTGCATTACATGACTGAACGCTCTTTGCGCCTCAAAAGAATGATTGGAGCTGATACATTTTAATATACGTACCCTATCACAAGTTGTTTAAACCTTCTGCACCACACCAAAAAGTCTCATGGGACATCAAGTGCGACTTTTCTACTTTACCGCAACTAAACCAACTCAGCTTCAGCCTGGTCAAATAGCTCTGCTATTATAAATATCTTTTTGCAGCCAAGCGGCGGTTTGGTTCTACACGGCAATAAAGACAAAAAGCGGTCTCTATCGTGATTGAGAGTTATTGCTGAAGACATGAATACGCACGGCGTTTCGCCATCCATTATCCGGATGAGAAACCGAGGCGTCTATTCGAATTAACATATGCAAGCCACCTCAATTCGTTCCAACGTTGTTTTTGATTACCTTTGACAACTTCCACTGGTACAGACCTGAGAAGCGCCATGTTAAAACAGATCCCCATCCTCACCTAGGGCGTTATTAACAATTAACTATAACCTCACCAACACCCTTCTTGTCCATACACAACATTTTAAACTTTTCAATACATTGTTTGAAGAGGGAAGCAAATGAGGGTCTTCCGAAGAATAGGCACTACGATATAGTACGCCGTTTTAATGTTTAACTAACGGAAAACTAGTTACACAATCGCAATGGACAATCAGGTTTATAAATTATAAATGCATTGCACCAAAGACAGCAGTCACAACAGCAACATTATTGTGCCGCCTGCCTTCGAATAAAGACCCTTATCACATGTTATATATAAAAAACCGGTATTTGAGCTCAGGAAAAGAATCGGATGCCACCATTAGCATCTGCATATCGCTGACACTGTTTCTACTGGGATCACCAATACATGAATGGACAAGCCGAATAGCTTAGCTGTTAACACCACCAACCAAATGGATATTGCGCTAGATCGATTACCTGGGCGATTACGCACGTTTCTATCTTGTTTTATTAGTTATTTATACTCTATTTGATACGTCATTTGCTGTGACCTCATTATATGATTCACCACTGGACCAGTTAACCGCAACGATAAACGACTTGAACTGTCATAATGTTAGCCCTGGCCGGTACAATTACTACGGGTTATTAATTCAAAACTGTTTGCTATCTCGTCGCCAGCTGTTAAGATAGGAATTAGCTTAATCGCTCATGCATTGCTTTGAAGGAGCTATCTATTGATTTTTCAGTGTGGTATATACAAGGGAGTCGCCGAGTGTGTGCGATTGGAAAAGGAAGGAAATTTACCTGTAGTCAAAATCCATCCTTGCTCAATATCGCATAAGTTACGATAAATATCTTATCAGCCCGTATCTGCAGGTGAATGCGGTTCTCTGTTTCATTGCTCTCTCAATCGATAATAATAATTTATTGTTGTACAGCCCAGATTTGTCGCTGTGCTGGAAATTACTACAACGCCTTCTATTTCCTTCCAATGATGATGCTTTGAGCCAAGGGTGTTTCTTAATCGTGACTCACCAGGGAGTGTACTCAGCTGCTCATGCCACGCAGATTTGTGAGTATTTTGTTGTACCCCACAAACGGTAACTGTTAGCATCCTCCACTATCTTCCTGTTTCCACATTATGAGTACATGACATAAAACCTGGATGCTCTACGGCGGTCCCTTGCTGATAAATGTCTATTATCCCAGGCCAACCCAATGATAAAGGCTCCATGAGGGCGAGAAATTGCTACCATGTTATGCGTCATCGTACGAGTTATTGCTGACGACCCGAGTATATAAACAACATTTCGGCAAACCAACGCTGTACGGGAAATTGGAGTTTCAATTCCGGATATTTTGCACAAATCTTTATCTTGAAAACCTTCTTGCGCCGATTGTATTTTGATATCTACAGAGCGCCATGTTGATCTCTGCCCCAAACCTTGTATTGATAGGTATTCACCCCACTACACCAACTCAACACAATTGTGAAACCTATGCATATCAGTGTAAGGATTCATAAAGAGAAAAACAGACCTATCTCTGTACCAATAAACTTATATTTTAAATAGGTAAACCTCACATTAATTAGGCACAGCGCAGTAGCATGCGTGAATAGAGTGAGGTATCAATGATCGTTCTATTCATGTGTCCCTATGGTATGATTAATGCCGTCTATTCTTGCACAAAGCATCGAGACTGCATCATTTCTGGATTTATATATTTTTTTTATCCGATTTACTACATCAACTGCTGTTATTAGGAGATATATAACCGCACATTTTGCTACTATGCGCTCTGCCATTTAGTCTTGCAAAACCTCTTCTGATGCGTCACCAGCTGAACAGCCAAGAGTTGGAAACATCACCATTCCTTTTACTTTCTATAAGCTACCTAACGGTAGTTAAGTGTTGTATATTCACTCGTCCTTCACTGTGAGTGCCATTCAAGAAAGAGAAATGAATGTGATCTCATTACTTCAAGCTAAGTCAATATGGCTACTCACAATTTATTTTATCGGCGCGCCAATAAGTTGAACATATTACCCATAAGCATAAAAACTCGTTTTGAGGCTATTAAGCCATATCGCTGTGAGGTGATGGTTGAGGTTTCAAGCATGCAGATGATTTGGTTGCATATGATTATTGGCCGTAACATCGACAAAACAATCACAATACGGTGCGGGCTTCCTTATAACTGATGATGGATTGTCTAGCTTCCAAGTGAGAGCGCGGGACAAATCATGTGTTGTCGTTGATATGGATGTTACGATAATTACCAGCTAAGCCGGAACACAATGCCAATGACTAGCAATAATTGTTAGCAAATTTTTCTTGTCCAATGTCTAGGAGCTGAACGCATGTTTTATTCGTGTATTCGTGTATACCAACGCATGATGACAGAGCGTAACACTTAACTTTGATTAAATATAAATTTGCGTCGACTGTTCGGTGGTGAAGCAATGTGTATATTATTCAACGAAATTATTTTACCTTTTTAATGCAGTCTGAACAATACAATATGGAGCAAATGATAATTGTTTGAACTGAGTACGAAGACCATTTGCTGCAGCTTAAAAGCAACTTTCATTGCAAATCGATGTGTTGTGGCATCTTAACCTGCGTTCGTGAAATCATCAATATTACCTTTCTATTTGCAGCGTTACATGTATAACACTATATATTAGCGCAGTGTAGGCATGTATTACCACAGTAAGAGCTTTTTCTGTATCACAGTAAATGTTGGCTCTTTGTTGGCATAAGCTCCTACAGTGAGAGGAATTGCTAGTTTAATTTGGTGATTTGTAAGTGTCCTTAACTGTGACAGCTAATTATACAACTAAGCGCTTTCTGTTTACTTTGGTGTAAATGATACAAACCGAACTCATTACACATTGATATACCGAATGAGATCCTATACCTTCGGGTGAACTTGCCAGAGTTGTAAGTGTAGCGACTCGTCTCCTATTAGACATAAGTAGATCAACAACTGACAGACCGATTGGCGATCACCGTATAATTGAGTTAGAATGATCACCCTTCAGTGCAGGTATACCTGTGGCCCTGACGTTATGTCAGACACATAGAAGGCGATGCAAGAAAAACTATAGCAACATATTTCGATGTTGACATTTTTATACCCTCTTGGGTGAGCGTAGGCAGTGTGTCACTATATCTGACATAAAGTATGTTTACAGGTATTCGATATTGCCTTTGTAGACATTAATGTTATTGTAGGCAAACGATATTTTCATGTTATGTAAATGCTTCATATAGCCGTCTAATATAAGGTATGTTTGCAGGCGTTGGATGTTGCATATGTGCACACAGATGGAATCGTACTACGGTTTACCTTCTTCAAATCTTTCTGTTGAAGTGACATTTATAAAAACAATGTGATGGGTATATGCACATTGAAAACACGTCTTCTACTTCGACGCGAATAGGATTAACCCGCCACAATGAAGCCGATGATTACAGTACATCGACGTATCATTGAGCAGGAAATAACCACAAAGTATCGCATTGTATTTGAACAAAGGAATTGTGTAAGACTCGTTAAACACTGCCTATTGGTATTTGATACTGAGCTTTCTTAAATCTGCATCATTCTGACTCGTGAATCCCACAGACCTTTGCTCCCAATGAGATCCACAGTGTGCCTGTATCTACGTTATGATTGCTAGCCATAAAACATAAAGGGATGGCTCCCTGATTGCATATGTATGTTACAATGCCCACATCGGGGTAGGCAAATGTCGCCTTGCGATGCGTCATTGTGCGGTATAGAGGCTGTAGTTATTGCCAACGCTAGGAAAATGGACGTTATTTCGCAATCCATGAACTACACTGAATAATAAAATGAAAGGCTCGTTCCAAAAATCTAAAATGAATTTTCCCACAAAGTCATTGACATTATATGCAGATGAGCTTACAATTGTTTTTTGAAAATGTAGCGTATGCTCGACTCAATGCATATTGGATAGAGGAAGAGTTATTCAAGCATAATTCAACACTATCCTATAGATGACGGGTACACGGTATATGTACATCAAAACCTGACCTCAATGACTCCAGTTCAACATGACGCTTGTGATTTCCAGCTGTTTCGGTGCATTTAGCGCTCATTTGCCCGTAGATTGCCTGCAGAACGACCTGTTCTGATGTGTCATAAATCCCCAGGCGCGTCGATGGCTCGTTGCTGGTATATGTCTGTTTTCACAACTTAACCGAGTAATAAGTGCCAAATGATGGCGAGATATTGTTATCATGTTATGGGTTATCGTGTGGTGGAGTTACTGCGATGTTTGCACCGAATATCTATCCCAATTATCCAGGCACATACCCACAGAGTGCCATATTCAACCTATTCCCAACACTTACATAAACACTAACGAAAGGTAGTTAACCACTCCCCATCTATCCCACACATAATATTGAAGCCCGAGCCTCAATGTGTAAATATTTGTCAAGGGGTTACACGCGCCTATTTCCATATCAATAAACGAATTGCAAAAGCCCTGAGTAATCACAAGAATAAGTGGTAAATCTTACATAAATCAGACTGGGAACTTCGACAAATTTTAATGTACAGCTTTGGGTCTAATTACGTCGACGAACAATACCTTATGTGACGACAGAGTGAGAGATTGATGGTGACGAAAGGGCGCTGCGATTTAAAATCGACGTCACCAATGTTCACAGGCATGCAACAGGTCACACCGCCTTGAGGAACTCGTTATACAGAAAAGACTGAGTGTACAGATGTAATGACTTATGTGGTTCTCTGACAAGTAGTGCAGCGTAAGTTGGGCCAACTGTGTTTGCTATGCTCACAAAACATGGCCACTGAGATAACTCATCAAGTTAACGGAATCTATTATCGTTTTTATCAAGTATCACTATGACTGTACTCTGTGATTGGTGTTGTCTGTGATTTAGAACCTGCATAATTTCTGGGAGCGTGGTAGATATGTTAGTAACAAGAGAACTACTAATGATTGATGTCGATAAGTGTTTAATATGACTGACTTCATCAACTTCTCTCATGAGGAGATGTGTCACAGTAACTCTTTGTTACTATTCTTTTCACACTTGGTTTCACCATTCGTTCGAGTCAATTGAATATATCATCAATCAGCTTAGAAATTGCTTTGGGGTTATTACGGCTAATCACTATTTTTTTTGCTGAGGGAAGATTGTTTTGCTTTCAAGTATCCAGCATGAGATGTCATATAAGGCAATTGATCATCATACCGACAACACAACAACAAAACGATCCGGGTACTACAATTATCGAGCAGAGATTGTTTAGTTTTTAAAGGCTTATTTTAAACAAATCGTGTGCTGTCTTCGACATGGATGATTCGACAATGTATCAGCAAAGCCAGATCTCAATGTCATGCAAGCAATCAAATGTCAAGACTGGCAAAATTTTATAATTCTAAATCTTTTTGCTGTACGTATGTTGTTTTTTTGGCTATATCTTGTAAAATGCGATTGACCAACAAACGTATGACGACAAAGCGAAACAATGATGTGATATTAAACATAAACATGCACGGACTGTTTGACAATGAAGCATAATATTTACATAAATTATATGTTTACATAATTCCCAAACAGTTTCATTATCTAAAGTAATCAGAGTGAATAAATTAAGTGTCAATGATGCTTAGTCGATGGGTACAAGTCAGGCCGATCCTATATTGTGTGTGGATAAAGTACAATCGAACGCTGGACACATTTGGCCAACAAAGCAAATATAAGCAAGGTGGCACCGAGAAAAAAACAGTATATTCTTCATGTTGCAATTGATTAATAATGAAGATGATATCATACTAATATGAGTCCTGACGGGGTTAATTAGCTGTTGCCAAGAGCCGTGTTCGTAAATCAGCGACTTCCAAACCCTGATCAGTGATCCCATCATTTTGACCACCTTATCCGGATTGTCCATTATTAAGGTATTTATTCATCTCACCTGCTCATTCTATATGAATTTTATCTTACAGCATCAGTGCACAGAAGTATAGCATACATTTTCATTTCATACTGCATATTTTCATTTTCTTTTCTTACATCCTATAAAACAGTATATTTCGTGATAAGTCTCATTTGAGCAAAACTGACCAAAACTGTAGCAATTTATGGGGCTTAGCCCTCTCATATTTTACAAGCATGGTTGCAGAATAGATAGTGTGAGAAAGGTTTGGAATGATGTTGATAAAAACGAAAGATTATTTCATCAACGCTTCTCTGAAGCATTTTGTTTTAGCTTCTGTGAAACATATATGCGATTAAAAAATATGCAATTATCAAACGTTTTTGTCGTCGTACAATTCTAGCAGCGTACGCCGTAAAATAAGGTTAAGCAGCACATGGTACAGGTGTTATAAAAACTGTAGTTAGAGATCAGGAAATTAATTGGATGCTGCCATGGCGATACATATATTGCTGACTTAGAGTTACTTTAATATCATCCGATCAGATAAACTGGCCAATGTTGCATCAATCAAATTGCCTCTGAATTAAATCGAGTAGCGTGTTTATGCACGTTTATATGTGGTACTACTAGATGGTTGCACTGCATGTAATATGTCAAGCGCCGTGACCACGTCAGATTATTTACCAATGGATTATTCAGATACCATGCATGCTATGGCTTGTACCATCATTGTAGATATCGCTTTCTCAGATTTTATGGGTAAATGGTTCTTAAATGTTTTCATGCTGAATAATGTAATTGACTCACGAACCCATTATGTGCTGTTATCTGCTCTGTCATTTAATCTAACTGAACTTCTGCTGATTCGTAACCAGCTAAACACTGTTAATGACATTCCAAAAAGGAGTAGAAATGAGTGTATTCTCATCAGCTCCATAGCGGCATGATAAGTGAGTGCCATAATTCAAGTGCATCACATAAGTAGAGAAATGCACATGGCAGTAATGTAATCGTTTAATTACAATGTCTCCGAAATCTCATAAGAAGGCCTGGGAAATGCAAGTGCTCAAAAGCGTCAACCCGCATTGATAATTACCCGTATCGTCATATCGTCGCAGATGCCACAGCCAGAAATTTCCCCACAAAAGACACGCCATGCGCTGCTCTGTATCTACACATAATGGCTATTCCTTCAATATTATGAACAATATCAGCTCCAGGGATTACGTAAGCCATCTTTATGCATGGCGACGTTTAGGATCATTCAATAGCGTTCTTTCAATGCTCATTGAAGCAAATATCTAAGCAATCTATTGTTCGCTATATCCTCAGGGTACAAGTTGGTCTTCCTCTGTTGCATCAGAATGTTATCGTGTTAGAACAGCACACACAAAGCTGATCAAGACTCTTTGTGTTATGCATTATAAACAAAACAATAGAGACATTACGCAAATATATTGATCTGGTTTTCAAATGGTTCCTAATTGGAGGGGTTCTTTGTTTTCACCATACGTACTGATGTGCATTACATTATTGAACGCCCTTTGCTTGTCCTTGGATGATTAGAGTTATTACGTGTTATTCAACATTCATAACCACATACTGTTCAAACATTCTACATGCCATGCCACCGAATTCCCATCCTCACATGGTGTTATTTACAATTAAATATAATCTCACCACTTTCATCCCAACACCTTTCATCCCAACACCCTTCTTGTCCATACACCACATTATAAACAGTTGAATACCTTGTTTGAAGAGGGAAGCAAATGAGGGTCTTCCGAAGAATAGGCACTACGATATAGAACGCCGTTTTAGTGTTTGACTAATGCAAACTAATTACACAAACGCAAAAGTCAATCAGGTTTTTAAAAAGGGGAACATGCAATAAAACACCATGTTAAACAGGGCAGATATAGCTGAGTGCTGTAAGTATGGGTAAGGTAAATTAAAGAAAGCATACGTACAGTAGAGTATAGCCGGTAATATTGGGTAAGTTAATGGTTAAGCAGATATAAATGTAGCAAGGTAATAATGGTAGGATTGGCCAAAGTGCGGCACATACAGGTATTTATTGAAGAGGTGACCGGATAATCAGCACTGCGGCATTATGCCAATGTTACAGAGAAAGCTGAGAAACTGGGCGCTTTGGAAAGTACACCCATCCCTGCTCGATATCGCACAGGAAACGAGTATCTTCAGGTCGATGAGGTTCTCTGATTCATTGATCTCTCCATTGATAAGAATTGTGTTCCAGTTGATGTACCACACAGATTAACTATTGAACAGGAAATAACCACAAAGCCCCCCATTTCGTTTCCCTAATGCTTCGAGCCAAGTGTGTTTCTGAATCAGGGCATGTACGGATTTGTGATGATTTTTTCTACCCCAAAAGCGTTACTGTTAGCATCCTGCACTATCTCCCAGTTTCGACGTTATGAATACCGGAAGCTCTACGGCGGTCCCTTGCTGATAAATGTCTATCATCCCAGGCCAACCTGGTGATAAAGGCTCCATGAGGGCGAGAAATTGCTACCATGTTATGCGTCATCGTACGAGTTTTTGCTGGTGACCCGAGTATATAAACAACGTTTCGGCAAACCAACGCTGTACGGGAAATTGGAGTTTCCATTCCGGATATTTTACACAAATCTTTATCTTGAAAACCTTTTGCGCCGATTGTATTTTAATATCTACAGAGCGCCATGTTGATCTCTGCCCCAAACTTTGTATTGGTAGGTATTCACCCCACTACACCAACTCAACACAATTGTGAAACCTATGCATATCATAAAGAGAACAACAGACCACCTATTTCTGTACCAATAAACTTATATTAAAAAGGTAAACCTCACATTAGTTAGTCGCAGCGCAGTAGCATGCGTGAATAGAGAGAGGAACCAATGATCGTTCTATTCATGTGTTCCTATGGTATGATAAATGCCGTCTGTTCTTGCACAAAGCATCGAGACTGCATCATTTCTGGATTTATATAGTTTTTTTATCCGATTTACTACATCAACTGCTGTTATTAGGAGATATATAACCGCACATTTTGCTACTATGCGCTCTGCCATTTAGTCTTGCAAAACCTCTTCTGATGCGTAACCAGCTGAACAGCCAAGAGTTGGAAACATCACCATTCCTTTTACTTTCTATAAGCTACCTAACGGTAGTTAAGTGTTGTATTCACTCGTCTTTCACTGTGAGTGCCATTCAAGTAAGAGGTAGAAATGAATGTGATCTCATTACTTCTAGCAAAGTAAATATGGCTACTCACAATTGATTTAATCGGCGCGCCAATAAGTTGAACATAGTACCCATAAGCATAGAAAATAGTTTTGAGGTTATTATGCCATATCGCTGTGAGGTGATGGTTGAGGTTTCAAGCATGCAGATGATATGATTGTATAGGATTACATCGACAAAACAATCACAATACGGTGCGGGCTTCCTTATAACTGATGATGGATTGTCTTGCTTCTAAGTGAGAGCGCGGGACAAATCATGTGTTGTCATTGATATGGATGTTACGATAATTTACCAGCTAAGCCGGAACACAATGCCAATGACTAGCAATAATTGTTAGCAATCTTTCCTGTCCAATATCTAGGAGCTGAACGCATGATCTATTCGTGTATAATATAACACAACGTATGATGACAGAGCGTAACACTTTATTTTGATTAAATATAAATTTGCATCGACCGTTCGATAGTGAAGAAATTTGTATATAATTCAACAAAATTATTTAACTTTTTTAATGCAGTCTGAACGATACAATTTGGAACAAATGATAGTTGTTTGAATTGACAAGGAAGACCATTTATTGCAAATCGATGTGTTGTGGTATCTTAACATGCGTTCGTGAAATTATCAATATTACATTTCTTTTTGCAACGAGATATGTATAACACTATATAGTGGCGCAGTGAAGGCACGTATTACCACAGTAAGAGCTTTTTCTGTATTAAAATAAATGCTGGCGCTTTGAAGGCATATGCTTCCACTGTAACAGGAATTGCTAGATTGTTGAAAGTGTCCTTAACTGTGATAGTTAATTATACAACTAAGCGGTTTCTGTTTATTTTGGTGTAAACGATGCAAACTGAACTCATTACACATTGATATACTGAATGAGATCCTATACCTCATTCAGCCTATGTACAAGAGCCATTCGGGTGAACTTGCCATAGCTGTGAGTGCAGCAGCCCGCGGCGACTTGTCTCCTATTAGACCTAAGTAGATCAACAACTGACAGACCGATTGGCGAACACCTCATAATTGAGAATAATCACCCTTCAATGACGTTATGCCTGATGCATGGAAGGCGATGCAAGAAAAAATAAGTCGAAATATAGCAACATATTTCGATGTTGACATTTTTATACCCTCTTGGGTGAGCATAGGCAGTGTGTCAATATATCTGATATAAAGTATGTTTACAGGTATTCGATATTGCCTTTGTAGACATTAATGTAATTGTAGTCAAAAGATATGTTCATGTTATGTTAATGCTTCATTTAGCCGTCTAATGTAAGGTATGTTTGCAGGCGTTGGATGTTGCATATGTACGCACAGATGGAATCGTACTAAGGTATACCTTCTTCAAATCTTTCTGTTGAAGTGACATTTGTAAAGACAATTTGATGGGTATAAGCATATTGGAACCACGTCTTCTAATTCGACGCGAACAGGAATAACCCGCTACAATAAAGCCGATGATTACAGTACATCGACGTATCATGGAGCAGGAAATAACCACAAAGTATCGCATTGTATTTGAACAAAGGAATTGTGTAAGACTCGTTAAACACTGCCTATTGGTATTTGATACTGAGCTTTCTTAAATCTGCATCATTCTGACTCGTGAATCCCACAGACCTTTGCTCCCAATGAGATCTACAGTGTGCCTGTATCTACGTTATGATTGCTAGCCATAAAACATAAAGGGATGGCTCCCTGATTGCATATGTCTGTTACAATGCCCACATCGGGGTAGGCAAAATGTCACCTTGCGATGCGTCATTGTGCGTTAGAGAGGCTGTAGTTATTGCCAACGCTAGGAAAATGGACGTTATTTCGCAAGCCATTAACTACACTGAATGAAACAAATGAAAGGCTCGTTCCAAAAATCCAAAAAAGAATTTTCCCTCGAAGTCATTGACATTACATGCAGATGTGCTTACAAATGTTTGTTGAAAATATAGCGTATACACGACTCAATGTATATTGGATATAGAAAGAGTTATTCAAGCATAATTCAACACCATCCTATGAATGTAGGGTACACGGTACATCAAAACCTGACCTCAATGACTCCAGTTCAACGTGACGCTTGTGATTTCCAGCTATTTCAGTGCATTTAGCGCTCATTTGCCCGTAGATTGCCTGCAGAACGAGCTGGTGTGATGTGTCATAAAATCCCAGCCGCGTCGATGGGTCTTTGCTGTTTTCCCAGCCTATAATACAGTATATTTCGTGATAACATTTGAGCAAAACTTACCAAAACTGTAGCAATTTATGGCGTTTAGCCCTCTCATATTTCCCAAGCCTGCTTGTAGAATAGATAGTGGGAGAAAGGTTTGGAATGATGTTGATAAAAACGAAAGATTACTTCGTCAACGCTTCTCTGAAGCATTTTGTTCAAGCTTCTGTGAAACATATATGTGATTAAAGAATATGCAATTGTAAAACCTTTATTGTCGACGTACAATTCTAGCTGCGTTCGCAGTAAAATATGGTTTTAACAGCATTTGGTACAGGTGTAATAAAAACTGTAGTTAGAGATCAGGAAATTAATTGGATGCTGCCATGGCGATACATATATTGCTGACTTAGAGTAACTTAAATATCATCCGATCAGATAAACTGGCCAATGTTGCATCAATCAAATTGCCTCTGAATCAAATCGAGTGCCGTGGCGACTCTGCACGTTTATATCTGGTACTACTAGATGGTTGCACTGCATTTGATATGTCAAGCGTGACCACGTCAGATTATTTACCAATGTATTATGGCCTAATTGAAATACCATGCATGCTATGGCTTGTACCACCATTGTAGATATCGCTTTCTCAGAATTTATGGGTAAATAGTTCTTAAATGTTTCCATGCTGAATAATGCAATTGACTCACGAACCGATAAAGTGATGTTATCTGCTCTGCCAATTAATCTAACAAAACCTCTGCTGATTCGTAACCAGCTAAACACTGTCAATGACATTCCAAAAAGGAGTAGAAATGAGTGTATACTCACCAGCTCCAGCTACATATGTTCTTAACAACTTTACTTGTATACTCTTGAAACGTACAAAATTGCATGCGCACACCGACAGCCTTGCTGGTGCAATATAGCGGCTTGAATGCCATAATTCAAGTGCATCACATAAGTAGAGAAATGCACATGGCAGTAATGTAATCGTTTAATTACAATGTCTCAAAAATCTTATAGGAAGGCCTAAGACATTTAAGTGCTCAAAAGCGTCAACCGGCATTGATTATTACCCGTATCGTCATATCGTCGCAGATGCCTCAGCCAGAGATTTCCCCACAAGAGACACGCAATGCGCTGCTCTGTATCTACACCTAATGGCTATTTCTTCAATATTATGAACAATATCAGCTCCAGGGATTTCGTAAGCCATCTTTATGCATGGCGACGTTTAGGATCATTCAATAGCGTTCTTTCAATGCTCATTGAAGCAAATATCTAAGCAATCTATTGTTCACTTTATCCTCAGGGTACAAGTTGGTCTTCCCCTGTTGCATCAGAATGTTATCGTGTTAGAACAGCACACACAAAGCTGACCAAGACTCTTTGTGTTACTCATTATTAACAAACAAATAGGGACATTACGCAAATATATTGATCTAGTTTTCAAATGGTTCCTAATTGGAGAGGTTCTTTGTTTACACCATACGTACAGATGTGCATTACATTATTGAACGCCCTTTGCTTGTCCTTGGATGATTAGAGTTATTACGTGTTATTCAACATTCATAACCACATACTGTTCAAACATTCTACATACCATGCCACCGAATTCCCATCCTCACATGGTGTTATTTACAATTAAATATAATCTCACCACTTTCATCCCAACACCTTTCATCCCAACACCCTTCTTGTCCATACACCACATTATAAACAGTTGAATACCGTGTTTGAAGAGGGAAGCAAATGAGCGTCTTTCGACCAATAGGCTCTACGATATAGAACGCCGTTTTGATGTTTGACAAATGCAAAACTACTTACACCACCGCAAAGGACAATCAGGTTTTTAAAATATAACTGCATTGCAACAAAGACAGCAGTCACAAAATCAACATCAGTTTGCAATCTGCAACCACATGTCATATATGAAAAACATGTATTTGAGCACAGAAAATAAATTGAATAGCACCATTTGGATCTGAATATCGCTGACACTGTTTCTTCTGGAATCACCAATAGCTGGATCTATCAGCCGAATAGATTAGCTGTCCAACTTAATAACACCAACCAAATGGATATTGCATTATATCAAGTACCCGGGCGATTACGCACGTTTCTATCGAGATTTATTAGACAGTTGTACTCTACGTCATTTGCTGTGACCACATTAGGTAATTCACAAATGGACAAGTTTAGCTACGATACACGACTTGAACACCCATAATGTACGACCTGGCCGGTACAATTTATGTGGGCTATTATCACAAAACTGATTGCTGGCACGTCGCAAGCTGAATTAGCCACATAACTTACACATAGCCACATTTGCTTACACATAAATTTAGTGGAGCTTTCTAATGATTTGACAGTGTTATATTTACAAGGCACTCTTAATCCATCAAAAGAATACGACTTTTTTATTTCATGATGATGTGGGATGGGGACGACGCGTTAAGAGACCCGATGATTTGTGATATCGCGACACAACATTACCGAAGTTCAACAACGAGTAGCAGCTTTAGTTGATTATAAAATGTTTAGTTGATTATGATATGAAAGTCATACAAACAGAGGGTCATATTGATATATAATTGAACATAATGTCAGCTTCCGCTTGTTTGTGGTAGCCCACAGCTTATTGGTGACGTATCCAAGGATCACCCCAAAATGGATGAGAAATGAAACTGCATCATAAAGATGAATACTGTACTCGTGCTACGGAATGTGTAGTCACCTTTGTACGTTTTATATTAATGTCATCCAGTCAGATGGGATTAGCCTATTGTAAAAATGCCGATGCGGGTTAGCCGCCATCAGTTGAGTTGGACCCGACTCCTCGCATCCTGTGACTGGATGGATGTGGTTTTATGTATATCTATCAAAATGTGATTGGTTAGACACCAGCGAAGTATGGTGGTACGGATGAGTCGTGAGGCAGTACGGACTCGAGGCTTGAGAGAGAAAGATGAGAAAAATAAAAGATACTTGTTCCTCAAGAACGGACTTGTACTATTAATCCCTAAACCTAGCACATAACACCGGGGGTCCCAACTACAGGTCTGCTTTGTATCGATTAAGTAGAACACTTAAACACAGCAAGGATATCAGTATACGATGTGCTTACCATAATAAAGCTGTGTTACTTCAAAGAGCTAAATTTCAATGAGCAACTGACATCGTTTGCGTTGCAAATTGCCATAAGTTATTTATCACTAAGCTGTTTGCCTTTATTCTGTGAATTATTAAGCAAAAAGACGAAACTCTCGAATGTTCTCGATCACATTAATACCGGGAAAATTACGAAATATGGATATAGATCATTAACTTTTCCAAGGGGAACATGCAAAGCCCTCCATTTCATTTCCCTAATGCTTCGAGCCAAGTGTGTTTCTGAATCGTGACCAAACAGGGCATGTACGGATTTGTGATGATTTTTTCTACCCGACGTTATGAATACTTACCATAAAAATCTGGAAGCTCTACGGCGGTCCTTTGCTGGCAAATGTCGTTTATTCAAGGCCAACCAAGCAATATAAGCGATAAATTGCTGCGATGATATGCGTCATCTTACGGTTGAGTTATTGCTGGCGACCCGTGAATATAACATCATTTCGGCAGACCGATACTGTACGAGAAATTGGAGTTTCCATTCCGGATATTGTGATGGACCTACCATTGTATTACGACAGAGCGTAACACTTTAGTCTGATTCAAAATAAACTTGCATATTCTGTTCGATAGTGAAGCAATTTGTATATAATTCAATATAATTACTTTATTTTTCAATGCAATCTGAACAATAAAATGTGGAGCAAATGATAATTGTTTGAATTGAGTACGAAGATTATATCCAACTAATATGAGGCATGAATAGGCGTTCGTGTTAGTATCAATATTACATTTCTATTTGCAACGAAACATGCAAAAAAATATATATTGGCGCATTGCAAGCACGTAATACCCTAGACGGTGATAGCTGATTATACAACTTAGTGCTTTCTTTTTGCTTTAGTGTAAACGGTACAAACTGAACCCATTACACATTGATATACTGAATGAGATCCTATACCTCATTCAGCCTATGTACAAGAGCCATTCGGGTGAACTTGCCATAGCTGTGAGTGCAGCAGCCCGCGGCGACTTGTCTCCTATTAGACATAAGTAGATCAACAACTGACAGACCGATTGGCGAACACCTCATAATTGAGAATAATCACCCTTCAATGACGTTATGCCTGATGCATGGAAGGCGATGCAAGAAAAAATAAGTCGAAATATAGCAACATATTTCGATGTTGACATATTTATATCCTCTTGGGTGAGCATAGGCAGTGTGTCAATATTTCTGATATAAAGTATGTTTACAGGTATTCGATATTGCCTTTGTAGACATTAATGTAATTGTAGTCAAAAGATATGTTCATGTTATGTTAATGCTTCATTTAGCCGTCTAATGTAAGGTATGTTTGCAGGCGTTGGATGTTGCATATGTACGCACAGATGGAATCGTACTAAGGTATACCTTCTTCAAATCTTTCTGTTGAAGTGACATTTGTAAAGACAATTTGATGGGTTATAAGCATATTGGAACCACGTCTTCTAATTCGACGCGAACAGGAATAACCCGCTACAATAAAGCCGATGATTACAGTACATCGACGTATCATGGAGCAGGAAATAACCACAAAGTATCGCATTGTATTTGAACAAAGGAATTGTGTAAGACTCGTTAAACACTGCCTATTGGTATTTGATACTGAGCTTTCTTAAATCTGCATCATTCTGACTCGTGAATCCCACAGACCTTTGCTCCCAATGAGATCTACAGTGTGCCTGTATCTACGTTATGATTGCTAGCCATAAAACATAAAGGGATGGCTCCCTGATTGCATATGTCTGTTACAATGCCCACATCGGGGTAGGCAAATGTCACCTTGCGATGCGTCATTGTGCGTTAGAGAGGCTGTAGTTATTGCCAACGCTAGGAAAATGGACGTTATTTCGCAAGCCATTAACTACACTGAATGAAACAAATGAAAGGCTCGTTCCAAAAATCCAAAAAAGAATTTTCCCTCGAAGTCATTGACATTACATGCAGATGTGCTTACAAATGTTTGTTGAAAATATAGCGTATACACGACTCAATGTATATTGGATATAGAAAGAGTTATTCAAGCATAATTCAACACCATCCTATGAATGTAGGGTACACGGTACATCAAAACCTGACCTCAATGACTCCAGTTCAACGTGACGCTTGTGATTTCCAGCTATTTCAGTGCATTTAGCGCTCATTTGCCCGTAGATTGCCTGCAGAACGAGCTGGTGTGATGTGTCATAAAATCCCAGCCGCGTCGATGGGTCTTTGCTGTTTTCCCAGCCTATAATACAGTATATTTCGTGATAACATTTGAGCAAAACTTACCAAAACTGTAGCAATTTATGGCGTTTAGCCCTCTCATATTTCCCAAGCCTGCTTGTAGAATAGATAGTGGGAGAAAGGTTTGGAATGATGTTGATAAAAACGAAAGATTACTTCGTCAACGCTTCTCTGAAGCATTTTGTTCAAGCTTCTGTGAAACATATATGTGATTAAAGAATATGCAATTGTAAAACCTTTATTGTCGACGTACAATTCTAGCTGCGTTCGCAGTAAAATATGGTTTAACAGCATTTGGTACAGGTGTAATAAAAACTGTAGTTAGAGATCAGGAAATTAATTGGATGCTGCCATGGCGATACATATATTGCTGACTTAGAGTAACTTAAATATCATCCGATCAGATAAACTGGCCAATGTTGCATCAATCAAATTGCCTCTGAATCAAATCGAGTGCCGTGGCGACTCTGCACGTTTATATCTGGTACTACTAGATGGTTGCACTGCATTTGATATGTCAAGCGTGACCACGTCAGATTATTTACCAATGTATTATGGCCTAATTGAAATACCATGCATGCTATGGCTTGTACCACCATTGTAGATATCGCTTTCTCAGAATTTATGGGTAAATAGTTCTTAAATGTTTCCATGCTGAATAATGCAATTGACTCACGAACCGATAAAGTGATGTTATCTGCTCTGCCAATTAATCTAACAAAACCTCTGCTGATTCGTAACCAGCTAAACACTGTCAATGACATTCCAAAAAGGAGTAGAAATGAGTGTATACTCACCAGCTCCAGCTACATATGTTCTTAACAACTTTACTTGTATACTCTTGAAACGTACAAAATTGCATGCGCACACCGACAGCCTTGCTGGTGCAATATAGCGGCTTGAATGCCATAATTCAAGTGCATCACATAAGTAGAGAAATGCACATGGCAGTAATGTAATCGTTTAATTACAATGTCTCAAAAATCTTATAGGAAGGCCTAAGACATTTAAGTGCTCAAAAGCGTCAACCGGCATTGATTATTACCCGTATCGTCATATCGTCGCAGATGCCTCAGCCAGAGATTTCCCCACAAGAGACACGCAATGCGCTGCTCTGTATCTACACCTAATGGCTATTTCTTCAATATTATGAACAATATCAGCTCCAGGGATTTCGTAAGCCATCTTTATGCATGGCGACGTTTAGGATCATTCAATAGCGTTCTTTCAATGCTCATTGAAGCAAATATCTAAGCAATCTATTGTTCACTTTATCCTCAGGGTACAAGTTGGTCTTCCCCTGTTGCATCAGAATGTTATCGTGTTAGAACAGCACACACAAAGCTGACCAAGACTCTTTGTGTTACTCATTATTAACAAACAAATAGGGACATTACGCAAATATATTGATCTAGTTTTCAAATGGTTCCTAATTGGAGAGGTTCTTTGTTTTTACCATACGTACAGATGTGCATTACATTATTGAACGCCCTTTGCTTGTCCTTGGATGATTAGAGTTATTACGTGTTATTCAACATTCATAACCACATACTGTTCAAACATTCTACATACCATGCCACCGAATTCCCATCCTCACATGGTGTTATTTACAATTAAATATAATCTCACCACTTTCATCCCAACACCTTTCATCCCAACACCCTTCTTGTCCATACACCACATTATAAACAGTTGAATACCGTGTTTGAAGAGGGAAGCAAATGAGCGTCTTTCGACCAATAGGCTCTACGATATAGAACGCCGTTTTGATGTTTGACAAATGCAAAACTACTTACACCACCGCAAAGGACAATCAGGTTTTTAAAATATAACTGCATTGCAACAAAGACAGCAGTCACAAAATCAACATCAGTTTGCAATCTGCAACCACATGTCATATATGAAAAACATGTATTTGAGCACAGAAAATAAATTGAATAGCACCATTTGGATCTGAATATCGCTGACACTGTTTCTTCTGGAATCACCAATAGCTGGATCTATCAGCCGAATAGATTAGCTGTCCAACTTAATAACACCAACCAAATGGATATTGCATTATATCAAGTACCCGGGCGATTACGCACGTTTCTATCGAGATTTATTAGACAGTTGTACTCTACGTCATTTGCTGTGACCACATTAGGTAATTCACAAATGGACAAGTTTAGCTACGATACACGACTTGAACACCCATAATGTACGACCTGGCCGGTACAATTTATGTGGGCTATTATCACAAAACTGATTGCTGGCACGTCGCAAGCTGAATTAGCCACATAACTTACACATAGCCACATTTGCTTACACATAAATTTAGTGGAGCTTTCTAATGATTTGACAGTGTTATATTTACAAGGCACTCTTAATCCATCAAAAGAATACGACTTTTTTATTTCATGATGATGTGGGATGGGGACGACGCGTTAAGAGACCCGATGATTTGTGATATCGCGACACAACATTACCGAAGTTCAACAACGAGTAGCAGCTTTAGTTGATTATAAAATGTTTAGTTGATTATGATATGAAAGTCATACAAACAGAGGGTCATATTGATATATAATTGAACATAATGTCAGCTTCCGCTTGTTTGTGGTAGCCCACAGCTTATTGGTGACGTATCCAAGGATCACCCCAAAATGGATGAGAAATGAAACTGCATCATAAAGATGAATACTGTACTCGTGCTACGGAATGTGTAGTCACCTTTGTACGTTTTATATTAATGTCATCCAGTCAGATGGGATTAGCCTATTGTAAAAATGCCGATGCGGGTTAGCCGCCATCAGTTGAGTTGGACCCGACTCCTCGCATCCTGTGACTGGATGGATGTGGTTTTATGTATATCTATCAAAATGTGATTGGTTAGACACCAGCGAAGTATGGTGGTACGGATGAGTCGTGAGGCAGTACGGACTCGAGGCTTGAGAGAGAAAGATGAGAAAAATAAAAGATACTTGTTCCTCAAGAACGGACTTGTACTATTAATCCCTAAACCTAGCACATAACACCGGGTCCCAACTACAGGTCTGCTTTGTATCGATTAAGTAGAACACTTAAACACAGCAAGGATATCAGTATACGATGTGCTTACCATAATAAAGCTGTGTTACTTCAAAGAGCTAAATTTCAATGAGCAACTGACATCGTTTGCGTTGCAAATTGCCATAAGTTATTTATCACTAAGCTGTTTTTGCCTTTATTCTGTGAATTATTAAGCAAAAAGACGAAACTCTCGAATGTTCTCGATCACATTAATACCGGGAAAATTACGAAATATGGATATAGATCATTAACTTTTCCAAGGGGAACATGCAAAGCCCTCCATTTCATTTCCCTAATGCTTCGAGCCAAGTGTGTTTCTGAATCGTGACCAAACAGGGCATGTACGGATTTGTGATGATTTTTTCTACCCGACGTTATGAATACTTACCATAAAAATCTGGAAGCTCTACGGCGGTCCTTTGCTGGCAAATGTCGTTTATTCAAGGCCAACCAAGCAATATAAGCGATAAATTGCTGCGATGATATGCGTCATCTTACGGTTGAGTTATTGCTGGCGACCCGTGAATATAACATCATTTCGGCAGACCGATACTGTACGAGAAATTGGAGTTTCCATTCCGGATATTGTGATGGACCTACCATTGTATTACGACAGAGCGTAACACTTTAGTCTGATTCAAAATAAACTTGCATATTCTGTTCGATAGTGAAGCAATTTGTATATAATTCAATATAATTACTTTATTTTTCAATGCAATCTGAACAATAAAATGTGGAGCAAATGATAATTGTTTGAATTGAGTACGAAGATTATATCCAACTAATATGAGGCATGAATAGGCGTTCGTGTTAGTATCAATATTACATTTCTATTTGCAACGAAACATGCAAAAAATATATATTGGCGCATTGCAAGCACGTAATACCCTAGACGGTGATAGCTGATTATACAACTTAGTGCTTTCTTTTTGCTTTGGTGTAAACGGTACAAACTGAACCCATTACACATTGATATACTGAATGAGATCCTATACCTCATTCAGCCTATGTACAAGAGCCATTCGGGTGAACTTGCCATAGCTGTGAGTGCAGCAGCCCGCGGCGACTTGTCTCCTATTAGACATAAGTAGATCAACAACTGACAGACCGATTGGCGAACACCTCATAATTGAGAATAATCACCCTTCAATGACGTTATGCCTGATGCATGGAAGGCGATGCAAGAAAAAATAAGTCGAAATATAGCAACATATTTCGATGTTGACATATTTATATCCTCTTGGGTGAGCATAGGCAGTGTGTCAATATTTCTGATATAAAGTATGTTTACAGGTATTCGATATTGCCTTTGTAGACATTAATGTAATTGTAGTCAAAAGATATGTTCATGTTATGTTAATGCTTCATTTAGCCGTCTAATGTAAGGTATGTTTTTGCAGGCGTTGGATGTTGCATATGTACGCACAGATGGAATCGTACTAAGGTATACCTTCTTCAAATCTTTCTGTTGAAGTGACATTTGTAAAGACAATTTGATGGGTATAAGCATATTGGAACCACGTCTTCTAATTCGACGCGAACAGGAATAACCCGCTACAATAAAGCCGATGATTACAGTACATCGACGTATCATGGAGCAGGAAATAACCACAAAGTATCGCATTGTATTTGAACAAAGGAATTGTGTAAGACTCGTTAAACACTGCCTATTGGTATTTGATACTGAGCTTTCTTAAATCTGCATCATTCTGACTCGTGAATCCCACAGACCTTTGCTCCCAATGAGATCTACAGTGTGCCTGTATCTACGTTATGATTGCTAGCCATAAAACATAAAGGGATGGCTCCCTGATTGCATATGTCTGTTACAATGCCCACATCGGGGTAGGCAAATGTCACCTTGCGATGCGTCATTGTGCGTTAGAGAGGCTGTAGTTATTGCCAACGCTAGGAAAATGGACGTTATTTCGCAAGCCATTAACTACACTGAATGAAACAAATGAAAGGCTCGTTCCAAAAATCCAAAAAAGAATTTTCCCTCGAAGTCATTGACATTACATGCAGATGTGCTTACAAATGTTTGTTGAAAATATAGCGTATACACGACTCAATGTATATTGGATATAGAAAGAGTTATTCAAGCATAATTCAACACCATCCTATGAATGTAGGGTACACGGTACATCAAAACCTGACCTCAATGACTCCAGTTCAACGTGACGCTTGTGATTTCCAGCTATTTCAGTGCATTTAGCGCTCATTTGCCCGTAGATTGCCTGCAGAACGAGCTGGTGTGATGTGTCATAAAATCCCAGCCGCGTCGATGGGTCTTTGCTGTTTTCCCAGCCTATAATACAGTATATTTCGTGATAACATTTGAGCAAAACTTACCAAAACTGTAGCAATTTATGGCGTTTAGCCCTCTCATATTTCCCAAGCCTGCTTGTAGAATAGATAGTGTGAGAAAGGTTTGGAATGATGTTGATAAAAACGAAAGATTACTTCGTCAACGCTTCTCTGAAGCATTTTGTTCAAGCTTCTGTGAAACATATATGTGATTAAAGAATATGCAATTGTAAAACCTTTATTGTCGACGTACAATTCTAGCTGCGTTCGCAGTAAAATATGGTTTAACAGCATTTGGTACAGGTGTAATAAAAAACTGTAGTTAGAGATCAGGAAATTAATTGGATGCTGCCATGGCGATACATATATTGCTGACTTAGAGTAACTTAAATATCATCCGATCAGATAAACTGGCCAATGTTGCATCAATCAAATTGCCTCTGAATCAAATCGAGTGCCGTGGCGACTCTGCACGTTTATATCTGGTACTACTAGATGGTTGCACTGCATTTGATATGTCAAGCGTGACCACGTCAGATTATTTACCAATGTATTATGGCCTAATTGAAATACCATGCATGCTATGGCTTGTACCACCATTGTAGATATCGCTTTCTCAGAATTTATGGGTAAATAGTTCTTAAATGTTTCCATGCTGAATAATGCAATTGACTCACGAACCGATAAAGTGATGTTATCTGCTCTGCCAATTAATCTAACAAAACCTCTGCTGATTCGTAACCAGCTAAACACTGTCAATGACATTCCAAAAAGGAGTAGAAATGAGTGTATACTCACCAGCTCCAGCTACATATGTTCTTAACAACTTTACTTGTATACTCTTGAAACGTACAAAATTGCATGCGCACACCGACAGCCTTGCTGGTGCAATATAGCGGCTTGAATGCCATAATTCAAGTGCATCACATAAGTAGAGAAATGCACATGGCAGTAATGTAATCGTTTAATTACAATGTCTCAAAAATCTTATAGGAAGGCCTAAGACATTTAAGTGCTCAAAAGCGTCAACCGGCATTGATTATTACCCGTATCGTCATATCGTCGCAGATGCCTCAGCCAGAGATTTCCCCACAAGAGACACGCAATGCGCTGCTCTGTATCTACACCTAATGGCTATTTCTTCAATATTATGAACAATATCAGCTCCAGGGATTTCGTAAGCCATCTTTATGCATGGCGACGTTTAGGATCATTCAATAGCGTTCTTTCAATGCTCATTGAAGCAAATATCTAAGCAATCCATTGTTCACTTTATCCTCAGGGTACCAGTTGGTCTTCCTCTGTTGCATCAGAATGTTATCGTGTTAGAACAGCACACACAAAGCTGATCAAGACTCTTTGTGTTACTCATTATTAACAAACAAATAGGAACATTACGCAAATATATTGATCTGGTTTTCAAATGGTTCCTAATTGGAGAGGTTCTTTGTTTTCACCATACGTACTGATGTGCATTACATTATTGAACGCCCTTTGCTTGTCCTTGGATGATTAGAGTTATTACGTGTTATTCAACATTCATAACCACATACTGTTCAAACATTCTACATACCATGCCACCGAATTCCCATCCTCACATGGTGTTATTTACAATTAAATATAATCTCACCACTTTCATCCCAACACCTTTCATCCCAACACCCTTCTTGTCCATACACCACATTATAAACAGTTGAATACCTTGTTTGAAGAGGGAAGCAAATGAGCGTCTTTCGACTAATAGGCTCTACGATATAGAACGCCGTTTTGATGTTTGACAAATGCAAAACTACTTACACCACCGCAAAGGACAATCAGGTTTTTAAAATATAACTGCATTGCAACAAAGACAGCAGTCACAAAATCAACATCAGTTTGCAATCTGCAACCACATGTCATATATGAAAAACATGTATTTGAGCACAGAAAATAAATTGAATAGCACCATTTGGATCTGAATATCGCTGACACTGTTTCTTCTGGAATCACCAATAGCTGGATCTATCAGCCGAATAGATTAGCTGTCCAACTTAATAACACCAACCAAATGGATATTGCATTATATCAAGTACCCGGGCGATTACGCACGTTTCTATCGAGATTTATTAGACAGTTGTACTCTACGTCATTTGCTGTGACCACATTAGGTAATTCACAACTGGACAAGTTTAGCTACGATACACGACTTGAACATCCATAATGTACGACCTGGCCGGTACAATTTATGTGGGCTATTATCACAAAACTGATTGCTGACACGTCGCAAGCTGAATTAGCCACATAACTTACACAAAGCCACATTTGCTTACACATAAATTTAGTGGAGCTTTCTAATGATTTGACAGTGTTATATTTACAAGGCACTCTTAATCCATCGAAAGCAAAAGAATACGACTTTTTTTATTTCATGATGATGTGGGATGGGGACGACGCGTTAAGAGACCCGATGATTTGTGATATCCCGACACAACATTACCGAAGTTCAACAACGAGTAGCAGCTTTAGTTGATTATAATATGTTTAGTTGATTATGATATGAAAGTCATACAAACAGAGGGTCATATTGATATATAATTGAACATAATGTCAGCTTCCGCTTGTTTGTGGTAGCCCACAGCTTATTGGTGACGTATCCAAGGATCACCCCGAAATGGATGAGAAATGAAACTGCATCATAAAGATGAATACTGTACTCGTGCTACGGAATGTGTAGTCACCTTTGTACGTTTTATATTAATGTCATCCAGTCAGATGGGATTAGCCTATTGTAAAAATGCCGATGCGGGTTAGCCGCCATCAGTTGAGTTGGACCCGACTCCTCGCATCCTCTGATTGGATGGATGTGGTTTTATGTATATCTATCAAAATGTGATTGGTTAGACACCAGCGAAGTATGGTGGTACGGATGAGTCGTGAGGCAGTACGGACTCGAGGCTTGAGAGAGAAAGATGAGAAAAATAAAAGATACTTGTTCCTCAAGAACGGACTTTTAATCCCTAAACCTAGCACATAACACCGGGTCCCAACTACAGGTCTGATAGGTCATATCGATACGAAATGGAGTCTGCTTTGTATCGATTAAGTAGAACACAAACACAAGGATATCAGTATACGACGTGCTTACCATAATAAAGCTGTGTTACTTCAAAGAGCTAAATTTCAATGAGCAACTGACATCGTTTTGCGTTGCAAATTGCCATAAGTTATTTATCACTAAGCTGTTTGCCTTTATTCTGTGAATTATTAAGCAAAAAGACGAAACTCTCGAATGTTCTCGATCACATTAATACCGGGATTAAATACCGGGAAAAGAATTTACGAAAATATGTGATATATGATCATTATGCCGTTTGTGCCAAAAGGGGAGATTGCAACATTGATGTAAAGCCCTTTTTGTATTTCATTTCTTGCCCTAATGCTTGCGAGCTACAGAGCAAGTGTGTTTCTGAATCGTGACCAAACAGGGCATGTACGGATTTGTGATGATTTTTTCTACCCGACGTTATGAATACTTACCAAAAAAATCTGGAAGCTCTACGGCGGTCCTTTGCTGGCAAATGTCGTTTATTTAAGGCCAACCAAGCAATATAAGCGATAAATTGCTGCGATGATATGCGTCATCTTACGGTTGAGTTTTGCTGGCGACCCGTGAATATAACGATCATTTCGTTATATCGACTAAGCACCGATACAATGCAGGCTACGAGAAATTGGAGTTTCCATTCCGGATATTGTGATGGACCTTTACCATTGTATTACGACAGAGCGTAACACTTTTTATGATTCAAAATAAACTTTAGCAATTCTGTTCGATAGTGAAGCAATTTGTATATAATTCAATATAATTACTTTATTTTTCAATGCAATCTGAACAATAAAAATGTGGAGCAAATGATAATTGTTTGAATTGAGTACGAAGATTATATCCAACTAATATGAGGCATGAATAGGCGTTCGTGTTAGTATCAATATTACATTTCTATTTGCAACGAAACATGCAAAAAAATATATATTGGCGCATTGCAAGCACGTAATACCCTAGACGGTGATAGCTGATTATACAACTTAGTGCTTTCTTTTTGCTTTAGTGTAAACGGTACAAACTGAACCCATTACACATTGATATACTGAATGAGATCTCATACCTCGTACAGTCTACGTACTAGTGTCCTCTAGACGAACTTGCCAGGGTTGCGAGTGTAGCTGCCCACGGCGACTCGTCTCTAATTAGCCCTAAGTAGATCAACATGTGGCGGACCGCTTGGCGTATTCTTTATTATTGTGTTAGAATAATCGCCCTATGCCGGTCGCACGAAAGGCGATGCAAGAAAAACTATGTCGACATATAGCAACATATTTCGATGTTGACATTTAGTAGCCAGTTCCTGGGTCGCCATTTGTATACCCTTTTGGGTGAGCGTAGCCAGTGTGTCACTGTATCTGACATAGAGGATATTTACAGGCATTCGATATTGCCTGTGCAGACATTAATGTAATTGTAGGCATGAGTTGTGATCATGTAATATAAATGCTTCATATAGCCGTCTAATATAAGGTATGTTAGCAGGCGTTGGATGTTGCATATGTACACACAGATGGAATCGTAGCACACTTTACGTGTAATATAAATGTTTCATACAGCCGTCTAATATAAGGTATGTTAGCAGGCGTTGGATGATGCATATGTACATACAGATGGAATCGTAGCACGCTTTACGTTATTCAAATGTTTCTATTGAAGTGACATTTACAAAAAAAAACAATGTGACGGGTATATGCCCTTTAGAACCACGTCTGCAAATTCGACGCGACTAGGAATAGCCCGCCGTAATGGAGCGGGTGATAACTGTACATCGATGTATATCATGGAGCAGGAAATAACCACAAAGTGTCACTTTTTATTTGAACAAAGGAAATGTTTAATACTTGTTAAAAACTGGTATTCGATGCAGCGCTTTTTTAAATCTGCATCATTCTCATTCGTGAATGCTTTATGATCTAGCGCACAAGCCTTTGTTCACAACGAGCTCCACGTAGTGCCTATATCTAAATTATGATTGCAACGCAAAAACATATAGGGATGGCTCCCTGTTGGTATGTCTGTCACCCCAAGACCCATATCGGGGTGAGTAAATGTCACCAAGCTATGCGTCATCGCACGTTATAGATGCTGCAGTTATTCCAACGCTCTGATCACGCACGTTATTTTAGCAAGCCATTCATTACATTGGATCAAAAAATGAAAGACCCATTCCAAGCATCAAAATGTTTCCCTCGAAGGCATTGACATTACACCATACATATGTGCTTACAATTGTTTGTTGAACAATATGGCGCATGCATGACTGGGTAGTGGAAGAGTTATGCAGGCATAATTCAACGCAATCCAATGCCGGGAACAACGTATATGCGCATTTCACCTCAATCACTCCCATTTAACGTGACGATTGTGATTGGCAGCTGTTACCGTAGTTTACCTCCAGAACGACCTGGTGTTATATGTCATATAACGCAAGCCGCGTCGATGATTGCTTGCTAGTACATGTCTGTTTTCCCAAATTAACCGAGTAATAAAGGCAAAATGATGGCGAGATATTGTTACCATGTTATGCATCGTCGTGTGGTGGAGTAACTGCGATGTTTGCATAGAATAACTACTCCAGTAATCAGTGCGTGTGTGGGGGCGGGGGGGGGGACCATTAATAATTGTGAATATACGGTATTGCGATTTAAAGCTAGGTCACTTATGTTCACATGCATGCAACAAGTCACACAACGACAAAAAAACACGTTATACAGTAGACATTATTGAGTGTGAGAGCGAATTATGCACATCTTCGCTGGGGCAAGTGGCACATCGAAACCATACACTATCTGACGTAAGCTTACGGATTTAGTGTTTTAAGGGGATCTATGCTACGTAATGTAATCAACAAGGCAGTTGGACCAACTGTGTTAGCTATGCTCGCAAGAAATGGCCACTGAGAAAACTTATCAAATCAACCGGAATCAATTATCGTTCCTATCAAGTATCACTATGATAGGAGCTGTTTGTGTTTGTACAAGAGGTAGAACCTGCATCATTTCCGGGAGCGTGGTGGATATGTTAGTAACAAAAGAACTGAACGAAGTTTTACAAACGCTTGATCCAGATCAGTGTTTAATGCGATTGACTACATCAACTGCTGCCATGAGGAAATGTTGAACCGTAACTCTTTGTTATTATTCCTCTGATATTTGCTTTCCCTGTCAATTGAACCAATCACCATGGCAATCGTTTAGAGGTAATTAAGGCGAATCACAATTTACATGCTGAGGAGCATTCAAATATCCAGCATGATTTGTCATATTATGCAGTTGTTGTGTTATTATCATACGGGCAACACGTCAACAAAACGATGCAGGCACTACTATTATCAAAGAGAGATTGTTTAGTTTCTAAACGTTTACTTTGAACGCAATCATGAGGTTGATGTGGATTGGACAATGTACCAGCAAAACCGCATCTCAGTGTCATACAAGCGCTTTAATGTTTAGACAGGCATTACTTGCTCACATATTTTCTAGTTCACGATCTGTGAGCTAAACATATTTTTACTTATATTTTGTACAATATTATCGACCTACAACTGTATGACGACAGAGCAAAACAATTATGTTATATCAAATATAATCGGATAGTGAAGCAATGTGTGCATAATTCAACAAAAGTTTCATAATATAAATGCAGTCTGAGCGATTACATTTAGAGCCAATGATCCGTAGTTGGCGGGTACAAGTGAGACCGATCCTATGTTGTGTGGAATATAGAATAATCGAACGCTGGACGCACGTGGCCAACCAGGCAAATATTACTAAGGCGGTACTGAGATATAATACAATGAATGGGTCATGAAGATGATATCATGCTAATATGATGCCTGATGTGGCTATTTACCCTTTAATTAGTTGTTGCCAAGCGCTGTTTTCGTAATACAGCGACTTTCAAACACTGATTAATGATGCCATCATTTTGACAATCTCAGCCGGACAATCTCTCCTGCTTCTTTCCATTAGAATGTTATCTAGCAACAACAGTGCTTAAATTATCATCCTTGCTTGTAGAATGTATTTTTTATTTCATACTGCACACTTCAAATTACTTGCACTTTCTGTTATTATACGGCAGCATTTTTGTCAGCATATATCATAATATGTAGCATTTCGCCGTATGGCTCCTATTTTAAAATAACGTTGAAAGACATATATTGAACGATACGCTTAACCTGTAATAACCATCAAATGTTGCCTACATCAAGAATAACTTAGTCCTTAACAACTAGACATTACTTACTGTTCATGAACCACCATTTTGTGGATGGCATTTGCGTTTTCCTGTAGAGTATAGATATCGCATTTTAAACATTTACTCTTGGTCAAACTGTAGGTCGTTATGTGGTTTTGTTTTTTTTATCTCCGAAGCCTATTTGTAGAAAAGGCAGTGTAGGAAAGATGTCAATAAAAACGAGACGAGTATTTTTTTTCCATTGAAGCATTTTGGCCCAAGCTTCTGTGAGACATACTTATGATTAAACATTGCGCAACTGTGGAATTTTGTTCGCGGTATATTCCAGGTGACGTTGCCGTTCGCAGTCGAATAAGGTATATCAGCGCATGGTACCTGTGTGATAAGAACTCTAGTTAAAGATCAGGAAGGATGTTGGCATGGGGATATATATATTGCTAACTCACAGTCACTTTTCTACATTCAATACCATTTTCGGTTATATCCTCCGAGCAGATAAACTGGCCTAGTAAATAGGGTCAATTAAATTGCCATTGCATTAAATCGAGTACTGAGCGATTATGCACGTTTCTTTATTGTACTACCAGATGGTTGCATTGATTTTAATAAGTCGCGCGCCTTGACTTCGTCACATAATTGACCCATGAATCTGTAAAGCTGCATTATGGCCCTATTCAAGCACCATCCATGTTCTGGCTACCATCGTTGTAGCCTTACCCAGAATTTATGGGCAAATGTGTCATGTAAGATTATATGCTGAATAATGCAGTTGAACCACGAACCCATTAAGCGCCGTAATCTGCTCTCTTTCAAAACCTCTACTGATGCGTAAGCAGCTGAACAGCTAGTAGTTAAGTAGTCGCTTGTGAATGCCATTCCAAAATGTAGTAGAAATGAGTGTATTCTCTTCAGCTCCAGCAAAGTAAATATGGCTACTCGTATTTTAAACAACTTAAGTTGTATACACATGAAACGAACTATGTTTCATGCTTATACCCACAGCCTCGCATGCTGAATATAGCGGCGTGATAAGTGAATGCAATACTTTAAGAGCATCACAAAAGCAGATAAATGCACATGACAGAAATGAAATCGTTTAATTACAATGTCTCAACAATCTCATAGGAAGGCCTGAGACATTTAAGTGCTCAAAAGCTTCAACCGGCATTGACAATTAATTACCCGTATCGTCTTGTCGTCACAGATGCCTCATCCAGAGTCTTTTCCACAAAACACACGCAGTGCAATGCTCCGTATGTACACATAATGGCTATTCCTTCAATATAATGAACAATATCAGCTCCAGGGATAATGTAACCCATGTTTATTCATGGCAACGTTTGGAATAATTCAATAGCGTTTGCACAATGCCCTCTTTACCCACTTTTAATGCAACCTATTCGTCCACCTCTGTTGCATCAAAATGTTGTCGTGTTAGAACAGACCACAAAGCTGATCCAAATGCATTACAGACAAACGAATGAAGATATAACGCAAATATATTGATCTGGATTGTTAATGATTCCAAAATGGTGCAGTTCTTTGTTTTTACCACTCGTACTGATGTGCATTACTTAACTAAAAACTCTGTGCTCTTCCTCAGATGATTACAGTTATTTAACGTACATTATCTTTCTGCACCAAAAAGTATTTCCGTTTCTCAGAATTAAACCCTTTCAGTTACAGTTTGGTCAAATATCTCTGCTTTAAAATGCCACTGATATAAATATTAATATATCTCCATTGTCTACCCTGCATAACGTACATATTACTGATTGGTCGATGCAAAGCAACTTAATAGCAATTATCAAAGCAATTATGAACGCCAATGTATGTTTATCAGTATATCAATCAACAAAAACACATCAGTGTAAATGTGTTAGAAACATGCAACGAAAATTGCTGTTCCGCAATAATTTTCTTCAAATAATCATGCAATTATGCAGCTCGGGGAAAAATCGGTAGTTGGTATAATCATAACACGCAGGCCAGGAAAACGATTACTTTTATCACTCCTTGTACATATTTGCTGTGAGCCTTTACAGGCGATGTAACCAGGAATAATTTTGAATCTGGTGTTTCTTACACTTAATTTGAACTGACACCTTTCATTCCTACACCCTTTTAGTCCATTTACCAATTTTTTTAAGTTAATGTTAAACAGCAGTTTATCTTGTTTGAAGAGGGACAAAAAGGAGGGTCTTTCGAAAAATAGGCACCACGATCTAGAACGCACATCTAGTTATACCATCGCAATGGACAATCAGATTTTTTATAAATGCATTGCACCAACAGCCGCATCGGCAAGGCAATTGGTTGCTTGAATAAAGACATTATCACATGTTACATATGAAAAACCAAACCAGGAAATAAATTGGTCGACACCTTTAGGATATGTATATCGCTAACACCGTTTCTACTAGGACCACCTATAGCTGGATCTATTAGCCGAATAAATAAGCTGTCAGAGTTAATAACACCAACCAAATGGATTTTACATTAAATGGAGTACCGGACCGATTACGCACGGTTCTTTCCAGTTTTATTAGATAGTTGTTCTCTGTTTGATACGTCATTTGCTATGACCTCATTAGAAAATTCACCACTGAACCAGTTAAGCTAGGATGCACGATCTGCACACCCATAATGTATGTCTTGGCCGGTACAATGACTATGGATTATTATCACAAAACTGTTTGCTGACACGTCGCTATCTGTTCCGATAGGAATTAGCCACATTACTAATACATTACTTTTGAGGAACTATCTAATGATTTGTCAGTGTTATATTGACAAGGCAGTCGAGTGTGTGCCATCGGAAAGGAAAGGAAATTTACGCACACTAAAAAGACCAAAGAATTGATGTTTGATGCCTTTTACAAGAATTGATTACGCTGTAACACAACAGCACATGACAACAATACAGATTCATGGTTCCTGACTCAATCACGGTAACTCTTTTGCACGATAAGCATAAATTTCATCTACCGTGGTGATGAAGGATGAGAACGACATAACAAAAGATACCCCAGGATTTTATGATATCGCGGCTCTGGTTCAGCTGTACATTATTTACATAACATTACCAAACTTCAACAATACGTAGAAGTTTTGATTTGTAAGTCATACAAGCAGAGAGTCATGTGGATATATAATTGACCATACTGACAGCGGTCGTTTGTTTATGCACGCCTAGAGCTTATTCATGGCGTATCCAGGGATCGCCCCTGTTCTAGTGACAATGAATTACCAAAATCAGCCTCAATGACTTAATAACCCATCTTTAGTCATCGCCAAATTGAGCAAGAAATTGACAAATTCTAACAAGGTACCAGGACTGTTTACGCTTAAAATCTTGAATGCAAACTTGCTTAACATACCGTTGTTATAAGAGTAGGCGATGTATACTTAATCCAGTGTGCAGATCTGTCAAAACGTATTAGCAAAGTAGCGATGGTCAATTGAGAAACAATACCGAGTCTTTATTACATGATGGCAGGTCAGCGAAATACGTATGAAATGGAGTTTTCGTATCGATTGAATATAATACTAAAATGCAGCAAGGATATCAGCGATAAATCTAACAATGGTTCTACTCCTCATATGAATATAAGCTGTTGACGTCGTGCTCACCATTGTAATGCGGTGTTACTTCAAAGGATTCTCACCATTGTAATGCGGTGTTACTTCAAAGGATTTGTGCTGAATTTCAAGGAGCAACTGACTTTGTCTACCTTTCAAAGCTGTAGTCTTCATTCAGGTAATTACTAAGCGAAAAGACGAAACTCTCAAGTGTTCTCGATCACACTAAAATTGACGATATTTGGATATAGAATATTATCTTGTCAAAGGGGAAACTGCATTAGGCAACAGGTTGAAAAGGGAACGTATAGTTGAGTGCGGTAAGGTTGGGTAAGCTTGATTAAAGCAAGCATTAGTTAAGTTGAGTATATCCGGGTACTGCTTCATAAAGTTAAGTAATACATGGTAGATATTGGTAAGTAAAGATAAATGCAGTACGGTAAATAAAGGTAAGATTGGCCAAAGTGCGACATATAACGAAATTTACAGTAAAAGTTGATCGGTTCATTAACCATAGGGAAAAGTTGCAAAGCCAATGCTACTATAGAAAGACGAGAAACTGGGCGCTTTGGAAAGTACACCCATCCCTCCCCGATATCGCATGAGTAATAATTAAAACTTTATCAGCCCGTATCTGCATGTGCATGCGGTTTTTTGATTCATTGATTTCTCGAATAATAAGAAAGAATCTATTGATTTTCCAGCTGCCGCGCAGCACAGATTTGTCATTCAGCAGGAAATTACTACAAAGCCCCTACTTCGTTTCTCTGATGCTTTGAGACAAGGGTGGCTCTGAATCGGGAGTCAACAGGGTGTGTACTCGGCTGCCTATGCCACGCTAATTTGCCAATATTTTTCTACTCCACATACGATTACTGCTGGCATCCTGTGCTATCTTGCTGTTTCGACATAATAAGTACATACCATAAAAACCTGGATGCTCTATGGACGGCTCCTTGTTGGTAAATGTCTGTTCCCAGGCGAACCAAGCAGTAAAGGCCACATGATGGCGAGAAATTGCTGCAATGCTATGCGTCATCTTTCTGTGGAGTTGTTGCTGGCGACCCGCAAATACCAGCATTATATCGGAAGACCAATGATCTATGGAAAATTGGGGTTTCCATTCTGAATATTTTCATATCAACAGATATGTTGATCTCACATATACAGTTTATATAGGTTTTTTACCACACTTCTCCCACTCAACACAATAGTGAAACCTATGCATATCAGTGTAAGGATTCATTAAGAGAAAAAAAAAATTCTGTACCAATAAACTTATATTAAGAGCTCTTGGTAATACAATAGGTTAACCTAAGATTGGCCGTCTGTTCTTGCACAAAGCATCGAGAATGTATCATTTCTGGATTAATATAGTTTTCATCCGATTAACTACATCAACTGCTGACATTAGGAGATATATAACCGCACCTTTTGCTACTATGCGCTCTGCCATTTAGTCTTGCAAAACCTCTTCTGATGCGTCACAAGCTGAACAGCCAAAAGTTGGGAACAGCACCATTGCTTTTACGTACTACGAGCTACCTAACGGTAGTCAAGTGTTGTATTCATTCGTCAGGAGGTAGACAGGCGTGTATAAGAACCATTATTATTGAAAAGCATAAGTAGTTCTTGTGCATGCATAGATGCTAAGAGAACGGATAAGATAGCTACTGTCGGCATATAAGAAAGGTCCTCATCGTATTAAAGGTTACAAACACACCCAGACAGAAACGATATCAATAAATGATGCTTAATTCAGTTGCCATGTAACCGTACTCGATTAAGGTCAACTTTATCCGCATGATACAAGCCTGGCCAGTGTATCACAGTATATATTGGCGCATTGTTTACATGAATTACCATAATAACGGCGTCTTATAAAACGCGTATATTGGCGCTTTGAATGCACGTGTTTCTAAAGTAAGATTGCTGAAAGTTTATTTTTTGATCGCAAAATAATTAACGATAACATTTTATCTTTGTGCATGTAGATGTAATTGTAGCGCGTTTTACGTTCCAGGAATCTTGCCATGGAAGTTACATTTATAAAGGTAAGGGGTATATGCAAATTAGAACCACGTCTGCAAATTCGACGCGAATAGGAATAGCCCGCGGATGATTACTGTTTATCGATTTGTCATCGAATAGGAAATTACCACAAAAACGAAATGTATAAGACTCGTTTAACAATGCCTATTTGATGCTGAGCTTTCTTAAGTCTGAATCATTCTGATTTGTGAATGTTTTATGACTCATATCACAAGCCTTTGCTCCAAACGAGCTCCACTGTGTTCCTGTATCTAAGTTATGATTGCTACCCATAATAAAGTATAGGGAAGGCTCGCTGTTGGTATATGTCTGTTACCCCAAGGTCGATATCGGGGTGAGTAAATGCCACCATGCGTCATCGTGCGTTAGAGATGCTGCAGTTATTCCAACGCCCTGATCACGCTCGTTATTTCAGCAAGCCATTCACTACATTGGATGCAAAAATGAAAGACCCATTCCAAAAATATATGTGCATTATATGTGCATTAAAACCTGACCTCAATGACTCCAGTTCAACATGACACTTGTGATTTCCAGCTGTTTCTGTGCATTTAGCGCTCATTTGCCCGTAGTTTACCTGCAGAACGAGCTGGTGTGATGTGTCATAAAACGCCAGATGGCTTTTTGTTGGTATATGTCTGTTTTCCCAACTTAGGCGAGTAATAATGGCCAAATGATGGCGAGATATTGTTACCATGTTATGCGTTATCGTGAGGTGGAGTTACTGCGATGTTTGTATCAAACATCTATTCCAATTATGCATACACATACCCACAGAGCGCAATTTTCAACCTAATCCTCACACTGCCATAAGCATCCCCACTCCTCCAACCATAGACAATATTGAAGCCAAAACATCAATGTGTAGATGCAAAATATGGCAACTGGGATAACTCATCAAATTAACCGTAATTAATAATCGTTTGAATCAAGTGTCCCTGTGATTGTACTCTATTATTGATGCTCTCTGCGCTTGTACAAAACGTAGAACCTGCATCATTTCTGGGAGCATGGTAGATATGTAAGTATTACGAGAAATGAACGAAGCACTGCAAATGATTGATGTAGATAAGAGTGGTTAATACGATTCACTCCATCAACTGCTGTCACGAGGAGATGTATTACCGTAACATTTGAACATACTACAAATCAGCATAGAAATTGTATTGAGGTTATTATGGCGAATCACAAGTTCCATGCTGAGGGGGAGATGGTTGAGCTTTCAAGTATCCAGCGTTATTTGTCTGGCTGTTGTTGTACATAAAGATGCAGGCACTGCTATTATCAGGGAGATATTATTTAGTTTATAAACGCTAACTTTGAACAAATCATGAGCTGTTGTCGATATAGATGATTCGACAATGTACCAGCACAGACTCATCACAATGCCATGCAAGCACTTATGACAGGCATTACTTGCTCTCATATGTTCTAGTCCAAGTTCTATGAGCTAGACATTTTGTTACTTATATTTTGAAGATATCATGAACCTACCACCGTATGACGTCAGAACGAAACAATTACGTATTATTAAATATGTTCTATATGGACTGTTTGATAGTGAAGCAATGTGTACATTATTAATCACCAGTTTAATAATCTATATGCTAGGTGATTACATTTAGAGCCAGTGATCCTTAGTTGACAGGTACAAATGATCATATAGTGTGTGTGGATGTAGTATAATCGAACGCTGAATACATGTGGCCAATAAGGCAAATAATAGCATGGCGATACCGAGAAAACCTTGTATACTTCGTGCTGTAATGCATTGATCATGAAGATGATATCAGGCTTATATGAGACCTGACGGCCTTATTTACCATTTAATTATTTGTTGCCAAGCGATGTGTTCGTAACTCAGTGACTTGCAAACACTGATCAGTGATGCCATCGTTTTGAAAACCTCAGCCGGTTTGTGCATTGTGTAGGCATTTATTAATCTTACCTGCTTCATTCCATTTGAATGTCATCATCAGCTGCACTTCATCATCAGCTGCACTGCGCAAAATATTTGTTGTAGAATATATTTTTATTACTTACTGAACATTTATATTTTCTTCTCATTACAAGTTCACTACAGCAGCGTTTTCGTTATCATATGTCGTGATATGTCACATTTAAGCAATATTTCGCATATCCTAATTTGGCTCCAAATCTAAACATTCCATTGAAAGATATATATTGAAGGATATGATTAACCTGTAATGATCATTAAATTTAAGTTATTGTGTTTTGTCGTCTTATATCTCCCGCGCCTATTTGTAGAGTAGGCAGTGAAGGAAAGATTTGGAACGATGTTAATGAAAAGGAAATTAATATTTTATCCACGCTTCTCTGGCGCATTTTTTCCATTTTTTTATCATTAAAAATATGGAATTGGGGAGATGTTTTCGCAGAACTATTCTGGCAACTTGACGCTGCCATTCGCAGTCGAATAAGGTCAAACAGCAGATAGTACATGTGTAATAAAAACCGTGGTTGGAGATCAGGAAATCAATTTGCTGCTGCCATGGCGATATATATATATATTGCTTACTCGAAGTCACTCTTGTACATCCATTACCATTTTTCGGTTATACCTGTCGAGCAGATAAACTGGCCAAGTAAATTGCAGCAATCAAATTGCCATTGCATTAAATCGAGTACCGAGGCGATTATGCACGTTTCTATTTTGTATTACCAGATGCGTGTACTTACATTTAATTTATCGCATGGCACCCTACTCTCAGCCTATCAGAGTTCGAGAAAAAGCTCGGTCGTTTTCCCATATCGCCTCAAGCGCACAGTTTGCCGTGCGATAACTGCGACCGTGTCGATATATCACCAAGCAGCAACCAGATTTGAGAAGATCCCTCACAGAGCACCACTACTCTAACATGGCAACACTACGAAGGTTCTCAATATCACGCACACCTTGCAAGTCTTATAACGAAGGTTTTCTTAAGAGTCATTCCCATTTGGTATCTATAGATGGATCCAAGCGAGCAACAAACGCACCATCAGGAACACTATAATCCGTCTCAAAATCACTGGCGTCGAAAAAAAAATCTCCGAGATCTCCTATAGTTGAACCCATCATCACAGGCAGCTGAGGCCGAGTGGAGGATTAAGGGTATACCTTTCATATTTACAGGTCCCAGGCAGATACCTTACATAACATAGGTTCACGCTAATTATCATTATTAGGAGACAGCGTCGTGCGCTTGATTATCGCGTGTAGGTGCCCTCGCGATAAGTATGTTATGGGGAAAGTATGATATGGGGAAAGACACTCGGACGCTCCGTGTCCTCGTGTTCTTCACCCACGTGACCATGCGATAACCAACATATATCAAGCGCCATGACATGTCCAATAATTGACCCATGAATCGGTAAATCTACATTATTGCCCTATTCAAGTACCATGCATGCTCTGGCCTGTACAATCGTTGTAGATATCGCTCATCCAGAATTTAAAGGCAAATGTTTCACAAATGTTTCAATACTGAATGCAAATGAACCACGAACCCATTTAGTGCTGTCATCAAATAACCAAAGTGTCGCATTTTATTCGCCCGGTGCATTGAAAAAAAGAAATATGTTATAAGCACTGCCTATTGGTAATATGACTCTGGGCTTTCTTATATTTGCATCATTTTCATTTGTGAATGTTTTTTATCTATCGCTTAAGCCTATACTCCCAACGCGCTTCACATCATGCCTGTATCTAAGTTATGATTGTTTCCCATCAACACATACATAGATGCCTCTCTGCTGGTATATGTCCGTGTAGTAAAGCCCAAATGAGAGCGAGTAATAGTCGCGATGCTGTGCGCCATGGTGCGTTGGAGAAGCTGCAGTTGTTGTCAACACTCTACAAATGTGCATATATAAAAATGTTCACTCACAAGCATTGACATTACACAAAGCCTACAGATGACCTTACAATTGTCTGCTGAAAAATATGGCTAATGCACGATTCGATATGGGATAACCAATTTTAGGAAGAGTTACGCAAGCTTAATTCAAACAGTCCAATAAACGTCTGGTACACCTTTATATACCCCCAAAACATAACCAATCTTGATTTCCATTCAGCCTGACACTAGTGATTTGTTTCTCTTGCTGTAAATGACTTAAAGGGAAAGTTCATTTTTTGATTTTTGGAATGGACCTCAATGAGAGTGAGGGGAGGGATATTAATTGTAAAGGGTATTGCGATTTAATTTGACATCTCCAATGTTCATATGCATGCAAAAGGTATCATCACCACAAGCAACTCGTGTATACAGAAGCCATTATTGATCGTGATAGCGTTGGTGCTAGTGGTACATAGAAACATGAACAATTATCTGACGTAAGCTTACGGTTTGATGCCTTATGGACATCTCTGATGTGTAGTGTGCCCGCAAAACATGGCCACTGTGATGACCTATCAAATCAACCGGAATTAATGACCGTTCCAATCAAGTGTCACTATGATATAACCATATGATTGGTGCTGCCTGTGCTTGGACAAAACGTAGAACCTGCACATTTGGTAGCGTGGTAGATATGATAGAAATAGGAATGAAGATCAGTGATAAATATGATTGATTACATCAACTGCTGTCATGAGGAGATGCATAACCGTAATCTCTTTGTTACTATTCTTCTCACACTTGCTTTCAGCGTCGGTCAAGTCAATGGAACATATTACCAATTAGAATAGAAATGGAGGTAATTATGGCGAATCACAATTTGCTTGCTGAGTAGAGATGGTTGAGCATTCAAGTATCCAGCATTATTTGTCATATTAGGCTGTTATTGTGTTAACATTTTGCCGTCAACACAACAACCTAACGATGCAGACACTCATATTATCAAGGAGACATTGTTTAGTTTCTAAACGCTTACTGTTGTTTCTTGTACTTACAGCTTATAACACAGCAGCATGTTCATCAGTATCTGCCGTGGTATGTCATATTTCCTCATTTGGTTCTTATTTTAAAATTCCGTTGAAAGATATATATTGACGGATATGCTTAGCCTGTTATGACCATCAAATGTTGCCTACATCAAGAATAGCTTAGTCGTTTACCTCTAGCCTTACTTTTTGTGTATGGCATTTGCGTTTTCCAGTAGAGTATATATTCGCAACATACCCCCTTGGTCAAAACTGTGGTAAGTTATGGGGTTTGTGACCTTATATCTCCCAAGCCTATCTGTAGAATAGGCAGTGTAGTAAAGGCTTGAAATGATGTTTATAAAAAAGAAAGAGTATTTTTTCCGGTGGCTTTGACGTTGCCGTTCGCAGTCGAATCAGGTCAAACTGCACATGGCACATGTGCAATAAAAACTGTAGTTAGAGATCAGGAAGTAAATTGGATGCTGCCATGGCGATATATATTGCTGACTCACAGTCACTTTTCTCTATCCATCACCGTTCTCCGGTTATATCAGTTGAGCACATGAACTGGCCAAGTTAATTGCAGCAATCAAATTGTCATTGCATTAAATGGAGCACCGCGGTGGTCATACACGTTACTATCTTGTACTACGTCTGATATATCGAGCGCCGTGACTTAGTCAAATAACTGACCAATGTATCGGTAATGCTACATTATGGCCCTATTTAAGTACCATGCATGCTCTTAGCCTGAACAATCGCTCACCAAAAATTTATGGGCAAATTTGTCACAAATGTTTCCATACTGAATAATACAATTGACCCACGAACCTATTAAGTGCTGATATCTGCTCTGCCATGAAGTCTTACAAAACCTCTGCTGATGCGTCACCAGCTGAACAGCGAGGAGTTGGGAACATCACCATTGATCCTAATTTCTATAAATTACCCAAAGCCAGAGTAGTGATATATATACTAGTCAGTCACTGAGTGAGTGCTTTTTTCAATATAAGAAATGAATGTATACTCATAAGGTTCTATTTGGGTTTTTGGCGAGTGTGCTGAAACGTTTACCTTAGTACATTAAACACACTAGGCTGATGAATAATTCAGGAGTCTATCGAAAACACATGAAGTCCAACGATCCATTATCGAATTATTTCTAATAAGAGTCACAAATAGCAGGCACATTATTTCTAGTGCGAACAACGGTGTTTATATGTCAATATATGTCAAACAATGCGAAAATAATATCACAAATATCATTATCTTATCACATAAGGAGACTGGATATGTTATATGAGATGCAAAATTAACGCATTACAACAGGCAATGTCGAATAATTCATACATGTGTATAAATGAATTTTTACGCACATTTATATACGTATATATGAATTTATTAACCATTTTATGAAACCAGCACTCCAACATACTATCAGTGTTTGAACTAACATCTGTTCTTGGCCACCACAAAACACACCATTTACATTTTGCATGAGTGGTTCTGAGGTATTCAAAGATAATGAGAATGAATGAGGTAGCGATTGTCAGTAAATGAGCTAGGTAAATATTTGATTGTGAGGTACCTTATCGTATTGAATGTAACAACAGTATCAGAGTAGAAGCACTATTGATAAATGATGGTAAATTCAGTTACCATACAATTGAACTCTGTTTAAGGTCTTGTCCATCAGCATGCGCCATAATCAGCTCAACATTTTTATGAGGCATGTTTCCGTTATCATACCTCGCTTACTATTGCCGGGATAGTCTTTCCACAAAGTACATATTTAGTAATGCATAATTGTGCGTGGGCCTTATTATTGATATACAAAATGGTCATTTATTTAATCCCTATACCTCGTACATTCTACGTACTAATGTCCTCTATACGAACTTGCCGGGGATGCGAGCAGCCCACGGCGACTCGTCTCCAATTAGACCTAAGTAGATCAACATGTGGGGGACCGCTTGGCGTATTCTTCATAATTGAGTTAGAATAATCACCCTCTAGTGTAGGTATGCTGTAGTGATATCGTCGGGTCAGACACATGGAAGGCGATGCAAGATAAATATTGCAGACATATAATAACATATTTGGATGTTGACTGTCTATCACTGACTAGCAGTAACAATGACAGTACGCTTTCTTAAGTTTGCATTACGCTGACTTTTTATCTGTCCAACAAGCCGTTGCGTACTGTTTCCAGTATTCCTGTTTCCAAGTTATGATTGCTACCCATACAAATATGCGTTCCATTGGGATGGCTCTGTGTTGGTATGTGTCTATTAAGCCACACTAACCGAGTTATAAAGCCCACACCCGGGTGGGTAGTGGTCGCCATGCTGTGACTCATCGTGCGTTGGAAAGGCTGCAGTTATTGTCAACGATATAAAAAAACGCATTATTTCGGCAAACCATTTCCTACATAGGACGAGAAAGTAAAAGATCCATTCCAAAAATGAATCTTCACTCAAAAGCATTAACATTACACAGAGCATTAAGAGGCTCTAATGGACGTCTGTAAGGGGCGATGGCTTATGCACGACTGGACAAATAATAGATAATGAAATTGAGGAAGAGCAATGCAATCATAATTTGAAACTAACCACATTCGAATAATTGGTGCACATTTATGCGCATTAAAACCTGACCTCTCTGACCCCCATTCAATCTGACGCTTCCATGGCTTTCAGATCGCGGTTTGTATCTCTATCCGTTTATTAAGCTGTCATTTGGCCATAGTTTGTCCGCGGAACGCGCTTGTGTGATATGTCGCATAACGGGAGTCGAGTCGTGGACTATATACTAACATCACTTGCGGCACTGGACCTAATTATGATAATGACCGGCACACGGAATACAAACTGATTTGGCCTATGAGGGCAAAACTGCCACGACAGCCAGCGAGGCAGTCCCACATCTCAGTGACACCCAGATGTGGGATGGGGAAGAGGAGGGAAGGTGCGGTGAGGAATACATACAAGCAAGCCTTCTCTTTGAGGCTGTGCCTGAGTGCCATCGCGCAGAGGCCTTGCCACACGCTGTTTGCTCTGCACTGTACCCCTTGGACTGCTTCCTGCCCGCGGGTAAGCCTCTTGCCTCCAAGGGTTGCGTTACGTTAATGCTGTTGAGTAGTGCCAGTCGCCAAACACCCAGCCAAGCATGGTCATCCTATTCCATAATTCAGCTGCAATAACAAAGGGTACCGGAGCCAAGCTGTTACCGAGTGGGGCGTTTACACAACAGTTCATTGTACTAGGATGATATCCAATGCCAGCGTGGAACTACAGGTTAGAAGCATGATATCTTAATGAGGATTGCTCGTCACAGCTCGCTGCACGTTGTATTCAACTGACCAGTGGCGCTATCTCGATCGGCCGGGACAATCGGACAGCCAGCCAGCGATGCCAGACTGGCTCGAGCAAACATAACTGGCCAGTACCACTCATGGAGTATTGATGCCAGCCGACAGCAACCAGTGGACGCGTTATAAGCGCAAACAACAGACCACCAGCAAGTAGACCTGTGCCCATCACAGCTCGTGAGGGTGAATGTACTTGGCGCTCAGCAGCTTGCTTAAGTCACAGGCTCGTAACTTCAGACATCGGACACATTCCCGGCTGAGTGTACGTTATAAGCAAGACATAAACACGAGTGGCCAATAAATGCGCTCCCCTGGACTTGGGATTTTCTAATAAAAGAAGCTTATCTGAAGCTGAGGAGCATCGTAGGTGATTGACTCGGGGAGGATGAGTGGAGTTACATATTGCTTGGCGGGATACGTCGTCCTGTTGATCAATCTAGCCACGCCGCTTCATTCATTGCAAGGTGAGACAAGAAAGCTAAAAACTACCGTATATATATATCTATATATATATATATATATATATATATATATATATATATATATATATATATATATATATATATATATATATATATATATATATATATATATATATATATATATATATATATATATATATATATATTTTTCTTATATATGTAATTACTTTGTTATATCTGTTTATGTTTATATATATGTTTAAATTGTATGTATGTATGTATGTATGTATGTATGTATGTATGTATGTATGTATGTATGTATGTATGTATGTATGTATGTATGTATGTATGTATGTATGTATGTATGTATGTATCTATGTATCTATGTATCTATGTATCTATGTATCTATGTATCTATGTATGTATGTATCTATGTATCTATGTATCTATGTATGTATCTATGTATCTATGTATGTATCTATGTATCTATGTATCTATGTATGTATCTATGTATCTATGTATCTATTTATGTATCTATATATGTATGTATGGGTATCCACACCATTCTTAAACCAATATCCCATCCATCTCCTGCCACCCAGTGACAGCTGCTGAACAACAAACTCTCCGTGTTAACGATAATATTGATCCATTGTTGTTTGTTACACATGAATATTTTGCATGAATATTTTGTAGACGCGCGTATATGTCATGCGCGCAATTCCCATTGCTCACAAACATTGTTTCTCATATGACAGCCACTATCGCACTGCGTCTTCTGCAGCTATGCGGAAGCTTAATAATTGGATAATACATAGAAGGGATTCAAGGACGCAAAGCCCATAAGATGGATTGGGATAACTTCCTGTCGTAGTTGTTGCCGTGCTGACTCTGTAACATGACCGTCTAATTGATGAAGTGATGCGCTTGGACATCAATAAAACTCAGCGGAACCTCCCGTTAACCCTTCACAGGCGTACTAGCGGGATCTATAAGCAATTTGACACAGTGCTCTTCGATTTTCCGGCTCGTCACAGTTTGGTGTGTCAGAGGGGACTGTGTATGGTGCGAAAGAACCTCAAAGGCTGACACAATTGATTTGTCAGGTGCAATTCATCTAGGTATAGATTCGAAAAAAATCCAGCAAAATATGATGTCATAATCTATTTATGTGGTCATATAAAAGCCAACACTATAAACGCTACATGTCTTGTGGTGGACAATGCGAACTGTAAACCCGCCTTCGTGGACCCCGAGTAACGCTTGAACGTTGATGGTCGGCTAATCGTTATTCTAACCTCGCATAAGCAAGTACTATGTATGCTGCCCCGTCCCCAATTACCCATTACTATAAACAAGAGACCTGATGAGAACCAGACGAGGCATCAACAACGACAGCTGTGTTATCTCGTTTGGGGGCTACACAATAGCTGCTATGGTGCTGTTTATGACCTTCTAAATTTCTCAATATATCCAGCACTCGACTTTGATTGACTTCATGTATTTCTGTCATCGATTGCACGTTTATTTTGGTTGGCATTGCATCAGGTTGACAGTCGATGCGTGGAAATGTTTGATTGGTTCAGGCATATTTTCCAACTGTTAAGTAAATATGTTCCAACACTGCTCCCAGGATACGGTGATTGTGATTGTGACAATCCAGAATTACACGCGGAAAATACAAGGCTCACACACGACAACTTCTCGGACAGAACATCAAATATTTGATTTAACGTGCGTCTTACGATAGAACATATCGCTTTGAACTTACTAAAACTACAATGAAACAGACGCCATGTGAAGTAATTACAAGCTGACCAGTTTGGTCCACTAGGTTCCTCTTGATACCTGTAATATTGATTGGGATGAATTTTCTTTCACAACAGATATAACTGCATTACTGACCTGTTGAATATACTTGTTGGTAATCATTTATGTTTAAATGAAGATTCGCAATGATAAAAACGTCATGATGCAATTGATTGTCCACCGTCAAGCGCACGTGAATTACAGTTCTTGCCAACACAAATACCATCATTAAAATGGCATGAAATAAAATAATGGAAAAATCATTTTCATATTGTTATTTTGAGTATCTTAAAGCCTAGATATTATTATATCGATAAAATTGCAGATGACATGTTAAGTCAGCTCACTACCTTGTAATTATATTGATTTGACGTGTTAGAAAAATACAGAAAGCATCAGTCGTTTTCGCTCTCCAACTGTGCTTTCGATGACGATCACAACCTCCATGATTGCATTAGCTACGTGTCTCTATTGGGGCAGAGCAAATACATTTGTGGGAATAAAATGTGTGGTCCAATATACGCGGCGCGAAATTTGACTAAACACCGATACATGATTGTACTATGTTTTTATCCTTGTAATGACAATAAAATCAATGAATGATGAATACAAATAATTTGTATTTCATGCTGGTATGAACACTGATGCAGGGCTGATGCATTAACACATTACAGATAGCCAGTTTATAACACACGATGTGGCTAACATACACAATATCTACAAACGCCTTCCATGGGGCGGCAGTAACGCCGGCAAATCTGTCTCTTATAACTCAGCGGAGGTTTCATTTGCTCCATTAGATGCACCGAAATCGTATAAATACCCTTTTGAGCCTCGAATCGATTATCTTCTATGTGTCATGCCTCTATATCACAATCCATCCCACGTGCTGATTTCAAGGTCCCAAAGAAATTCATGTCACTCACAGAACACCTAATGGCACCGTGTGCAATAGGCATCCACGACTCATCCAGTTCTGCTCGCCAATATTCGCTCGTTGATATCACATTGACCGGTTGATATATATATATATATATATATATATATATATATATATATATATATATATATATATATATATATATATATATATATATATATATATATATATATATATATATATATATATATATATATATATATATATATATATATATATGCATATATATATATATATATATATATATGTATATATATATATGCATATACATATATATACATATATATACATATATATATATATACATATATATACACATATACATATCTATATATATATCAATATATATATATATCTTCGACTTATTCAGTTGTCATTTATTACATTGCTAATTATGTCAGTCATGTCATTATTTTCTTCTCATTCCATACAGTCAATTACTAAGAGTCAATAATGTTGTGGCAAGCTCTCATTGCTTTGCATAGTTCATTCATCTCTTAGAATGTTTGAAGTATGTCGTCTTCATTGGCATTCAGTGGTTTATTAAGTCACTCTCCACCCACCAAATACCAACTAGGCAACGCCTATGTTTCAAATCAGAGTCACAAAAAGTTAACTCATATCCATGTTTGGGAAAATCGCGTCGTTGGCTGCATTCTTTCCTACAGAAGAATATACTAATATTATATTTTGAAATATTTCATATTGCATATTTGGTCCCATGGAAGAAATGCCTCGTATGATTTCTATTAATCATATTCAAGGCGTTTGTGGTTTCAGGCGAATTGAATGTAACGCGGTGAATATATCACCGGCGATGAGCCCTTTATCCTGCGGGACAACCAATGTCACTCGTGAGATAGGTCGAATTATCTGTGCTGTAGCCAAGACCTACTTCGCTCTAGATGTGTTGATCATCAAAGCGTGTTGGTCATTGTCACATCATGCGCTTCATGATAGCTTCGTAAAAGTTCTCTGAAGATGTTGTGAATGACTTCATGAATCCCTTTCTAACATTGTCACGACCACGGCCTTCATTTGTAAAGGTACAAATTTACGTATGTGCACTTCCTGGTGTTGAGGTATGCTTATAGGTAGGTAGAAACACCGCCTGGTTTACTTTTGAGGGATCGCGTGGTCGGGTTTCACGGTTTGAACCGTCCGCGGCCATAAATGACAAATCCATACATCCATCCGTCATTGTACCCGGAAAGACGTCTGTTTTGACGGTAAAAGCGATCACTCGGATGAATGGGCTTTTCATCTATTTAGACTATTAATTATTATAGGCCTACTAAAACATTCACATGTACGACAAGAAAGAGATTACTGTTTAAAAGGCTATTATTAGTGAAGATACTATTCCTAATTCGATTATGGTTCTTAAAAAACCCTGTTTATATCACCCCGATAAACACCATGAATGCACATGCGCATGGTTAGTATTTTATGGATATCTTCCTCGGTTTCTGGCCAGTTTTCAATTAACTGCCTAACAAAGTGACCTAACATTAACGTTTCGCTTTTGCAATTCTGTTCACAAAATATATTGAAAATGATGTAACACAGTGTGTAATTATGACGCTCTGCAGAAAAAGTTAGGACCTCTCCAAAATAACAGCTATAGATTTTCATATGAAATAGCTTACAGCTGATCTATAGATAGCGTCCGGTATTGCTCGCCTACCATTGAACTCTAAACGCCTGCCGGGGTCACGCCAGCGGGCAAGAGCCTTCAATTGCTATGTTTGAATCGAATTAATCCTTTGAACGGTCACATCCTCCTTAATACAACGCCACCTTGATCTCGCGTTGCAAGATACGCACCGCGTACAAAATCGACTATCGGTACAATCGCTCGATGCCAAGATATCCGGTTAAGAATCCGTGTTTGACATTTGGAAAAATGTATTGAGGTCCGAAGCCTATGTTTGTATGACAGTTACGACACCATAAATCGCTGCCATAGACCATCCTGTTCGCAAGGTACATTTTTTATTCATGCGTGTGTGCGTGTGTAACTATTCCCTTATTAGATCGCAGTTGCTCTGATCGCGATGTAATTTTCGGAGTGTCTGGATCTATATGTAGCAATATCGTTTTACACAGAATCAACCGACAGACGCCTGTGAAGGTGGTAATGATGTTTACAGTTAATGTTATGTCCATGTCTATGACGAAAGGAATATATATATATATATATATATATATATATATATATATATATATATATATATATATATATATATATATATATATATATATATATATATATATATATATATATATATATATATATATATATATATATATATATATATATATATTATATATATATATATATATGCCCATTATCTCCTGCTGCAGTAGTGGTTTCATCTGGTTTATTTGAGGTTTGGAATTCCCGCAGGTAACGCTGTAAATAATTTGTTTCACCGGTAAAATGTTTACCAAAATGAACATCTCAATATGCCCTAGATGACAATTCTATTGTCCCACAAGAGAATTCAAACGACACCCGCCATACTCGCAGCAGTAACCTTAGCCATTGGCAACACCGTCTGTTACTATATACGACCTCGACATTTATCGCATATCTCTTTACGCGTTGGCTAAACATGCCTCGTACAATCTCGTCCAATAAGTGGTATTTATCCTCCTGTGTTTAACCGGCATTGATTCCATAGAGGTCCTTGGATGTTATTGGATATTATCCCAGGGACAATATAGCACTCACTCGGTCGATAAAGGTTCATTTGTCCAGGTAAATAATAACCGCCAAACCACTTACTCAATCAGATGAATATGCTACGTGAAAGAATGGGCACAAGTGCAATCGTAGCTTTGGAACATTATGGCATTTCACTGAAGTTATTCGCCCTATGATATTTCCAGAATACAACCGCATTTCATAATTTTTCTCTTTACTATTATGCAGCCATCGTGCATTTTTATCTATTAAGCTTTCGCTTCAGCAGCATTGATTTCCCTGTGGCTTGAATAACTCCATCCTTTGAAAAACAGCCCAACGTGCTACGAACAAACGTACGCTGCTGTCCAAATTGATCTGATATGTTCGATTCAGTTTTCTGCAGATTCGCTTAACCCGCTTACAAAATAATATGTGTAGTCGTTTCGTGTTTTCATATAATCGCCGCAGCATTGTCGATACATGTGTATGCCGCGCGGTCAAATATTTGTGTCGCGTATGATGCAAATTGTATCTTTTAATGCTGTTACATGTCTTGTGATGGACCGATATTGGCGCGTTGCTGGAGCCGTGTATAATGCGAATTGTGAACCCGCCTTTGTGGGAACTAAGTAACCTAATGTCGGCTATTCTTTATTCCTGCCTTAGTTTCCATGTATATGGCTGCTGTCCCGTCTCGTATTACCAATTACGATTAACAGATGCCTAATGGGAAAGTGCCTCAGTGAAGACATGAATTGGTTTCTTCTTCTGGGGCGAGCGAATATCAATTTTGGTGCTGTTTATAACCTTCAATATTTCACTGAATCCAGCATTTGACCTTGGTTGCCCTCATGTATTTCAGTTATCAATCATATGTTTCAGATTGATAATATTTCACCATATGTTGAAATTTTATTCGCCGTTTCATAGCTGCCAGAAATAGCTAAAGAATGATCAAACAATAACAAGCTGGATTTCAACTGTGAAGAAAACATCGGATACAGCTGTATGAATATTTTGCTTGAAAACTGCTTTCAAGACAACACACGTTCTGTGATTAGATATCAGATGTTTGAAGTGAAGAAGCACTGCTCACCCGCTCTCGAGCAGTGATAACGATCGAATATACATTAACAGATACGTTTATTATATGATTGTGCATCTATTTCAACGTAATGAAATCTCTAAGACACAGAGGCCAGTATTGGCTGACGGTTATTCAATTTACGATAATTTGATATTCGGAACTGAATCTTCGGACCAGCTATGAAAAGTGGAACTGCAATAATTATTTCAGTTCGGTCCAATAAGTTCCGCTTTACCGGAGCGTAAATCTGCACGAATTCTCTTTCAAATGCTACCTGATACTCACTGGATGAATGGAGATGATGCTAATCCGTTTCACTTTATGATTAAGGTTGCTCCGCCAACCAGTTTGATAGTTGATTGCTACAACAAACTTGGATTTATGATGCTCTTAGCATTTGAAACCGGTGTCATGAACGAAATGGTTAGATTCCCCTTTGCAAATGATGTTCAATACAAATTTGGATGAAACATCTTGATTATTAGATGATCATGCTTGAGGCAACCCATGCATTATAGAATCGAATGCTTTTATGTTTTTTCCTGCAACAGCCATTACCTAATTCAATATAAACAGGGCAGATTAATTGGCATATTTCCAGCTGATCAATAGACAACGGTTGGCATGCCTAACCTACCCAATATATTCAAATGCCTTTTAGGATTCAGCTGCTACCCAGCAATTCTGCATGGTACAGCTCCATAGAGGATTCATTCGTTCCATTTAAGGAATCCCTCCTCGATAACAAATTGTCTTCTGTGGCTTAAATTGATCGTTTTCCCGGAGCTAGAGTTCTCTAGTGAATGATATTGACATCTGAATCTATCCCTCGTGATGATTCCACAGTCCCTCGTGAGAATTCATGCCACTAGCAGAACACCTAAAAGCGCCTTATTCCTCGGGCAACTACGACTTTGACCCATCTGACAGCACCAAATTGACCTTTTTGCTTCAACTTAATTTGGAGAAAATGTAGCCCTCGAATCAGTTGCCACTCCATATAAGCTCCGTTTAACCAATAGAACACCATCGATATTGTAATATTGACCGAGGTAATTGTAACTTAGGGACAAAGCCTCACCTAAATCTAAAATCACCCAAACAGACAGCTCTGTTTAACTGCGCGAAATATTCATCATTTCCATTATGACATTGCTCCTGATTTTTAGACGCTCGTGTGTACAGCTCACATATGCAGAAATATCCATTTGTTGCCTTTAAAGGGAGACAGCCACTTGTAACCCAGCTTTCCAATCACTGTTTGGCTGTATTTATTCATTGTAACAACACCGATATGTCGGGATAGGATATTTTGCTCAAAGTTTCAGCATCTATTATACTATCATGTATGACATGTCGAAGTTCGTCATTCAGTGCTACTGTGAATCACTCATCTTCACAGCAACGGAGTATTTCGTCATATTTTGCTATCGGTTTTTATATAGTCTATTGCATCAGTAATGTAATTTATTTTTCCATTCGTGAGAGATATGATTGATTCGGTTGATTGTCCAAAATATTCAGTATATGCTTGAAGGGCTGGTAAGACATTTCTCTATCAGCATTTTTAAGTGCCGTCGAGGCTACCCATTCACCAACCATGGCAAACCTCTTGTATTTCCTGACTTTCTTTTTATTCGTAGGTAACTATGCTTTATTATAAAAACCTACCCAATTTATATTCTAACACCGCCAGATGGCGTGTATTGGAACAAATGCTGACCAGCTTCGAGGGGCATCTTTCGGCTAATAGTCTGAACAACTGCATTAACTGAATTGCCAACTTAACACTTAATGCATGAAGAAACAAACCTGGATGTAAATGCGGAAGGCAATGATAAATTATTACGGGATCATTTAGTGAACTTCATTTTATAAACTACGTGCATCTAAATAATATCAATTACTATCATTATTCCAATTCTATACAGCATTATCGATTCCTTATAATATATCCAAAGCGTAATGATTCTCCTGACAATTGAGGTAAATTCGGTTCAGACCCTTATCCCAAAAGAAAACCGTTCCAGCTCGCAGCGCCTTAACCACATCTGACACAAGACCCGACTAAATGTATGGCTTGAGACGTTTGTCTTCTAAATAGTATCAAATATCTGTCTGTTGGGATAAACTGGCTATTACCACACAGATAGACAGTTGATACTGGTTGCTTTATCAATCGAGCTTTTATGACTGTTACGAATTCCTCTCTTATATCGACAGGTCCACGGTCATTAGAACTAAGATAACCTTTGAAAAATATCCATACATTTCCCTGCGTTGAGATACGCGTCGATGGTTTGCAGAAATGCCACCTTACTTACAGATGTATCGCGATATTAGGTGTCAGAGTTCCAGTCATCCCATTCCCTAAACAATCGATACGTCCATCCATCAATTACACCTGACAACATCATATCAATGTTCACGGTCAAATTGAACCACTTATATGTACACTTGAACTGTTTAGATTGTCAATTAATGTTGATCAATTCCATATTTTTGATTAAGATTATTGTTACTATGTGGATCCTATCTGACAGAATATTTGCGCTCATTTCGAATAAAGCTTTCTGACACTCTCAATATGGTATCTCTGCTTTCATAACGTCAACATTCATAAATAGGCCGCCATGGTATTGATAAGAACAGGTCAGTCGAAAATACAAGGGTTGCAAGTCATTTTGATTTGAAATAGTGTAAACCATGTTCAACGAGTATCCAATTCCTTCCATATTTGTCTTGACTTCGTGGAGGGAAAAATATTGCCTGCTACGCTATAAATATGGCGTTTGGCAACTCTTAACATAGAATTAAAATTAAGTAAGAGATAGATATCCAGCTTCTGAAAAGCCAGCATTTTATGCCACCACCGATGGTGCACATCAGGTTTTGGCATAATATCACTGAAATAATTAGTATTAATATATTCAGAATTCGTTGATCAAAGGAGGTTTGTCTATTTCAACAAGACCTCTCACCAAGATAACCAGGTATTGTTGCGGAATCTAAGAACACCTTTGATCTACGGGACGACAGAGTTATATATACGGGTAATCAAGTCATATATCGCTGTCTACCCAAGCCACAATAGTTTGTTGAATATGCATAAATTGGTTGAAAGCAGGTATAGCATTTAGTCGTCCCACTGGTGCTCGGGTAGCATCAGCTCTTCCACTCACTCTCTTATTGGTGTAAAATCGATGACTAAGGATTGCACATCATATAGTAATGCTGTAATAACCCTTCTGTTATCCAACCACAATTCTTATTATTACATTTGCCAGATGGCCAGAGCAAGGTAGCGCCAACACATTTGTGACAATAACTATTGGTCTTGTGAGAAGTACACTTGATGTACCTAAAAATATGAAACAGTTCAGTCATTTAATTTATTCATTCTTGATCATTAGCATGCTGTAGTGATGTAATCGTTTAGTGCAGCGATGAATGTATGTATGCTGTCAACTGGCGAGATGGTTATCCATTTCTTCTGTTGATAAATGTAAAACCTTTGGCGTGGCTAACATAGCCAATACTTCCTAAAGCCGTCCGAACCTAATTCCTATTCAGGATGGAGGTAACATAATCAGTTCTGTCCCTTGTGTGGTTTCATTTGGTACAAATAGGAAACCGGTTCCCTGCAGGAAAAGAGGCTCACGTTTCAAATGAACCATCTTTCTAGACATAAAAAGGTTTGAACCGAAAAGGACATTTCATTAAATGCCACGCGACAATTCCATTGTGCCTCGAGAGAATTCCGACGACATCCACCAAAAACATTATGCCCAGGGAGGTACAGTCTGACGCCTCATCCGACTCAAGCCGCAAACAAATATATCGCATATTTTTACAGTCATATTTCAACTTTTCACACACCTCGCAGAATTCGATCTACATAGTCAGTATTGTCGCTTTCCCCGACGCCATTCGTTGTGGAATCCATTAATGGCATTTGACACCATTGAGCATTGTCCCTGGGACAAAAGGCGGACTTTTGATCTGCAAGGGTTCATTTATCACCTTAATTAATAAACTCCAATACCCCTGGCCAAATAGTAGAACGCGCCATGTTTAGAAATATGTACTGGTGCTGTCGAGGTTAGGGGACATTTGTCCCCCGAACGCAGTGGCACACACCTGCATATCTTCATCAATTCACAGCACTTCGATAATTGTCTTCTTACATCTGTCTCATCCTTATTTCTTCTGTTCTTTTGAGCTCAAAAGAATTTATCCCTGTCATTTGCTTAAACAAAATTTATACGTTTTGCAGAACCTGCTAGCTTTTATATATTGCTATGATCACGTTGTCAGGTCTATATTTAACATATATTGTATGTAAATCCAGTCGCTAGGCGCCAATGCATTTGATGAAGGTGTCAATATCTACTGGCATTGTCCTGTTCATTCCAATGATTAAAGGGCACAGTGCGCTCTGCCTTGTGAACCACGCATTGCTCTAGAGACTATGCACTTAATTCCTTTTGACTGACAGTTGTTTTATGGCCAGTCTATAATCTTTCCACCAGATCGAGTAGACAATTATGATTGATGTGACTTGGAGTATGGGACGTTTTAATCGATGCTTTGTCCGCATAAGACCTTGTCCGTCGAAACAGCGCTCGCGATATTGGTAACTTCATACTGTCTATTTTAAGGGGGACATGGCGTTTATTGGAAACAAACGCCAGTTTAAGATGTATTGGGTAGCAAGCTTTTTAATTACTTTCACACCAACTTCTGTGCTTGTCTTGTGTGTATCACCGCCATTATTCTTTGTTCGTGAGCTTCGACTAAACATTTCTCTATGTTTACTTGAACATCTCAGTATTACTTTCTACTATGAAAAATGTCCCTGATTATCTATCACAATCCGTTCTTCTGCATCATAAATACTCATGTTACATATCGTATTTCCCCACCGACGTCGCATCACAATTGCTGGCCATCAATGAGCTTCCATTTCTTCTTTACAGCGCCATGTACGCCTGCAGCGATCCTGGTGAGCAATCAACACCGTAATATATAATTCACAGAAGCTTATATAAGCCCTTGCAACACCTTCAGTATCTTGTTCTATCCTCCTATGTCAAGAAAATGCCCTTTAAGCACTTTATTCACTGGGCCTTCTTGATAAGGTTTCAGAAGTCCTTAGTGCTTTGTTGTCTTGGCGACGTATAACACCTTGAAATTATATATACATAGCATGTGTCCACAGTGATGATAGGGAGGAATACTTGCTTGGTGGCATCAACGGCATACTTCCTTGGGTCTGCTGTGACTTTCTCACTGTTTGCTCGCATACTTTTCCATCGCTGGTGGGAATGTTGCTTATTGCCTTGAAGACAAATCGATTAATTGCTCTTCGCAATTTGGTGTGCGGGAGGGGACTAAGTGTAGTGCCAATGAAACCAAAAAACTGACACAATTGATTTTTTCGATACGATTCATAGTGGTTAAGATTCGATGAAAACGACAGAAACCTATTACTTCGTTATCTATATATGCTGTCATATGTCTTGTGGCGGACAAATATTGGCGCCGTGGTTAATGCATATTGCAAAACCCGCCTTTGTGGGCACCGAGTAACACTTGATGGCTGGCTAATCTATACTCCTACCTTACTTTAGCATGTATATTCTGCCCCATCCCAGTTACCCGTTACGACTAACAGAGACCTAATGAGAACCAGGCTGAGCCTCAGTAAAGACAGCTGTGGTCGCTCGTTTGGGAATATCAGCTAGCACATATGTGAGTTTGTTGGGTGTGTGTGTTTGTGTGTGCGTGTGGGGGGGGGGGGGTGGATGGGGTTTGGTATTGGATGCGATTGACATCATTCTACCACTCGGTGCGTGGAAACAATTGATTGAATCATGTACATATCTTCACCGTCAATGGATTTCAGGAAAGAATGTTTGATAACAATCAACGGCCGGGAGAGTGGAAGAATTGGTCGAAATCAATGGTCGAGCCACGCAGTTCAGTTGTAATGATCAAGTCACCAGCTGCAATATCAACATTGCTTGAACACTGTGCTTATGAAAACTCCCTTGTCATTGGGACTTCTATCGGGAATAAAATTGAAACTTTAAAGACATAGTCATATTACAACGTTGGTAGTAATTGCAATACACGATTATATGATATTCAGAATGGAATCTCCTATTTTGATCTTTGGATCACATATTAAAGGGAGAATAATTGTTCCAGTACGGTCAAGTTTGTTTCATTTGAACACAAACAAGTGGTTTGTCAGTAGACTTACATTTGATATCTGCTTTCCAAGTTTCAGGCAGTTTCCTGGTTGGTGACACCGGTGAATATTTACGAGTAGCTTAAACAACAGTCAACTCGGTACGCATCTGTTTCCCTTCGCCAAGCTTTGCAAATGCTTTGCTTTACCCCATTTCGTGTCTCGTATAGCGTTTTAGCTTAGTGCCTTTAAACGAAGACAGATTATCGTACCCCAGGTTTCAAAGCGCTATTCGGCTGTATATATTTATATATTACAAGCACATAATATGAATGGATCTTTATGTGTGGCCAAATTAAATTTGTTGAATGTTACATTCTCTGTAAAGCTACCATGTTTATTCTGACATGGTGTTTTATGCCATGCTTTCCTGATACACTAATTTGTAGCCACCAAAGGCGTGTTTCATCGTGTTTACCACCCTCGGCTTATTTTACCAATCAGTCCCTTCATCACCACTAAATTATGATTGATGTGCTTGATTCTCCCCAACTTGCAGTGTTTTGTTTATTAATCTCTTTGAACATCTGTTATATATTTCTCCAAAAACATTCAGTGAGTCGATTCATTACTAGTCATTTACTAATCATGCCCTCTTCCCCTCGGTAACTTACTGCGCCTTGCTGTGATTCTAACCCTGCCGGATGGTGTGTTGTAAGTTTACAAATACCAGCTATCATGATTAATTCTGTATGATTTCCCCCTGCCAGATACGGAACCATTGCATTTACTGAATATGTTAATGCATTGACTACTTGATAAGAATTCGGCATTTCAGAACAACTCATGATGTCGTTTTTCCGGGCCGTGCTATAAACTGCGGAGATTCTGGATTTGGCAGAATGTCGGTTTGAATCAAGCTTTTTTTCCGAAGGTTAAATGGTTCGTCATCCGTTGGCCAGAATCACTGAGCGATACCCATAGTCATGTCTGCTGTAACGACACACAGCATCTCGCCCACCCATCTTGATATTTATATGAGGAATCTTATCAGTCAATGTCATCTTATAATCTTAAACATTTAGTTGACTTGGATATAGCACACTTAGATGCTGATGCAGCGGATGCAGTCAAGTGTATTGTACCTAAAAGATTACTAAATGTTTTGATTACCCATCTAAATTGATGATCGAGACTGAGTAAACGATATGACATTTTTGACGGCAAGAGGCAACTCTATGATGCCAACTTCCAAAAGTAGAACGTGAAAAATGGCAAAATCGGCATGAGACTGCACCTTGGAAAAGGTACTCAATATTCATATTGGTTACATCAGGTCTTTGTCTATATATTTTCCTTCATTCTAACAACTGACTGTTATATTTTCAGTTATTATCGCAAATGGATTCCTAATGAAGAAATGACTCGTTTGGTTATAAACTTCTATCATCCAGAAGAGGGACCTCTCGTGCGCAAAGAGTAAAATATATCTCACGCGATGGTTCCATTGTCCTTCAAGAGATCCAATGTAACTCACAGGTCACGTACAAATACCAGTGCTATTGCATGATCCGACAAACTATATGACACATCTCCAGAAGCATTTGTCTCCATCATGCGGCTGCCTTGATGATTGTGTGAATAGTTTGACAAAAACAGTATATTATTTGATCACGATGTTGGTTTCCAAAATGCCAGCCTTGTGCATCTACTTTACATTATCTCATAGCAGTGTCATGTCCATTTCAATTATAAAAGTGTTCACTTAAATTAATGTACACTTCGTCCATTTCGAATTGAATTATATCAGACAAGTCATTTATCATTTCCTTCTTTCTTATTATGATTGATGGTACAACGAGGAACCTATTAGTCAGAAAGTTTGTCTTCATTCAACTTGACGCGTTCAAACAGCCCTTGCGATGCCATCCATGCCATCTCTGTTTCATTTTTCGCGTCAATATTCGCAAATTGGCCATGGCGTTAATTGAGATGGACCGTCATCCATAAACGCATCGCGTTGCCAGCTCTTTTCAACTTATAAAACATTGAATACGTTGATCTGAGGCGAACAGAGATGGGTCTCACTTTCCCCACACATCTAAAAGGAGCTCCCACTAAAAGCTTGTTAAATGAGTTTCCATTTCTTCCCATGTTAAACTCCACGCATCCAGTCGGCAAATATGTTGCATGCCTTGATGAACATAAATTTTTGTCTCAATTCAAAGAAACTTGTTTTTGAACTACTAGATTAGTATGGTAATTTGTACATATTTGGTTAAGAACTGAGATATATCCCTTGTTCTTTGATCAACAAAACCAGACGAACACAACGTTCCGAAAATATTGATATACATGAAACGTTAGATAGTTTTGTTTAGTTGATGTATTTTAAAGAATATCTTATCAACATCTGTTGGTCGACTGAAGTATACAAATGAATGTGTAAACGAAAGCCATGCAAAAGATGGTTGCTGTGATTTCCATTACACAATCATAGACTCCTCATCCTGATACACAACGGTGATCCTGATACAGCGTTTTTAACAAAGGACAACAGCCCGAAAGATTTGAAAGGACAGAAATGTTAAGCTTCTGCGAATCATGCATAATAATAATTGATTAATCTAAGGATTGCTGCAGGCACGGTGAGGAGCATGTCTCTTTGATAACCAGCAATGAAATGCAATGTTTGCGGAGAAATACTAGCATTAGTATCTGTAACGCCAAAGCAAGCAGAAAAATTGGCCCATCCGAAAGGACTGCTGGATTGTGTCAGAGAATAAGTGATGGTTTTCAAAGAATGCAGTGATTACTGAGTTATTCAGCTGAACGTCCCCTAACCTCGACAGCATTAGTACATATTTCTAAACATGGCGCGTTCTATTGATTGAGCAGGTGTCTTGGGGCTCATTAATCAATGAGATAAATGAACCCTTGCAGATTAAAAGGCCGCTTTATACCCCAGGGAAAATCCTCAATGATGTCAAATGTCATTAATGTTTTCCGTTAATGTCATTAACGGATATTGTGGAGGAAGGCGACAATGCTGACCATTTTGTAGACAGGAGATTTGTGAATGTTAAGTTGAAATATTCATGTGGAAATATGTGATCAATTTAATGGTTGCCCAAGTCGGATATACCACAAGATGGTGTTCTTGGCAGATGTCGTCTGAATTATGTCGGGGCACGATGGATGCGTTGCGTGGGATGTTATGAAATGTCAGTTTCGGTTCGAATGTTTTTGCAGCCAACCAGATTCTCAAATATGCCAAGCTGATATTGCAGTGTGTATGATGTTAACTGACCCGACGTATTAGCATATTTCCAGCTGATCAATGGATACCGCTCGATGTGACTCACCTACCCTCCAAAATCCTCCCCGGGGTCCGATGTCACGCCAGTGGGACTATCCGTTATTACTCCCAAAAGCCTTCAATTGTTATATTTGAGGAATAGAATCGTCCTGTGAGCTCAAGAGCCTCCTCGGCGGTCACATCTTACTTAACACGGTGTCTTTTCGTTCTCACATCGCAATCTACATATATAAATCTGCATCACGGCGGAAACATGCTGACAACAATTTTGCTTGCTAAGGAATTCTTACTTGACATTCGACACCATTCATTGTTGTGCTGTGCCATGGACGATGAAGCATGTTGCCCCATGTAGGACTTAGTGTCGCAATGTGTAGCGCCCAGCTCAATTGCAAATTGTTGAAAATAGTTAAAGCATAGGAAACATTATGCCATTCACGTAAGCTTTAAGCTCCCGACAGCTTTAACATATCATCATGCCGCAGCTTTATAATTCATCTTCTTCGCATTTCTTCCGTGATTTGCAGATTATGTTCCTTGTATTGGCAATGGAGCATTGGAAGTAGACATCAAGGTTTATGACATCATTATATGCTGTCTTAAGACGCATATTTCTTTATAGTTACATATGCGTTGCTTTCCCTCCGAAATAGCGGTAGTTGTCTTATATAGATAACCGCTGATCGGATCGCGATTTCATGACAAAGAGACGTTATACGTAAGCCCGGCCATTAAAAGGCTCAACGAAAGTCATGAACTATCAAAATATTGACGATAGGAAGCCTCGGCAAAATTTTAAAACAACTGTGCGTTAGCATGGCGACGATTACATAGCGACCCAAGACCCGCCACACAGAAGAACATCTTTTACTGAGCAATATTGATTGTTTCTCCAATCGAAATGGCAACAATAATTACACACCTCCATCGCGTATTCCACGTCGTTTAACATGCTTGGCAATATCCCCAGGGACAACGAACGCCCCTTCATCGATAAGTTGTTACTTGTCATCAATTATTTAGTGATCGATTAACCCACAAACACGACCACCCCCCCAAATGACCACTGTGCGCTATATGGACAGCTACAGCCGAGGTGTAAGGCAAGTTTTACGTTCCAGTCAAGCCCTAGACAGGTTCCAGCCCACAACTGCTTTTTCTCCTAATTTTCAGCCCTTACATCAGTACTAATTCCTGTGTGGGATGGCATAATGTTTCCATCCCTTGTGAGGCAGTATGCGTTATTGTGATGCGGACACAATGGCCTGTTGCTTTTTGTAGAAGTGGATATTGATCTTTATGACCAATTCTGGAGCACTAGACGTCTGAGTCTGTATTTAATTGTGCCACTCCACAGACATCCAGATGCCAAGAGCCAGTGCATTTGTCGAAGGTGTCAATGTGTACAACTATAGGGGCGTCCATTTGAAAGATAATGGCAAATCACATACCGCTCCAATGACTAAGTAATTCAACCCTTGTGTCTGACTCTTCCTTCACGACCAAACCGATAAAACCAGCCAATTATCTTTCCAACAGATCGAGTATAGAATCATGATTGATGTGACGTGGGATTGTGGAGCTATTTTTATCAATGTTTTGTCCCCAGTTTACCTTGCCTGTCAAAACAACACTCAAGAGTTTGCCAACTGTAGTGGACATAATGAAACAATTTTGAGGGTTGACCTTGGCGTTATAGCGTCTCAAATGTCAGTCTTAAAAGCATCATGTTACAAGCTTTTTCAATTACTTTCACTCGAACTCCTGTATTTGTGTTATGAGAAAGTTGGGCTCTGAGGGATTGAGATGTGCATCACGAGCAGCTACTTCATTGAGAAGTGCACTCAATTATTTATTCAAAACGCAGTCTTCATTTAAGTCCTTAAAAAACTAGTTTTACTTGCTCTGACACAACAGTTCATCGCCTGATTGGCTGGATTTGTACAGATATTCATGTTGTGCATTGTCTATCACATACCGGCCATACTTCTTAAACGTCCTCTTTAGCATGGCCATCAAGGAGCTTCCGTTTCCTTCTAACAGCGCCATCTACGCCTGTTGCAATCCTGGTGAGCAAAAATCACCGTAATGCATAACTCACAGCAGCTGTAACATTCCCCCCCTTGTAACACCCTCGTGATCTTTCCCCATTAACTGAAAGCATTCCACTCACAGTGTTTTCCCTATATGATATTATAACTTAGAACATATCAGAGACATTGTGATATTTTATGTCTGAGTTATGGCATTCGTCTTACAAAACTCGTATTTGAATATAATAAACTAGCCTGATCTCTCTAGAGCCGTTCATTGAATTGTGTAGACGCTAGCGAATATGAGGTGAAATTTACCATGTAATCTAACTTTATAAATGATAGTTGCATAGTTATAACGGGGATCTCCGCCTCTTATGTTGCTAATGTACCGTTTTTCGGTTAATTGATACAACTACATCAGCATGTGTTTTTGATTTAGTCATAGCTTCCATGATGATATTTGACATACATGCATGGATCAGCGCGTATTGGTGAAAAACTGAAACTCAGTAAACAACGCGTGTGGATATTCAAATATGATATTTGAACAAGGATGCGTAATGTAAAATCATGAACAAAATAGATCCCAGCAAAAGCAGAATTATCCATTTGTGGGTGCCTTCTTTATTATCATACCGTGACGTCGCCATAGTCCTGGCCTCATCAAATCGAGGTATATATCACTAATCTATTAGGAATTGATCGCTCATAATATGTCATGTCTTTGGTGTGTCCGGCATTTTATCGTACTATTGGGGTGCATCTGTGAAGAAGTGGCTTAATGGCTTCCAATTGTTCAGCTTATGAATATATACTAATTGGGCATCTCTGCCCAATGCTCCTATTGGGTCGGATATGACGTCATCAGGTCTCTCAATGTCCCCTAATGGTTCCAATAGATCAATTATTTATCGACTCAGCCGAAGAGGTCCCTCTTGAGAGAATTACACATCTTAATCTATTCCACGTGGTGATTCCACATCGCCCAAATATAAATCACCCACATGTCATATACATCTATCTTGTGCCTTTGGCCACCTCGTCGATTGCATTTGTTCCATAAATAAATAAATAACATTGGCCTGGCTGACGTAACCAGTATCTCACAACGCCCTATCCATTTTGGCTCTGGTATGACGTCACTAGATACGTTTATGGGGCCTCATCGGCAGCACATGTTCCATTTGAGATATGCCCAACAGGAAATGTATCTTTATGGTTCAAATAATTGACTTTTCAGAGCCAGACCTCTCTCTCTCTCTCTTGTTGGGTCATTCCATAGTCCCATTAGATCACAAATGTTACCCACCTAACGCATAAAACACAATGTGCCCTGTGCAATATCGTGAGCTGTTACGGAAAATCACCCTCCACCCACCTTTTCAATATCTGGCCCTCAATGGGGTAATGTCCCAGATGATTGACTTATAAGCCCCAAAGTACCTGCTTAACAAGTAGAACGTGCCACATGTTTAGAAATATATACTAGTACAATCGAGGCGTGGAAATATGCTGATCTTTGACTAAAGGCAAACCTTGGCATGGTTCCTGACAATAACTAAATAAATAATTTCATCAATGCACATCACTTCAATTTTGCCGCTTCTTCTAACCTCTTCTATTTATTCATTCGCATGTTTCAAGACCTCGCCTAAAGATGTACATTTGTGAGTCTTTCTTAATTCAGAATTATGTACTAATATACTACTGTCTCGAGCGGCCAGCTTCCAATGTCACTGTGTAAAAGCAAAGCATCCACGTCCTCAAGGACAAAAGGAGCTTATCAATTACCATCTCCGCCAAGCATCATAGAATTTACTGTGACGGAAGAGTATTCATTGTCACATTGAATTAAATTATATGGGATTTAGGGAAATATCCTTCCATCCTTAATCAAGTGCTCAGCAGAAAAGAAGACTGTTGCCTCAGTAGACCGCAAGAATTCTGGCAATAATAACAAACGTCTTCAAAAGTTAGTCCAGTCATCAGGCGCTGTGCATTTCATGAACGTGTCAATATCTGCTGGCATTGTCCTGTTCATTCCAATGATTAAAGGGCACACTACTTTGTGAGGCGCTTAACTGTCCAGCGACTCTGTCCCATTCGACTTTCAGGCTATCAGGCTAGCCAAATAATAATTGATCCGACTTGTTGTGGGGGACTTAATGTAACCAGAGATTTGTCCTCATTTAGACTTGTCTCTTATAAGATTGTGTCCCTTAAATGCCTTCCCAACTTAAACACCGCCAATGTTAAGCCATTTCTAAATTGATAATTATGTAAACGTGCTTGTTGTGCGTAGAAGCTGATCTGAGATGAATCGATCTAGGGGTCACCTCGACTCAGATGTCACTTCTATCATTTGAGCTGAGCATTCATTTCCTTTCCCTTGTGGAACTCGCTCTTACTGTGATGATATTCGTCGTCTGACATAATCCGGCAGATCCTTTCCTGCTGGCCTGGATTTGCCCGCTAGTTTCAACGTATACAGGAAATTACTTAGCATATGCACCTACGTCATCAGACAGTGTATATACTCGCTGATAATCAAGAAGCTTACACACGCTTTCTGTTGGTGTAATCCACTAAAGCCGTTCCAGTTTGAATAAAATGGCGACTATCTTTATGAGCTCGCTTATTGCGAAAGGTTACATAGTGATAGCTATGTTCCCTAAAGTCGGGAAAGGCACTGAACATTATTCGCACAATTTGTCAGCCAATGTTTCAGTTATAAATAACGCAAATACGTTGTTCCAGATTTAAACGTCGGTATAAAAGACAGTCCATTTACATTGATAAACAAAGGACAAAACGAAATGGGATAACTATTGAACTGATTTGGCTTGGCTTTTTGGGGTTTCCATTGAGGTCCATCAAGTTTTAACATTTCATTGTCATGTTATACAATCATCATGAAACTGTTAATCAAGTCGAGGTTTCACTATTCCAAACAGTCTGCTTTGAAATTTCGTCCAACCCGTTTTGATTTGTGCTGTCCAATTGTATGTTTTTGCAACGGTAATATACAATGTCATGGTTTTTGTGATAACACAAATGTTTGCATTAAATACAAATAATTGAATAAGTCTAAGGCGGTGTCTATGAACCCATAAGTGTTTGTTTAGTAAGACATACCGGGTTCACAACCAAAAAGACGATAAATGAATTCACAAAATCCTACGACGGTGGATCAATAGCCCACAACAGTACCGTGAAACTGATTGCTTCCGTCTGCTGTGTGTTGTAACGTGCCTGTCTGTGTATTCAGTGGCGTGGTGTAATGAAACTGTCCACGGAGCAGCACTCGTCTCTTCTGAAGACTCGCAGGGTTCAGCCAGTATAACCTTGACCTTCCCTGGACAAGAAGCAGAACACGAGAACAGCATATATTGCTGGTTTCGTTTTGAGGGCGATGAAAACCAGATCGTTAAGGTTGATGTGCGGCAATTCCACGTTGGCGACTTTGATGCAGATTCGAAAGAGTAATGAAATCCTGAATTAAATGTTTTAATACTAACACAAAAGACACTTTGATATTTTAGACACATTTGCGTCAAGATGTTATCAACGGATGGAAACCTTTGCTAACAGGTGTGATGACGGCTACCTAAGGATCTCAGATAGAGAAGTATGTAGCGCTGATCCTGACTGGATGCCTCCTACGACGCTGTGTGGAAACTACAGCGGCCGGGTCAAGAGATACACACTCGGTCCTTCAGCTTTCATCGAATATAGGAGTGTCAAAGATCAAATCTCCGGAGGATACGACTTCGATGTCGAATTCGTTAATCTAGGTAAGCACTGGCGATGTTGAAAAATGGTTTTATCTTGTGGTCAATTTCGGTTTTGTCCATTTTTCTCTCTCCATGAATGCCTGTTTTGTATAGTGACCCTTCCCTCTTGTGAGTTTATCAGTTTTGTACAGAATCTACAGGTAGGCTTAAACCGCTACCGCAAATATAAGAATAATTAGTAAACTATCAATCTTCTGCAAAACAAAATTTTCTTGACATTTGACACCCTTGTACAGTGCTTATCGGGCACCTAACACCCGCACACTTTCCGCTATATAATTGATTACAAATCCTCTCTCATTGGCTTGACTTCTTGGGGTGTTTATATTTGAGGTTCCCCGATTGCATTCTATTTGGCAAGTCTACACTATCTTTCTATCACATTGCTGTTTCTATTTTAACGCATGCTTTCTAGACAATGAAACAGAAACAGGTGAGTGAACACGCACTCAATCTTCATCCTTATCCGAGTGATAAGCCATCTAGATAAGGCTGTATAGAATGTTGGCCGTGATATAATATAACTTTCAGTAAAAGTCTTGTAGCTCATGCATCAGGATATCGAATTTGTATCGATTATGGCTTTGAATGACTAGACGTGTTACGAAGGCTGAACATATTCCTGCCTTGGCAAACATTGTCACAAGCCATTGTTATGTTATCTTAATTATAAGTGTGTAGTTTGCAAATGCATGTTAATGACACGGTATTATTTTGCTTTTTCATTATTTTTTAAAGTTATATGTTCATTCAGCCGATTGGCTCTACCAAATAAGATAACATGACTACGAACATATAACTATTTGAGAATTGTGGGTCAACAGAAATCAAAGATTTCATGGTTACAGTGATAAAGACGATACATGATATACACATATTTATTTGATAATATGTGTCGTAGAGGTTGCGTCTTCTTTAAGAAAGAGTCATTCTCGAAAGGTGCAGCTAATATTTACATTAAGCTGTCTTAAATTAGACAGTTAAGAAAATATATATATATATATATATATATATATATATATATATATATATATATATATATATATATATATATATATATATATATATATATATATATATATATATATATATATACATATCAGCCTATGTGGTATTTCACACCAGATTTTACAATGCAAATGCTTGTATTCATTAAAACCGTGTGCTCTTTGTTCTTATGTATGATATTATGCAGTTGCCTATTTTCTCATGTTCACAGAAGTGGAAGGCCTCCCGTACGGAAATCTTCATCGTCTCGACGGTCGCATTGCAAACACGAGTCAGTATATCCGAAGTGGCTAATTCCAAAGAGAAATCATATTAGCGTATAAGTTTGTTTACATACCTGGTTAGTTACATCATTATGCCCATCTGTCAGCCCGTTTATTGCAGAATGTGATTGGTTAATACCTGTCAACGAATGTGACATTGGATACTGTCGGGCCATCTCGCCACTCTATCCAGGAATCTATGCACCCCATACAAGATGTCAGTATCTCTTCAGCAACTTTGATGACGGTCGCGTCGAACTCATCTTTCGCAATCGGGGACAGTTAAAAATCAAGCCAAAGTGAGTGAATATAATCTTGGACTTTTTTGGCATAACCATTACGATTTTAGCTCTCCCACGATTTGGTCACTTGCAGGTTTGTGGAACATATATAGTCCACGAGCCAAGGCCCAAAGTTTGTACAATGAGTATCAGTTCAAGAACAAAAGCTCATGGTGTAAAGTGAACACTGGTAGAGACATATGTGAACATCGACTGAGATAATGACATTAAAATAGATCTCGCACAGCTTGTTGTGTTTGTTTGCCATCCACCCATTGAACTGCAACCGTCTTTGTTTTGTTTTTTCCTGTCTATTATTTGTCATTAGGCAGTAATAAATGGATATTAGGCAGTTTTGCTTTCAAAATAATGATAATTTTTCTATTGGTCATTATATCCTTCTTTTTTCGTGCATACGTAGCTTGACATTTTTAACTTATTCATTTTCAAAGTCTCGTGCAATCTTGTCGCAATCTCGCTCTTTGAAGTTAACTAAACTTTGGTCTCCTTTATTGACTGCGTTAATCAAATATGACGCAATTGGGCGCATTTCTTTATTGTAAGCCTAATTAAACATAGACAAATCAGTTTTGTTCAATTAAGCAAAACTTTCAACTTATGTTGAATAATAAAGAAATGATTTGTTTAATTAAACTTAAAACAGGCTGTGCGTTGTCTCATTCTGAGTCGTGCAGGTGTCATGATTAGATTTGATGAAATTAATTTATTGGTTCAAGTCAATATATATTGTGACGATATTATTTCTTCAAAGTAAATATCAAGAATTACCTTTGGAGGCGCTGATTGCGGTCTCGAATGAATACAAAAGTTGCAAAGTGGTAATTATAGCATCTATTTCGTCCAGATAAATCACACTGTGGAAAAGTATCACTTAGCAACTATAATTCAACAAAAACTCCACAAACTATTTTTGGTTGACATTTATTAAAGTGTTCTTTCAACAAAAAAATAAGCTTTCAATGAAGAAACACACCCAATGTTGCGAGTGCCGGCCGGAGCTTTTGTTATGCCATATGCTTGGAAAATTTTACGCAACTTGGTACCTTGGTGGTACCTATTGAAGCGCAGACAGCGCAAGGTACCACCAAGAGTCTTTTTGTCTCCTGCCATCGTATCCTTGGAGGTTTAGTCTAAAGGAATGCATCCAAAACGAATTCCGGCGGATGTTCGGACAGAAAATCAGGCAGATTTGAATGATTCATACACATCAAGTTGTCCGTTTGCCAGATGGCTAATTTTGACATGATATATGCTTGGCATTGTTCACATCGTCATAACGAAAGTACTAAGGGATCATTTGGCATTGTTTACTCTGTCATAACGGAAGAACTACTGAGTCATTTTGGCGAATGGCATTTAAGTGAAAATTCCAGGGTTGGTCGGTGGCTAAGAATATCACCTTCCGCCCTCTTGATTTAAGGCTGCCAAAAAGCTGAAAGTGTCTTTGCTGCTTCAACATAGGTGCTGCAAAGCGTCTTCCCACGTTATGAGATTTTTTTTCCAATTTGGCTAAAGCTGTTGTATCTGATCCAAAAAGGTATATATATGATCTGTCTTTATGCAGCTATTTTCCAATTTAAAGTGCTTACAAATAAGCAGATAGATATTAAATGTTGTGAAAAGTCGATATATTACTATTGCAATTTCGGCAGCTATTGGAATTCTGTTCGGGGATTTCTGCTCTTATTGCTTCATAACTTAAAACACGGTTGTCATTTCAAGGTATCCCAAGGCAGATGTGGTGCAAATTATACGGGCTGAATTAACTTTCGGCCATAATTGTCCCCTACCAATTTTGTTGGTAGATGGACACACTGGTTATGCGTGGAAGCCAGTATCTGACGACATATTGACGCGTCGTTATCTTGAAGTTTAAACTCCCAAGTCTCTTGAATGTCCGGTTCATTTTGACGTTGGTTTTTAGTGTTTTTCCGCATACGATCATATAAGCTATTATGTAGGATCTGTTTCTCACATCTCACTATATGAAAGAGATCTTCAGCATCAAACTTCAGTACATTTCATATAAATGTTATTTTTAAAACTGTGTCGCGGCTTGTAGCACGTTTTGATTACATTTTGTCGCAGCTTGTGGTCTACATGCAGATATGTGGCCTGGATAAGTTCCATCTAGTTTAAGTTCGATTTAAAAACTAAATCTACTTGTAAATATGCATTCGGAGGGATAAACTTTTGACTGTGTAGTACAAAGTACATCTCAGTCACTTTAATCCACATCAAATAAGTTACATATATTACTAGTTTACTTCAAAACTCACTGTGTTCAATGAACACAAGCAGTAGGTGTTGATGTCCATCGAGCAGCACATATTATGGCCCGATCAGGTATCATACAACCACACCCACTACCTTTGTGCATACACAAACCAACGAAAGTAGCTATCGAGGTAGAAAACTGTGGCATCATATTAGGATTGTCAGTGTCACTACCAGAACAAATATTCACCTTGGATGTTATCGGAAAGGTTGCAAATTACGCGCTGAAACAGACGAAGCTGCTTTTGCTGTCATGTTATCACATTTATGTATACCTACGGGTGAAGACCTTACCAATGAAAACAATAAACCGATATTTACATTCCGTATGACGTTAGATAATGTGAAAACCGTTAAACTGCACTTGTTCTTTTTCAGTCCTAACTGTGCGGAAGACTACATGGAGGTTTATGATGGCGCCTCCACTGCAGCTACCAGCTTGGGACGATGGTGTGGACACATCGGCGGTGAAATCATATCATCGGGACCTACGCTACTTCTGGTGTTCCGAGCTGGGCCGGGAGGACCGCCTTGGGATTATACAGGATTTGACTTGGATTACACTTCCAGATGGGCTCGTAAGTTGATAGTAGTTATCAATTGAACATTCACCATAAACTTTGTGCAATAGCATATGGCTTATTGGATTGTCGTATTTTGGTTTAGAGTAATGACACATTCGTATGTACCTGATAAATTAAACGGCGGCTATGAGTGGATGAATCAATTTCTGCAAACGAGTCACTTGATCTATAGCCGCGAACGACGGTAATATAAATATATACCGTCGTGAGTGAGGATATGTGGGTCGTGGGGCAATTTTTTTTTATTTCGCGTCTCCGCGGCTTACCACCAAGTTGTGTACTTACGTAAATATATATGTCGACAAATGAGATGAATATCCGCTTCTCCGCACTATTTTGGTTATCCACTGGCTCGTGATTATTTAGCAATTGTCAAATGAACATTTAGAATCACAACTTTCATTCACGGCAGCCCCAGTTTTGGAGATATGACGTCACATTACGCAGTTTCATTTTCACTCGCCATGTGGCTGCAGGTCCCGGAGGAGGGGGGACTTAAGTATATAGAGGTAGTATACATGTGTCGGGGTAGGTTTTTTTCGGCCTCCCGACGGGTTTTGTTGACCTCATAATTGTAGGATGGGGTATGCTCTTGCCATTTCTACCTTGTATGACGGGTACAGGTTTTTGAGATCCCGGGGCACAACCCTACGTAGGACAAGGCCAAGTGCCCCCTCCAGACTACGGGAATCAATAAGTGTTATCTTTTTTTTAATGTCAATGTGATATCGTTGAATACATATCGCCCTTCAAAGTAGATATTTCCAAAAGATAATCATTGACAAAATGACACATATACTCAAATAATAAAATTCAGAAAGAAAAAGTTCGCTTGCGAGGAACCTTGTCTGCGCATGCGCGCAGAAACCGATCTTGTCGTTCAAAATAAACATGAACTTTTCAGAATTTGTGTGGCCGGATTAAATCGCCTTTGACGAAATCTCACACGTAAACTAACTCAACTTGTTAATAAACATTCATTTATGTGAAAAATTATTCTTCATATACATTTGTACATTTGTGTAATTATCGTGTATAATTGGAACTCATGTATCGTTCACGCGCATTCGGTTACGATCTTTGCACGACGTTAATAAACGTCGTGCACGGCTACTTGATCTATTGCAGGATAAAGCAGACATACAAAACGTCAATTTATCCATGGATTGCTAAAAAAAACACATCCCTGTATACTTTTTTGGCAATTTTTTGCGAGCTACTGGCTTGTATTTCGGAAGAAAATATCGTTTGGAAAGTTATTATTCTTATAGTTGAGCACGAGGGCGGGAGAAGTGTCCAAGGAACAATATGTGACTGGCTACTTGATTATTGACTCTAAAAACGTCAATTTATCCATTCAGCGAAGACAATTTTTTGCGAGCTACTGGCAATTTCTTATACACGACAGACTTACACACAATATCCTGGATTACTCTAAATTCAGCGAAGACCCTACAACACAGACAGACCCAACAACACCAAGTGTACACTTTGCCCAACAACACCAAGTGTTACTTCAATTTCACCGGTCGTCCAATGGAACGTGTCAATTTAGAAGTCTCGACATATGGAGCGCAGTAAGTCAATTGCTAGCTGCATTACGTAGCTATAGCACGTGTAAGCGTTGATGGTTGTGAATTTTCTTGATATTCAGGCATGAGTACCCAATTGAGTATGTGTTGTGACATGACAGTCTGATAACCCCGCATATGAATCTATTAAGATGTACAGTGTACCGCCCTAAAGTTTGCAGACATCTTAATACAGAGTTAGCCTTATTAACAGCCGCTTCCACAAGGCATCCCCATTACAGACGGATTAGATAATTCATGTTTGTCTCGATTGTTTGCCGGGTTATGCAGGAGTATAGCTTGTGACATAACCTTGGACATCATGGATGGCTCACAAAACATTGGACGAATTTGCCCCTCCCCAAAACGGCGCCACCAACGACCACATTCTCATAGATTCAACTCGACCGGTCCGCAACTTACTGTCATATACACCACCCTCCATGGGCATCTTTCTAAAAGAGATCCTATTTGGATGCACTACCATTTCTGGAATGACTCCAGTAAACGAAACTTATATGAAATCGACAGTGATCGCACAACACGCTTCCAACCAACCGACAAACAACCTCATCCGGATGTTCAAGATAAAGATGTGACAGTATCCAAGCCTGAATTGGTTGTATCTGATGATAACAATGCAGCCATTTCATTGCACAAATTAGCACTGTTTCCGACATTCTTCCTTTTAATGCTCATACCAACGTTTATTTTATAGTCACACGGATAATCAAATACATTTGTGTACTTGGGCTATGCCTTAATTATATTTATTTAAAATTTCATTAATTTTATTTGTCTTTGAGACATATGCATGATATATGAATAATCATTGAACCTATTAAGGTAGTGGGTATGTTTAGATATAAGTTATATTCTATTTGGGTCAGCCATTATTTAAATCGACTTGCTCAACTCCTGTGGAAAAATCTAAAGACCTCAGATACCTTATATAGTCCTGCTTTGAATAGCTAACCATATGCCCGTGTACTTCATATTGGGGTTGAGATACACCATCTGTATGTTTTTTTACACATACCAATACACCAACGTAAGCAGGTGCATTGGTATATATATATGTATGTATATATATATATATATATATATATATATATATATATATATATATATATATATATATATATATATATATATATATATATATATATATTATATATATATATATATATATATATATATATATATATATTTATATATATATATGTATATATATGTGTGTTTATATATATATTAATATATATACACACACACACACACACACACACATATATATATATATATATATATATATATATATATATATATATATGTGTGTGTGTGTGTGTGTGTTTCTTTTATGCACTTACTTGAGTATTAATATAAATATTTTCTACATCATATCTTGGTGTTTTCTTGCAATAAATCTTTTGCCAATTTAATGTATTTCCTATTGTCCCCGCAATTTCATTTCACTTTTAATATAGCCATATTAATATAATTCAATCTTAAGAATAATCCAATGCAGAATACTTTTTATGACTCAGTGGTTGATTTCAGTGAATTAGATGCATAAGTCTATCAAATGAAATGTTTAACTACACCTGGCCGGATAAGTTTAATGTATATATATATATATATATATATATATATATATATATATATATATATATATATATATATATATATATATATATATATATATATATATATATATATATATATATATATATATATATATATATATATATATACCCGTTGGATTTTGAAAATGTCTGAGTTAAACTAATTGAAGGTTGAGTGAAATGGAATTCGGAATATGAGCTATAAATAGCACAGCACGACATGAGCCAAATATTATTTGATTTTGAATTTGGAATGATCTCTGAGTATAGCTTGGACGCGCATAAAAACTATTTTACATTGGCACATGTCCATAACGAAGATAAATAACGGTAATGGATTATAGTAATGATGATGCTATAATAATTTTACATAAAGTATTTTTCTAATTCCGTTAGCCATATATATGAATTGCGTAATAATTATACAAATAGAGTTATTCTGGGATCATTAGCCTTAATGATGACATGTTGAAATGTAACCATTTTGACATTAATTAGATTTCACGGTATTGATCCGTTCTAAAACCAAATGGGGAAAACAAGGAGCCTATACTTGAATTGGTGAAATTACCTATTGTAGCTTATTTAATTATTTTGAACGAATTAAACTAATGCTACAGAAATTATTTGATACAAGAAAGCTAGTCCAATGCCATGACAATTTTTAAGATTGGTGAGTCTGTTTGGTTGTGTCATGGAGATAAGCTTTGAGATATCTGAAGATGTGTCGTGTATGGATCGCCTGTTGTCGCTTGGGGTTGATATATGCAACGCCTTTGAGATGTCTCTGCTATATATATAGGTCAGAAGACATCAGCTTTGGCTTGGATGGTGTTTATTGATTATTTATTTAAGAGATACCAAATATATATAGCGCCAATTTATCAGTAAAGATCTCAAAGGCGCTCATATATATATATATATATATATATATATATATATATATATATATATATATATATATATATATATATATATATGCAACGCCTTTGAGATCTTTACTGCTATATATATATATATATATATATATATATATATATATATATATATATATATATATATATATATATATATATATATATATATATATATATATATATATATATATACACACACTAGCCTCTCACAAAATACTAGGTCCCGCAACCACACTTACATTTTGGGTATACAACTCAACACCACCAAAATGACAGCCAGTCTTCCTCATGATAAACTACTCAAATACAGCAAGCAGTGAAACAACTTTATGTGTTTTACAATCAGTCACTGGCATGCTTCAATTCGCAACCTCAGTTGTCCGTCCCGGCAAAGCTTTCTTGCGTAGACTCTATGACATTTCACTATTGCACACTCTAAAAGTATCCATCTATACAGCGACGCTTCCAAATTGGGTGTTGGTGCCACCTACAAATCCAACTGGATACAAGCAACTTGGCCAAGCATGTGGCAAACTCTTGACATAACCGTCCTAGAACTGTACCCCATCTTTGTTCTGGTTAGCATGTTCGCTCTTTCTATGGCCAATTCCACCATCACATTCCATTGCGACAACGAAGCAGTAGTGGCCATTTTCAACAAGCAGTCATCCAAACACCCCACAATAATGAACATAATTCGACCCCTTGTTCTGATTCTTCTCAAGTTTAACATCAATTCTAGTGCGCTTCACATTCCTGGTGCAAACAACTTATTAAATGACGCAATTTCTCGGCTTCAGGTGGACTCCAATCTCTTGAAATAATATGTGATGCAACAATTATCCCACCACATCTACTACTAAAAAACTTCAACTTACACTCAACCCCGGGGTGGGGGTGGGGGGGGGGGGGGGGCATTTGGCCTTATTCTGGATAGGGGTGTGCCGTGGGACCTCGAAAACTCGTACCCGTCGTGCAAGGTCAAAATGGCCAAAAGCATACCCCGTCGTACAAGGTATTACGCGAATGTATAACCCGTCGTATAGATTAAAGCTGAAAAATATGCCCCGTCGTACAAGTATGAGGCCCAACAACCCGTCGTACAAGACGAGAGGCCGAAAAAACACACCCCGTCGCGCGGCACATATATACTACCTCTATACACTTAAGTGCCCCCCCCCCCCCCCCGGGCAGTCAACAGACTATTAAACAAATCCCTCAAACCCACCACAAACAAATCTTATTTACATCACTAGAATACTTTTGCTCAATTCCGTCTGTCCATAAGTCATAACGCGTTACCTACAGACGCAGTTTCCATTTCACTGTTTATCGCACAATCGCTTTCTTCTTTGGCGACCCATCTGTGGATTTATGAACGGGTCAGACCCATCTGCAGATGGGTCAGATCGGCAGATGGGTTGAACACACACACACAAATATAGATATATAGACCCATCTGCAGATGGGTCAGATCGGCAGATGGGTATGTAATACATACATACATACATACATACAAATAAATATATATATATATATATATATATATATATATATATATATATATATATATATATATATATATATATATATCTATATATATATATATATATATACATACATACATATATATATATATCTCTATCTCTCTCTCTATATATATCTCTCTATCTACCTATACATACATACATACATACATACATACATACATACATACATACATAAATGCATACTTACATATACAGAAGCATACATACGTATATGTATGTGTGTGCGTGTGTGTGTTTCTTATGTGCACTTACTTGAGTGTGGGCGGAGTTATTAAACAGTTATTTCCATATTCAAATGATCAGTCCTTTGTACCGACTCCAGATATCTTCTGCTATTGTCGCTCGAAGTAACTCCTTTATCGCTAACTATCGGGTTTTCTGTTTGAAACTGCGCTATCTGTTGTGGAGATGTTGCAAAGTATCATTGCGGGTGGAGAATCGAGTCAAATAGTCTTAATTGAAGGTTTGTATTTTTGTATATTGGTGTCATTAATTCAAGGGAAATATAGGTTTGTTGGCTCGTTGTCGTACTCAGTCGTAGCCGTGCACGACGTATATATTTATATTACCGTCGTGCGCGGCTAACTCAGTCGTAGCTTTTCGCCGAAATTGATGGAGGTGTAGTGTTGGCCGGTATCTCACGAAGGTGCATTGGCTAAACGGTGCGCGGTTGTTTTGTACACAGGCGTTTCGTACACGGGTCGTTCCGTACACATGGTTGTTTGGTACACGATACTAGGAGTCATTTCGTCCTGTATTGAATATGAAGTGTATCAGTGTATATTTAGGTCATTTCTATTTTTTTGCCTTTAAAGGCTTTATCGTGAGTTATCCAGACGTTTCAAATCATATTTTTCAAGCTAAACTCGTTACAAAGCATTAGAAGGATAAGGATACCATAGGTTCTTACTCAATCATACCGCTCGGAACAACCAATCTAAAGTGCACGAAACAACCAATCTGCCGTGTATGAAACAACCTAAGAGAGTATGTACAAAACAACCAGTGTACAAAACGACCTGTAATCGAAAATACAGTGGGTACATGACGCACTGTGTTGCACCCAATTACGACAACAGATGTGAAGACCCTTGCATTCTCGGAAAAGCAGGATACACTTGTTGGCAAGTAAATTTGTCTCTTATATGCAAGGCAAGCACATAGTTAAAACTATGTGCTTGCATTGCATATAAAAGACTAATTTACTTTCTTTACCTAAATCTACTACATGCAATTGTCTTTCAATACCAGTAGGGTATGCTGGCAGTAGGAGTGGTCACTCAGGGAGGTGTCGTCACATAGTTTTGTTGTTGCACAACAGCAGGACGTTCTATTCTTAACTAAGTATCTCCAGTACACTGAGTTGCTGATGGTGCTGCTACGCTGACATGCACCACACTGCAAAGCTTCCTCACGGGGTTGAACTGATTGCTGCCACGAAGGACAAGTAGAAGCCATGATATTTGTTCAAGAAGAAATATCTTATATATACTGCAGACACTATAGGAACACAGCCCCTAATTTTGTTATAAACACTTAATTTACCTGCATCAAAGCCACAACATTAACAGGTTGAATTCAAACTTTCAGACCATAAACTGTGAAGACTCAACAATGCTTACAAAAGGCACAGAGTTGCCACATGACCCATTTCTATATACTATGACCGGGGGTCACTGTAGTTATATCTGGGATGGTGATGAGTGGCTGAAAAGATGTTAATCTAACTGAACCTTTAGGGAGTGTTGGGTGTATGTGTTCATAAACAAATGCATTTGTTGTGGGTGAAAATACTGCGCCACACCAAACTGTTACCAAGATCCGTATCATCCTATGTAACTTAATTCTGGGATAATGTTGGGAATATATAAACAGAAAAACAAAATTTGAAATAAATATTGTTATGTTACCTACCATAAGATCCATACATGAAAATGGCCCTGATCACACGTGTCATAATATTGTATTTCAAAGTAACATCTTGAGTGTCTATATGCTGTTCACAGTTTTCATAAAGTTATGCAGGCAACATGTTTGTTTGGAGAAAAAAATCATATATTCTGGAAAAACAGATTTGCCAGATTGAACCAATTTTTCATTGCTATTTGGAAGATTAATAGTTTGATTTGGGGTGTTTAAATAGCATTGGAAAAAAATGGTAATCTCATAAATTGTCTGCCAGACAAAAGCTCTTGGGTATCCATGAAATGTATATTGTTTGTTGATGTCTCTATTCAGAGGTACCTCAATTTTGTTCCTGTTTCACAGATAGTTTGTACGAATGTGGTTTGCCACTTCTCAAAGCATTCTTGAAGTCATTATTACAAAGGTGAGACAACATTTTACTTCACTCATGTATCTGCAGATGCCAAATAACATCCATGCATTATCAAACTGTACTTACGCTGTTACTGCACAGAGTGGGCAATGTCCACCTCATTCTGCTAGAGTATGAAGCCAAATGCCTCACAGAAGACCTTCATGACATCCCATTGATCAAGTAAGATCTTAATTTTTATTTGGTTATAGGAATAGCCCTTATGAATATTCGTGCCAAATAATCACTCATACCATATTGCCTGTCCATGTATTCTTTAGTTTGCATATCCACGACTTCACCCATGACCCTCTGTCTTGGCAAGGCAGTGATACCAGCCAGAAATTAGGGGAGCTTCATCAATGCTTGGATCAAGTCATCTTCCTGTGAAGGGAAGTATGCTGTTGTCATTGACTGTATTAGTAACCTTATACTTCAAAAAAATGCATCCTACACTTGTCAGGTGCTTCACAGACTGGCCAACAAGCATATGATGAAAGATGGTAAGCAACATGTAAGGTGACTTTTTAAAATGTTGCATAACACTGACCATTACTTTATGATGAAGGTAGTATCAGCATCAGCTGGTATTTCATCATTCCATTGGGATAATTGTTGTGTAAATTCAATTTAGTAGATAAAGTTGCACAGTATCAGTAAGGCGCTATTTTAGTGCAATGATAATGGGTCCTTGTGTATCAGATGGGTTTTTTTCGTTATACTTTAGACAGGCCGAAAATATGAAGTTGTGTTTTTGTCATTGAAGATTCAGTCATGGAGCAGCTTGTGACCTTAGTACATGGTGACCTTCACACTACAGTGGTCAAGGACATGCTTGTGCACACCTGTAGTTCAAGGTTGTCTCTACATAGTTCTCTGCATCTAGATAGTTATACTGGTTTGAGCCATACCCTGCACAAGCGCTCCTCAGGAAAGGTACAAAAATTGGTGAGTCGATGGAGAGGAATTATGCACTTTTGACAGTTAGGACAGCTACCTGCGTCATCTCACATCTCATCTGACCCCTCGGTCCCTTCCACATCCACCCTGTCTGACCTCTTCCCAGTGGACCCTGGATAGCTAGGATGAATTGAAAATATGCACTTGATAAACATGGCTGCTATTTAATGGAAAGAAACCATCTCATAATAGTCCATTGATAACCCACCTTATTACTGTATGAAATTGTCAATTTGTAACTGATCTTCTATATACTTAAAGTATGTGATCTTATTGGCAGGATAATCTTCCATGTAATTATTCCTTATAAATTTGTTTACCAAATTCCAAAGCAAAGCATTGAGTGTGGCCTATATGCAGGCATGACCTATGACTGGGATTTTCTTCTTAATCATTTTAATGATGATAATACTTAAATATATAATTGTTTTTTCAGAAGGAACATTTTAAACTAAGCAAGAGATATGATATATTAGATGCCTGTGAAGTGAAGTCGGTTTTGGAATGCTCTACAGCTCATCCTGCTAAGGTGTGGATTAAAGCATATTGAAATAAGTTTAAACCCCTATTCGTAATTGTTTTATACAAACATATTCTAAGTTTATTATGCATGTCTTTTGATTGGTTCACATTTGATGATTAAATGTCTTAGTGATTAATGAATACATGCTCTATAAAGCGATTAACTTTGTCCTTATTTTGGATCATATAACACCACTTGATAAATGATCGCTTTTTCATAAATATCATTATAGGTAGATTGAATTGTTATCGACATTTACAAAATACAATGACACTTTTCATCAAATTGCATGTACTTATTTTGTCTGCCCACAGCAACCTGACCCTTCTGCCAATTTATCATTTGATTTAACATTATCTGATAAAGAAAAGGAGGACAGAAACCAGTTGATACTGCCATACATTCATGACAAGAAAAAGTAAGTTTCTGATGACCAAAAGCAACACATATTGACATGAAATTCTTGTTGAATCCTGATATGCTTCCAGTTGTGATGGTTATAGTTTTTGCGTTAAATTATCAGAATGTTTCACAAATGGGCATTCCCTTCCCAAATATTTATGGTTCTGTACATTGTCCAGACAAGAAGCAACCATGGAAAAGTCAGTTGGAGAGGGTAAAATATTCTACCAACCAGATGAAGCTGATGACTTTGATGAAGAGGACCCAGATGATGACCTTGACATATGATCTTATACTAGATAATGACCTTGACCTACAACCCTACACTAGATAATCTTGTAAAACTTTATGATATTGTCAGCTAATAAATATGCGTATTTACATAATTCTGGTTAGGTTTCAAGAATATTTTTTGTGTTGATGAAATAGCGTAATTTTTTTACATCCATATGTTGTTCAGATAGTTTGTTTGGTGGCATTATTTTATTTTCATTTTGTGTTTGATATAACATTTGATAAACTATAAATCCAGCTTGGCATAACATGAACACCAACAGTTCTATTCTTGCCCGATAAACATTCTTTTGGATATGGGTGAATGGCAACAGGATATTTTCAACAATCTTGAGCACATAAATAAATAATGAACGCTGTGTTCTTTTTTCAAATAATGGATTAGAGAAAGCCAACACTAAGAAAGTATACAGGGACGTCTCTTTTTAGGCAAGGCACTCGCCCCTGGTGTTTTGATGATCTGATGCCACCTTAGGTACAGCGCGGATGTGAGAAATCGAAAGTAGTAAATAGCGCGGCGCTGTCAGAGGCTGAGTTTCTTTGCCTAGTCTCTTTTGAAATCCGTCATTTCAGTGAAATTTTTAGACGCTATCATAACGTTTCAATTTTCTACTGCTTATGGTCACATGTTAAAGCGCCATCTATCGGAGGAAGTAATAGATAGTTACGTTAGTGTTCAATAAAGTGAACCAAGAAAATGTCGTCTTCTTTGGCTCCTGATTGGCTTTCTGCCGAACATAAAACAGGGGTTTGTTTCTTTCTTTCTTCTGCTGTGTTTTTTATTAGCTGTTCGTACTTAATGAGATAAGTTAGGCTCAAGTCACATATCACTCTTTCACTTATATTATCGCCCACTAAAGTACGAGTCATCAGATACAATGGTGTCGACGCCGGGTTCATAATCTGGCGAGCCAGGGCTGGGTGGACATATTGCGGTCCGTTTCGTATTTACTTCAATCTTAAAAAATTGCGTAGCATCAGAATGTTTTAACACATCGAAGAGCCTGGATAACTCAGCAAACCATTTCCATGTCAACAGTAGGGATGTCAAAATGTTGGTGGCATCATGAATCATTATCATATTATAATATAGACAGTTCCATTTATAAATCATAAACGCCAAAATGTTATTGTTAGATATCGATTTACTCAAATGTGCTATGGCTCTGAAGTTTATATTGCCAGTGCAGTAGGTCGCGCTTGGGGACCATCTGGTGGCATGGTGTGCATCATACTGGGTTTTATCAGGACCACGTGTGGCACAGCGATAACAACATGTTTACAGGATTTTGCTGGTGAGAGGGTGGTACCACAGCTGCTGTTTCTAATAGATAGCCCTGCTTTTATTGAGTCGGCTGTTAATAAGCAATGCAAGAAGACCGCTATCGCAATGGGTGAAAATAGGTCACATGCATAAGAACAATTTTCTAGCGATTGTATGCATTTGATGAAATTTAGAATCTACATGAAATTATAACTTATGATATAAGAGTTTTCTTCTCTTTGATACTCCGCATAGTCTATGAGATATTTATTACTGATCAAAGTTGAACAATGGGAAGGTAATGTTGCCTCTGTAGTAATGGCCACGGCATGAAAATCCCCAGGGCTTTCCCCAGGATTCAGCAAAGGTTAATGTCTTTACTGCGCCATGAAATTTGGCAGAAAGTTACACAACACGATAGTGAAAGCGGCATTGCTGTATGTAAAGGGGGATTCCAGTTACAAACGGAAGTATTTTTTCCTAATCCCAGCGCAACTACCAGAGAAATTTTTTCGTAAGTCAACCTCTCAGGCCTAAAATATAACATCTTATCTTTCTAATTATGGCGATGACATAAAACAGAACCGTCAATTAACACGGGGAATTGACGGTTAAAGTTGTTAATATTCGGTCGTTAGGTATATGTTTGGTAGGTATGTGGCAATCCCCAGCTATAAGCGTGGGCCGCTGTTTCCAGGCCCCAGCTTGGGTCTCTCGCTTATCCCGTGCAGGGTGTTCACCGATATCCTGGCCATGGATTGGCTGTTGTTGAGATTTCCACAGGAAATCCTGCTATCATGTAGATCGAAACCCCTAATTTTCCCCCGTTTTCCAATTTTTTGGTTCCATCATGTCATTGCAGAGATACCGAGATTTAAAATTTTTCGTTAAGTTCCACTGCTTCAAAACCTACTTTCTCATGCATAGATATCATCCTAAAGTTAATAGACGTTTAAAACAACATTTCATTTAAAAACTGGTGATGTTTTATCAATATTGGTGACAGGAGTTACACTTGTAGGAACGTCCCCATGTACATCTATCCCCCTGTGGGTCAGGGGCTGGAATAGAACCACTGTATCCTCCTGCATGTCGTAAGAGGCGACTAATAGGGGGCAACCTGTTGGTCGTGGGTTGCGACTCGTGTCGGTGAACAATGGGATCCAAGTGGTTGAGTGGAGCGGTCCTTTTGATGGCCGTATCTGCAACACACTACTCTGGCCGGATTTCGCCTAGACGAGAGGCTGGAATGGCCTGGTCCAGTCAACCGGCTGGTGGTGACTTGCCCTAGGATACTATTTGCATTTTTATCTTTTTCAACATCATCCACTTGTATGTCCCTCTTTTTCCCATTTATCTTAGAAGGCGGCTGCTTAATCAGGTTAAACTTATCTATTAATCTTTCTAGGCGCCATATAACACATACGTGTTGGTGTGCCGTTAAACCCTATTCTCACTCACTCACCCATGTACATCTATCAATGCATCATTGTAGGTAAGTCAGCTGAACGTCACAATAAGGGTCGCGCTTATGCCGCAATGTTAATTGTATATTTTTCCAACTCAATTCAAACGATAGTTACAGTTTACTCCCATTCATGTTTGATACATCAATCGTATCAAAATACAAATGACTTTGATGAGTTTTGTCAGAAGCGGATAATTCAAACCTATGTACGACTACCGTGGTGGACAACATCAAAAGTGCAATTGGTCATGTCGCGCGCTATGCCCCACAAAGCACCAAGTAGCTCAGAGCTGCCGAGTCTAAATCGACAGGATCCAGCAACGGACAAACTTTCTGAGATCATAATTGTGATGTGGACATGTTGATTTTGTAAAAATTAAGGAAGTTACAGCACTCTAAAGATGAACAACAACTTTAAGTGGCTAAATTGAGGGGTCCAGACTATCCCTATTGTTTTAAGCATAATAGCTTTCAAAAAAATTCAAACACTAATAAAATAATAACAGCTTACCTAATTTTCAAAATTCAAATAGGTTTTAGATCCTCTTGCTGGGGTCTAGATTACCCAGGTAATGGAAATTTTCATCTTGCATTGCTACGTTAATGAGTGGTAGTTGTTCATCCCTTCAAACTTTACAGGGTTAGGAAGAGAAGCAGCTTATCCCCAACCAGCCATGTGAAGACATTCACACATGAGCATTTGAGCCATGCCCCTGCCATCCAGCCAGACAATCTCCCATGCACAGCCCATCATCAGTCGGGCATCATGAGCATCTTTTGGGGTCAACTGGTGATGAATCCCACCTTTAGCACATCTCATTTAATCTTCTCCGAGTAATCTAAAAAATTAGTCTTGGGTTCTGTAAGCCAACTGCAATGGAACCAAAGAATGCCATTATGATGCAATTGAACTGCAACTTTTACAATGATAATCTAGGGAAGTGTCAAAAATTAATTCACCCGTTTTCAGCAGGGAGACCAAAGACATTTTAAACTCCCATGTCATCTGATCTCATTCCCAGTGGACTTCCCGTTCATGAAATGTAGCTTGAAGCTGTTATCTTGATGAATTTGGTCTTATATTCATTCCTGGATAAGGTATCAGCTAGGTCATACCTCAGGGTGCTAAGCTGGTAGGCATGTGACTGATATCCATGATGATGGTTGGTGCAATAACTCATTGGCTGGTTGTGTTGCCACCATATGCATCTTGCATGATTTATCCAAATATGAGAAGTTTGATCTGATATTTATATCCAAAACAAGAACCCCTACCACAATTCTACTGCCAAATGATCGAACCAACTTCTTGTTTGCAAGATATAAACACCATATGCACACAATTAGCCACCAGTGCCAGGCTCATTGCATAGTTACATGAAATTCTTGCAATTGTATATGTTATAATTTTTTTTTCTTCCTCACAGACAACCATCATGGCTGTTGAGTTCGATGGAGGCGTTGTAGTAGGTGCTGACTCCAGAACAACAACTGGGTATCTTACTTGAACTACCTTTGAAATAAGGATAATGCCTCCTTGAAAGTGCATTCCATGCATGTAAAATCTGAGTTTAATCTACTTGCAAAGCATAACATTGACATTTATCAATTTTATATGTACCATCATTTTGAACTGTGAATTGTTTTCCCAGATCATACATTGCCAACCGTGTGACTGACAAGCTTACTAAAGTGACCGATCAAATATACTGCTGTCGCTCTGGATCTGCCGCAGACACACAAGCTATTGCTGACATTGTCTCTTACCACCTCTCTGTCCACAAGTATGTTGTTAGAATGCGATCTTTTCGAATCATTAATGCATTTTTTTTACCATAATCTTATGATTTTGTCATATTATATAGATACAGAAGAATATACATGTCTTATATTGTTACAGGATGGAAATGAATGGTCCTCCACTTGTGAAAACGGCTGCCTCTATATTCCAGGACCTTTGTTACAACTACCGTGACCAGCTTTCTGCTGGCATCATCTGTGCTGGATGGGATAAGAGGAAAGGCGGGCAGGTAGTGCAAATTCTGGCTAACATTTGTTAATCCAATAGGCATATTTTAAGATTGACATGCAGATATGATTTGTACTATTTTAGTTTCAAGTGAGCAAAAGGTTGAACTACCATGCTCAAAGTGTGATTAATGCTACAAACCTAATGTTTGTTGAAGATTAATCACAACCAATGTTTACTGCACATGGATTTATCTTACAATGGTATTTATCCTGGTGTTCGACACCATTACTGGCTACCATCCCAGATCGCTGAGATGAATTGTTTACAGTGTAAAGATAATGTGTCAGTGTAATAATAATGACATTGTCATCAGCCAATCATAACCCAAAACCTTGGTAGTATGTGTTAGTGCAATGGCAGATTAATGATCAAGGTTTTCTTAGGTTTTTCTAACCTTCAAAGAAACTCAGTAGCTCGACTTATTCAATGTCAGTACCTAAGGACCTTTGACAGCTACATGTTCTTGTGTATTGAAGATGATGTAAAAATTCATCTGGTCATGTGCTTGAGCTTTAAATTATTGCTGAATCATGGCATGGATGTCTTGTATCTATGGTATCATGCATTGTGTGTGATTTAGGTGTACTCCATCCCCTTGGGGGGTATGTGTGTAAGACAGCCTTTTGCCATTGGTGGGTCTGGCAGCACCTACATCTATGGCCATGTGGATGCTACCTTCAAGGAAGGTATGACCAAAGAAGAGTGTATGAAGTTTGTCACTGATGGTAAGTATTTCCATGCTTGTCTGTATTGATAGCCAGAGATGGAAACTAATTTTATACCTGTTTACAAGACTGGAAGCTTCTCTGTCATCAAAGTAAAACTTTATTATGATGAGGATTTTACCCCTAACCTTCATGCCCAAATAATGTACCAAATTATTCAGATAAATCAAAATATCAATAGAAACAATCCCTATTGATTTGTTATGTTCTTGTGAAATATATTAATGTATTTTCAAAAGTTTTGTAATTATTGATGTGCAGCGGTGACATTAGCTATCGTAAGAGACGGATCTAGCGGAGGTATATGTCGTCTGGCAGTCATCACAGAGGATGGAGTGGAGAAAAAAGCCATCCTTAACCCGGATCTACCACAGTTCTATCAAGAATAAACCTCTCTCTCTCTCTCTCTGTTCCAAGTTATTCTGTGTCTATAAAGGTTGGCATTCTGTGCTGCAACACAAAGATTTGTATGTAGAACTTAATAAAAATATCCTCCAACTTCACTGTACTAGTTGTTTAACTTATTGGAGCTATCGGAAGTTCATTAAACAAATTTTTAGAGGAGTGGTATTAGCTCCAAATTTCTAAAATTCCAAATCCCTAGGAATGTTCTGGTTTTTCCTTCGGTAAACAATATGTGCGCTTCACAAGTTTTTTAGTCAAAGTGTTTAACATTATAAAACCTAGAATGGTGGAGGTTGTACCAGGGCAGTTGTTTTCAGTGCATTCAGAAATCACTGAAACTGATCTCCCATTCACTTAACTAATATTTTTGTTCATTCACTGGCATGGAGTACCACTGGAATGATCCAGCAATTTGTGCAACAGGGTAATGTTTTTATTTGATCAGATCCAGCATTTAGTGTTGAAGTGTAGAGTTTATTCAGCTTTGTGGTTACAGTATTTGAAATTGGCCCCAGAAGTGGTATCAGCTGCCTTAAACATGAACTACTAAAAATGATCAGATTACATGTTCAATGAGAGAGAATGCCTGGCCTATTGCACACAGGGATGTGTGTTTAAGATCTGGTGAAACTTAACATACACTTGCAAACATATGAGAAAAATCTCAACATAAATCCGTGCTGTAAAGAGTATATGTTGCAAATAGTGTACTTAATTACAGAAGGAATGTTAACCCTAGTGCAAACAGCCATATGTAGCTGATAGGCATACAGCTATTTGAAATGTAACATAGCAAACTACTTTAAAACAAGTAAAAATATTGACATCCAGAATGACGAGTAATTTCAACAGCAATCAATGAGCCATACTGCAGTGTATTCTTTAACATGGTCAATGTGGTCAGACAGCATGCATGAGACTAGGCATGGCTAGGCACGTCATTCAAACTTGAAGATATAAGAAGAACAAAGCATTAGGTTACCCATTACCTAATCACTCTGGGCTAATCTCTTTCATGTAACTCAAATTTGAAGGAATCATGTAAGTAAGAAGAACATTACATTAGGTTACTTATTACCTTATTACTCATTAATTGATATTGCCCTTAAATATCATCCTTCCATCCCTACAAAATCCATGGACTCTATGGAATAGGTGTTTTACAATTGCCATGGTAAATAACAACATCTCCTTTACAATCGTGATACAAATCAAATACATCTTTATATCCATGATCCCGCCACCAAGTACACAGCTGCCTATTGAAAACACAGGGCAGAACATAAAACAATTCCTCATGTTTCATATTTAACAGAGTAAAAAAATCTTGATCCCCTAGATGCCCTTTGAACTCATATTCCTCAGCTAAGCTATCTAGTTTGTCTTTGAACAGGTAGCTGTTGTATAGATCAGATTGGCGCATCCTATCTAAATCGAGCAACAATACTCCACTGTTGAATCCTGTCAAGCCATGCGGTGGGGGGTCACCTATCCTTGTGCCGGGATTTTCTCTACGCTTTTTCCAGAAAAGATGGCGGTAAACTGGTTGCATTTCTCGGGCAATTCCTAAAATATTTGTGTCTAGAAAGTTGTTGAACTGATCATAAAGTTTGGAGATGTCATCTTCAAATTTAAGATCTGCATCCATTATAATCACTTGCTTCATGTCAGCAGGCATTACTCTGTGAATTGCAATGGAGAGGAAGAATAAGGCATGGTTGTAGTAAGCGCCTGGCTTGTAGCTAAATCTGTCTTGCATAGGTTTCACAATATCCACTAGTTTATGAGCAAGTGTATCAATAGCAAGATTAACCACCTGTAAACAATGAATAAAACAAGCTATTTGAACATGGATGGAAATAAATTCATTAAGATTTAAATATCTATTAAAAATGCATTAAGTTTCAGTTGAATGATAAGTTTACAAGAGATGCTAGCAAAAGATAAATAAGCTTCAATAATTTTTCTAAATTCATGACTATTGAATAGTTTTCTAATCACCCGGAATTTCGCTTGTTTTGCATTTTTCGTGATGATTAGTTGAGCAAGTCTCTGACTCTCTTCATCGCCGATGATATGAATGACCAGTGGGACAGACGCATGTTGCATTAGACTTGAGACAGTCAGAGCAAATTGTTCTTTCAGCTTGTCATTTCGAACTGCATTCATAAATGTTACGATAATATTAATTTCGCGAACATTTGGGCCGTCTTCTGAAACTTGTTCACTTCTCTCAGCGTTGCCGTTGGTATCGCAATCGAGTTCACCAGTACATGTTTTTAAGTCATCAGCTCCGAAAAATGAATTATACTCAAGTTCAGCGTATATCGACCCTATGATTACAACAGATAGAAATACTATCACAGCGAATTTAAACATTTTTGATTTGATACTCTGCTTCGTCCGTATTTATTCCTGACGATTCATTCGATCACGGTTAGCCCTACAAGACGTCTGGGTATATATTCATTTTAACGTTCGACCGGAGCTAGATCACGGTAAACATTTCGGGTTTGATGTGCGAAATGGCTTGTGGTGTACGTTATGATAAAAGGGAACACAAACGACCCGGCATCTCGCTTTACTCGTCATGACCCAACATGCGATCAGGGCTAGATCAGACCTAGGCAAGACTCACCCCAGGTGTTTTGGTGATCTGATGCCACCTTAGCGCGGATGTGAGAGTTCGAAAGTATTAAATAGCGCGGCGCTGTCAGAGGCAGAGTTTCTTTGCCTAGATCAGACCCAGCTTCGAGGGATCGTATTGTTGTTACTGTTCCAATCTGAGTATATTAATAGAGCTCAAATCAACCTGTTCAAGATAACAGTGTTTCGAAATATCTATGCCACAATAAATATAGCCAGTCGACTTCGGTCTGCCTGTAACTACGTATGTTTATTAAATTTAGGATAATAATGGGAGCATCTTTTTAAGGTTACAATTATATTGGATGTTGCAAGGACTAAGAAATTAATTAATTTGCGTATGTGTTGCTTGTCACTCGCAACTTAGTATGCTGGTAAAGAATTCAGAATATTTTTGTAGTCGCAGTCATATATTGTGTAAAATAAAACAATATCTCTGCAATATACTAGAAAGCGTGTCCAGCGCCTGGAAGAAGCTGCTAAACGCTATCCAGTGTGTTCATAACGTCAGTAATCATAAAGGCTGAGGTTTGACATGAAGGGGGAATTCTTATATTCCAGAAATAGGTTTGTGGCGAATGATCCTTGGTATTAGTAGAAAGTTGACAAAATAGACGTCAAAATCTTGCTAATAAATTCCTTAGTTGATCATAAGCTTATATTTCAAGCTGTCAATGGCAATAGTTTGACAACGTTACTTGATGAGGTCAGTGAGAATAATTCGGAACGATTATCGGTGATTATTTACTAAGTGATATGGTATGGTGCAAAGGGTATTACATCTTTGTCTCTATATGGTGGTATTGTTTTCTTTATAATTGAACACTGAGGAAATTTAATGTAATTTCCCTTTCCAAAAATACCGAATCTCTTTTTATAGGCGAAACTGATAGATCGGTATATAGGGAATATAATCATTGAACCGGCCTCGGTAAGTAGCCACCGTGATATCCTTTATCAATGTGACCTCTGAGAAGAGGTCAACTTAACGTAAAATACCTAAAAAGACTAAGGTCTGAAAAGAGACAACAGTCACATTCAATATTATGCTGGCAGTATCAGCCCGAAACTAATCAGTTTGATGAAGTTGATTACAGGTTTACATTAGTAACAAATATCGGTTGTAAACCATTTTTCCCCACCATTTTCATTATACACACAGATAACTTTATGTATACATAATTATGAATGAATTCGTCATATATGAAGGAATCCATTTTCGTATTTTTATATTATTTAGACATTCAAATTGATCTCTATTTGGCTAGCATGAGTTGCAACAGAAGGAACGAATACAAAAATGGGAATGTTATGTCAAATTCAATTACTGGTCCATCTGTGTATATGTGATAAAATAATAAATAGGATGGAATGATATATGTTGGAGAATTTTGAGACCAGTCACAATGATAAACCCATCTATTTGTGACAAGTGGATATACCTTCTGTGATTAATTGTCGCCGTCTTTTATCGTACATTTGTATCACCTGGTGAAGGTATAAGAAGGCAATGGAGAAACTTATCGAGGAAGCAGGTGAGATTTTACTCCCTTCATTCGATTCTCAAACTTCGATAAACTGATTACTCTCTCGATAGACGATGGCGTATCAGAGTTTCTTGTTTCGATTGAAGAATATATGGAAGATTATCAGTCTCAGATACTTTGATAAATAAAGTAAAGGTAATTCTTGCAGAGTCCATTTGCATGAGGCATAAATTAAAGTGCTGATATGTGCCTCAAATCACATGCATGAAAACATCTGAGTTTCAAGACTTTTGGGAGCAATTAGTGCAAAATATATAACGTAGCAAACCCAAAGGTGTTTGAGTGTGATAGCGCGTTGCATAAGTGTGTGTTGCTCGCTTTTTCACGCCACGCGGATGATTACAATGCCGCGTTGTGTGCGTGTCTGTTTGTGACAGAACAAACTCTAGTCGCTGAGGAGAGTTGTTACGGCGGAAGTGCCTGGATCTGGCATTACTTCGGTCAATGTACGCGAGCGTCTCACCAGGTGGTGGGCTTCTGCTTTGGCATAAGCAGTATTGTCATCTGGATGACTGCTCATATCGTGTAAGATCTCGCTCATTCTCATTCAATACAAAGCCATCACACTCGGCAGCGCATAACATTAACGAAAACTAAGGACTCATGATTTCTTTTACGAGTCACGATAATATTTCTCTAGCAATAAATTTACATGCTTCCGATGCACGTTTATGAATTTTATGAATTAGAGCCGCCTAAGAATCTTGGAGGTTACATCTGACGATATGATCGATACACTCTTAACCCAATCTAGTCAAAATGACTAGCTAACCTGGTCAACCAGCTATCGAAGTTAGTCAAACTCTGTAACGACTAATCACATGGTCAAATCGACTAAGCAACATAGTCACAATTACTAGCAAGGCTGGTCAGATGTTGTTTGACTAGTTACCTAGTCAATTTGACCACCCTGAGAGCGTTATCTTCTCTTTGTTGGGAGACCGCGATGCGCGGATCACAAGGGTTGGTTACATAACCACAGATGCGCGCTGCGTCATACCGGAAGCTTGACCTTTGCGGCGGTTCTTTAACCAGTTGCTGCGGGAAATTGGAAATCTTCAGTTGAAATGTTCTGACAATCGCCTCCATACTATTAGGTGAGACTATTAAATAGTTTGCTGTATTTTTTGTATGTATCGTCGTGTACCATAGCTGGTATCAGTACTAATGAGTGCTTAGCTTCAACCATAAGTTTACTATGTGTTTTAGAATGTTGCAACGCAGCAAGACACCAGCAATAACATCTGTTGAAGAAGCTGTGGATGTTACAGAGGTCATGGCCATGGGCATGCTGATGGCCGCCATTTATGTGTTTATGTGCCTTACCACATATCGACCAAAAAGACGTTTCGTTATGTACAGAAGGTGATGCTGGTCGTTGATGATGAGGCTAAAGACCCAGTTGATGCGAAGCTTTTTGTGTCAGGGCTAGTACTAACAAGGTCATGCATGTATGTGTTTATTTACAATAAAGTCTTCTTGTGTTGCATATTATGTTGTCTGACTTGTTTTTACACTGGTTCTTACATGGTTCGACCTTTAATCATAGTCAAATTGACCTTCATTCATAGACAAACTGACCAAATCTTCTAGTCGGTCTGACTAAGTACAATAGTCATTACTACTTACGCAAAAGTCAATTTGACTAATGAGATAGTCATAGTGACTAATAGATTAGTCATATTGACCACTCTTTACTTGACTAGGTAGATTAGTCATTTTGACTAATCAATATTTGACTAACTGCATTAGTCAAATTGACTAACACATTAGTCGTTTGGTGGACAGTCAATATGACTAGCCAAGTTAGTCAAGTTGACTAGATTACATTAAGAGTGTAGAATAAAGTGCAGTATTTTCCATTATATATAATACTCACACACAAAATATATTCAAAGCGCCATTGCCAGAATTACAACTACCGATAGTGCATAGAGTGCTAGAAAAGTTGTTTCTTTCATTTATGATTTAAATCGAACCGAATACAATTACGGTTTTTGTCTGGTTCTTTATAAGTTTCAAGATGACAACGCAAATGTCTTCAAACAAATACTATTATAGCTTCCAGCAATCACGCATGCGTGGTGATTTTCCAGATTGCTATCTCTTCGCCACCGACAACATGCACTTCCGCCATTTCCCAAGAAAGGTCTTTCCTTTATTCAACTGGGATTTAAAACTATCGCTGATGTGTTCCAATGCACTGGCGCTCTTCTCACCTGGCAATTCGGGACTCAGGTAACTTAATTTGTGTTGATCTGTATTTCATCGGTGCGTTATATAATCGTGTATGTTACTCCGTTCAGTTATGCCCAACAAGCCAATTTTATACAGCTCAGTGACTGAAACGCGGAACATCGAGTTCCAAGAACCAATTTATCCAGCTGTCGCCAAAACGTCAGCGGGTCGAGTGCGGGCAACTGGGTCATCAGATTGGACGCTTTGCGTGGGTCTCTACTGCTTCAGCAACCCCAAACTACCAGCTGCAGATGGCACAAGCCAATAAATGAATATGCTTACTTAACCCAAATACCCTCGAATAAAATTCTGCGTTTAAATAGTAATAATATTCACATGTGACAGGGACATCAGCTTGAAGCATTATCTGAGCCGGCTGTTGAGGTACTGTCGTAATTGATGAATCGGGGCCATTTTTGTTTTGTTTCAGATTGCTATGGGGCTTTATCTTCTTCTCGCGAATGTGATATTCTACATCCAGTGGGCGGTGCTACATGTGGTACAGACCTTCTTCTGTCCCTGTACCAACGATCCCTACCTCCGATTGCTTCGTAAGATATCAATCTTCGATCATACGAGCAGACACAGTACAAATACAAATATATAAATATCACCCACCCCCCTCACCAATACAACCCACCTATACACACACACAGGCACAGGAAAACATATATATACGTCGATGAAGACCATTTAATTTTGGTCTCGGGTAAGGATTAGGGTTGCGTCAGTTGGGGAATAGTGTGTGTTACGAATAGCATGAGGTAAAATCGTGGATTGATGTCACGACAGGGATAAAAGCGTATTGGAGTAAGCGTGACGAATATTCCTTGATTAAGAGCAATTCTAGACCAGATATAGACACTTTCCGCCTGGGCATCGACGAGCAAATTGCTAGTATAAATATATATATATATATATATATATATATATATATATATATATATATATATATATATATATATATATATATATATATATATATATATATATATATATATATATATATATATATTTATACTAGCAATTTGCTATATATATATATATATATATATATATATATATATATATATATATATATATATATATATATATATATATATATATATATATATATATATATATATATATTGACAAATGTATTGTGCGCGTACAGTGTGCAGCGCCAAGAAAAAGAAAAAGAAGCGTCGTTCAACGACATCCATGATCGTCTTGCCTCTGGTGATATCTACGGCAGGCGCTTTCGTGTCGACACTGGCCATGCCTGCCTACACAGACCGCAACTCCAACCCGTTCCTTACCTCCAGTCGTGGGACCACGCGATTGCTACTGGAAATCACCAAGGAGGTGAGAAAAACTGTAAACTGCCACAGCTATCATCGAAATGAAACCGTGCTAGTTTACCGCTTTGTACATTTTGCAATATGATACTGGATTTACCATTATTTGTCACAAAATTGTACCCGCGATGTGGCATCACAATTGAAAGCTTAAACTATTAAGAGGTACATTTAATTTCTTTATAAGATGGTATCAATGAGGCTCGCCTGATCAGTTGGTATTGCCTTACAGTGGGATGGTCGATATTGTACCGGCTTCTGGATCGGGTGTATATCATGCGTCATGCAAGTCCTCGACACCTTGCCCCAGATATACAGCGTGGTAACTCTCCTTCTCGCTCTCTCCCCACCTTGAAAAATAGCAAACCATTCAGTCATGTAATTTGACGGTCATTTTGTGAGCTTCATTGTTGTTGCGCTAAATATAAACTGCTGGAGTGGTGTTGGCATTAAACAAGGGTTGAATGGGGAAGTGAAACCCTCAGACAGACAGACTGACTGCGCCAGTTTTGTCCCTGCTAATATGTCAGTGTCTTATTGACAAGCAAACTACTCACGCTAGCACAATTCCAGCTTCACCGGCTGGCTATTGAACAAAGGCTTACAACTTTAACCACCATGTTTAACATACAAACTCGCACCTTTTCATCATCTTGAAATCTCTGACTGGAACATTGTTAATATGGCAGCAAAATAAATTGAGCCGGAAAGAGCCACTCTTTTATAATGTTTGTGACAGTAGTTAAAATATAGATCCATATCGATTTAAGGACACTTCACACCTCAGTCGATAACAGAACTGGATGAGCTCGATTCGTTGAGCTACCTCACCCTTTGTTAGGATTTCCTTAATCGAGTATAAATTTGCGTTTTGCAATTTGCACTTGTTTGTCGCTGCACAGATTCTGGAGAATCCATTTAACGGTCTGCATATAACGTACCTGGTTCTGGCGGTGATTGGAGACGCACTCTATTTGTGTTCTGTCTACCTACAGGAGATAAGCATGGCCCTTTTCATCCACAGCTTACCATGGACTCTACCAAGGTAGAGAACATATTCGTCGTCGCAAATTGTAATAATAATAGTAATAATAATAATAGTCATCATCATCATCATCATCATTACAACCATCATAATCCACATAATCGTCACCATCATGATCGTCGTCGATTTTTTTTTCTTACTTCAGAATGACGTAATATTCAATCTCATCCTCTACTATGCTTCAGGACAGTGGTGATCGGAGTGCATATGGGAATATCCTTCTGGATGCATCGCCAATGTCAAATTATCAATCATGGATTGTAGATATTTAGTAGAATACACAAATATTCAACACATCATTTCTATAGCGAAATATATAAGCTGTATAGATATTTACCGGGTAACGGAATAATAATATCTCACTCTCGTTATCTTATGTATAGTCGGTGTAAATATAACGAATGAGGTTAGTGTATTTATGAACCTTGACTTGCCAGTAGATTCTGATTCAAATGTATTGGAATCGAAAGTCTAAACGAACTTACTCACTCCTTAAAGCAGAAGTCGAGGGTTTGTTGTGGTAGGTATACTCATATTCTCTATGAGAGGGTTGCTAACTGAAAATATCACCAATAATGCTAACATATTTGTTGGGCTTGTTTTGTTTATAGAATATCAATTGGTTATCAAATGTGAAATATGACTTATCTTTATAGTTTTGCTATTTATAGCTTTCACGAAATTGATATCGGATTTTATCTAGTTGTTGACACTATAGGCAATGTAATGCACAGCACATTATTGGTCTACTGATTAAGCCTATACATACTAACATGCTGCTACTGCATTAGGCTATTAACGTTGATATTGAAATCATAAGCGTTGCTCTTATTATACGCAAGTTCTTAAATTGTGAGTATCAACTATGTATTTTTTTTATTTGCATTTGCGTACAAATATTAACGAACGTAACAGTTTTGATCGGTTTTGTGTATTCCTGTCCCAAATATAAGTGAAAAGGAGTTAGTAGATGGTTGGTCAGAAGAGTGGAGGAAAGAAACTCAAGATGAAGGGGACACTGGTTTATGGGTTCCTCTTAAAGACATGAAAAACAGCTACCTCAAGAAGATGAACAAAATACTTCAGGAACTTCAGTCTGAGGTTCGATGCTATTTCGTTTTCATCACTAAACTACATCATTTTAAGAGCCAAAGGCGATATTATGCAACGAACACCATACAACTTGTGTTAGTATGTCTTTGTTGAACGTTAATATTACCATTTAGACCCAGTAAAATTTCCCCAATCGAGTTATACATATGTTTCGTCTGAACACTCATTACGTAGAATTTCGCGATACATATCCTTAACATCATATCTGAGGTCAATGAATCAAACCTGAAAGATCAAAAGCCGTTGCACTTTTTATTTTACGATTTCAGTCTGAGCAATATGATAGCGAAGATGATGATGTATTATATGACCCAAGGATGCCAATATATGACACCAGAAACTCGATTGAAGTTCCTCCCATGAGTCTACCGCTCACACCGTCAAGGGTTAACAGTTTTCCTATTCCGGTTGCATCCAACGTTTCCCCAAATTGCAGCTTCGAGGAATTCGATGATGACATGCCCTGCAGTTCCATCTTGAAATCCAACCTGCTCCAAATGATGACGGTGATTCAGGCATTTTGGCAATTCACCTATAACTTTCGAAATTCCTTTTCACTATTGTTGGTTGAAACCACGGAAGCAGATCCGTCACGCTGTTAGATTTCTGGCGAATGGTTCCATCATATTTAATTCCAAAGATGCAAATGTTCTTCAACTCATCAATCAAGCAAAACTAATTGACAATCAACGGTCGCACATTATTATCCTATTTATCATGACTCAACGTATTGTGTTAACTCATTATGCTAAGAGTTTATTGCGTAAATACACCACCCACTATTGCTTCAGGTGGGCTCTTTGTCATCATCGGTAAACCCGGATGAAGCTGAGATCGAACAACTGCTTCATGATGAAGAGAAATTACAAGAACAAAATTATGGCGGGCGTGAAAAAAACTCGACCGACACCAACCGTGGTTTTGTCGACGTTGAACTGCGTAACCCAGCAGAAGACCACCAAGAGAAAGTTATTTGGTTTCAGGAATCCGACATCGTGCCTTGCTCCCCACCAGCCAAGAAATCTACGGTTTTGTGGTTCGATGAACCAAGCAGGTGCAGTGAGCATACTGAAAGTGCACCCCAGAGCCCGGATGTAGTCAGTGACACTGAGAGCGCAATGGGTAACAGCTAAACAGAACATGTTTCCGGATTATTATTTATTGATTGGGCAGCCGCTTGAGTGCTTTGTGCCAGACGGAAAATGCTTCCGCACGCAGGGCGGAGAGCGAGGTTGTGGCTTGGGGGGATCACTCTATACATATGTTTCACAATAGCTTGAATAATATGCTCATGTTTTGAGCATACCGAATTTGCATTATTATATATTGGACAGGCTTGCGCATATACCCTTTGGATTAAAACACGCTCATTCCTACAATCGATTCATCTTTCACCGAGTTTATGGGAGTCATTATCCGTTACATCCGTCTGCGCCAGATCACAAGGATAATACAACACTCACATGTCTCCCTCTCACTACAGAAGACTGCAATAAGACTGTAGTCTAAAGGAAGGTAATTGGTAACTTGCATGGTGATGTGAGCAAATAACCAAACCCACTATTATATTACCCTACATAATTAACATATTTTATCTTTGAATTGATTAGTCTCTAAATTCCATCTGTTATTTACTACACGATTAGCACCCCCCCCCCCCACACACACAGACACCTCCCCATCCACCCTTTAGTTAGTGCTATCGGTGATTTTTTTACTTTTTTTAATGCTTGAATCAGATTGTGTAAAAAGTAGCCATTGGGTTCAAGTTACAAGCAGGTTATGCCAATTCTTAATTAACACGCTCAAAATAGATTGCACGATGAGTACCATTCACTTGGCGTCGGAATAATACAATTACTAACAACGTGACGCTAGGAACTAAGGAGCGTCTATTTTGATAATGACTATTTGATTTCCAGTAAATTAGCTACATCATAATTATGGAGTATCACCAGAAATGACACCTGACGACCTTCATCTTATGAAGAATTAAAACATACCATGCATGAAATGAAACATGCTTGGTTGAGATAAACAACCTATCCGTATCCGTGCATTGTTGTAACATTTGTCATTTAAACACATACGTATATGTCGTTGAAGATTTTATCGATTATTGATTGGATAGTGTACTGTATAAGCCGGTATTTTATCGATAATCAATACAAGGAACACTTTCTCGACATTCATATTGGATTACAGTTATCTACCTAAAAGTAAATGAAACATTATATGAACTGGCTGTGATGTTTAAAGTGCATGAAATTATAACCGGTCTTAAAATTGTTTAAATTGAAGCGGTCAAACGTCAACGGAAAAAGAAAGGAAAAGCTCATCAATCACTACCACTAGAAATGATATGTGTGACCATCTCGTTGACCCGCACTAATAGCCTACATGACCGATAGGTGGCGTTGTCGAATGAAAGAATGATGCAACTTGCTACAATACCATCGCATGCAGCCATTGTAGGCTTCTATGTAGGTTAAGCGACAAGGCGACCAACCCGATTCATGGATGGGATGCCAATAATGGGTGGTAAACTGAATTTGCTGACGAGAGCGTCTGAGAAAGGCAACGCCCTTGCTTTGTGTCAGCGAGGAGACATGGATCGGTGTATGTATTGCAGAGAGCAAACGAGCCTCGCATTTATTTCTTACAAATCTGAATTATTCAGATACGCCATCACCTGTACAATGAACGAGACGTCACAAATAATTATGCGTCAATGAGGCGACTTGTATACACCAGAAGAGTTGCTTACCACTTGCGGGGTAATTGCGACTACTACCAATTCTGGAAGTATTTAAAGAATAGCCACCGACTTCGGCAAGGATATAAGCAAGTCAACAGGCGAGTGCCAGCAGCAATTGTTCGATGATATGTACACGCTCCCTGAAGCGAGGAATTGTTGAGTCATACTTGCAACTAGTCGAAAGCGAGATAAAAATAAAAGCACCATTATCTACCGAGCATAATATGTAGAGTCGGATGAGACGAATGTTAGTTTTTCTTAAACATGAATAATAGAAAACCATATTTTCACCTAGGGCTGGTACCACGTTACAATGCATCATTCCTCTATTCTTAGCACAAGAAATAAGACCTACTTTGTGCGTATGAAAATGACAGCCCAAAATAGTAATCGACAACGAAATGTAGCAGAAGATTTTATTTGTACAATATGTATATAATTTAACAACTGACCATCATCTTAATTTCTAATTGAGTGGTATTTCTGAATCATCGGGAATCGCAACTTAGACCAAATTTTTACTCAAAGATGGGGCTGGCTTTACCTGTGGTACCTGTACCATTATTAAGAAGCAAATATGCGGGATATGAACACAATATCAGAAATAATAAATATTTTGGTAAATGCAAGTGCATACTGCTTGCTTATTGTGGCCATAAGAAATACTGGGGCAAATTTATTTCCGAATTGATCTTTTAAACCTAAATTTTAATATAGGCACCCATAAACAATTTGCAGCATTCCTTGCACACAAAAGGATATACCTCAAGTTTGTGCAGTTTGATACAGCAAGTGTTCTTTACTTAAATCTGACTATATTTTGTTGCTTCAGTGTAGATGCTGCAATATGGTTCTTTCCCGCTAATCTGTAATCGTTTCCTGGGGTTTTATGCAGACTGTATGATTAACATCAAGCATCTTGACCTGTAAACGAACAAAATTCTCCATGTAACTATTGAATTAGATTTGTGAATACTGGTAGTTATTTGATAAGCGAAAAATGCTTAACTCATATTACATAGAAAGATAGATAACTGTGAATTTTTTTATTTTAAAATCTCACTGAATGTTTTTGGTCCTTCGTGTGACTTATCCTCGGCAATACGGCTGCTGTCAAGCCGCCATTGTCGAATTAGCAGCTCTATTTTGATCAGAATACTGTGCGCTTTCTCTGCTTCAACTTGTCGAGTCCGCATGTCTTGTAGTACTTCATGTAAGCTGGACCCTGAGGATGCTGAACATTACAAAACAACGCATCACGCAGCGACAAACTGACGACAAATATAGCATGACGCATTAGCATTGATTTAATAACATATAATAGTGACCTTAGATTACTATATTAAATGCAATATCAATATCACAATAAAAATGTATTCATGAAGTGGCATAAAATGCAAGAACGTTAGCAATTTAACAAATCATAACGATAGCAATAAGCTGGTAGCAAATCATAACGATAGTAACAAGCTCGTAGCAAATCATAACGATAGTAACAAGCTCGTAGCAAAGCATAACGATAGTAACAAGCTCGTAGCAAATCATAACGATAGTAACAAGCTCGTAGCAAATCATAACGATAGTAACAAGCTCGTAGCAAAGCATAACGATAGTAACAAGCTCGTAGCAAAGCATAACGATAGTAACAAGCTCGTAGCAAAGCATAACGATAGTAACAAGCTCGTAGCAAAGCATAACGATAGTAACAAGCTCGTAGCAAAGCATAACGATAGTAGCTAGTTAGTAGCAAAGCATAACGCTAGTAGTTAGTTAGAAGCAAAGCATAACGATAGTAGTTAGTTAGTAGCAAAGCATAACGATAGTAACAAGCTCGTATCAAAGCATAACGATAATAGCTAGTTAGTAGCAAAGCATAACGATAGTAGTTAGTTAGTAGCAAAGCATAACGATAGTAGTTAGTTAGTAGCAAAGCATAACGATAACAATAAGCTCGCCGCAAAGCATAACGTTAGCAATAAGCTCGTAGTAAACCATAACGCTAGTTATAGTGTGGGAAAGAAACATGATATAACAGAACATTACATCGGGGAAAGCAGATGATAATAATGAATCCCAGACGGTGATTCCTTTACAGTGAATGGGATTACACTTGACATAAACCCAATGTACACACCTGATTTCGAACCCCTGACGGAAGACCTGTCTGGCTAATTACATGTTTTTCCTTCCCATTATACTGCTGACGCACCAACGTGTCCATGATGCGTTCATTATGTTTTTTCTAAATTTATAACCACTCAAGTAAGGTCCGCGTTTTGCGATCATTTGTATTGAATGTCGTTACAACGAACTCACAACAGTGGAGCAATTCGAGCTGTGAGCTATTGACTCCGGGTGCAAAAGTGGATATAATTAACATGAATAATGATTGGGTGAAACACTCCCACTGATACATGTTGCAAATGTTTTAAGAAATGCCCATGGCTGTGATAAAATTACTAATAACAAACCAGTAATACGGTGCTTTTAAAGATAGACAGGGTTGAACGAATCAATTTTGGGGTGAATGCAACATGTGGGGTGAATGAAGGATGAATGACATAATGCGTCCAGTAGTAACTATGTGACGCTATTAGAAGAACTTAGATATACCAAAAAGAAAACTGCTGGTGTTGTTCTACATTATTACCATATATTTGCCTATTTAGATCCAGCACACAAGCTGTCCTTATATTTGTTGAAGCTTTTATAAAGGCGTTAAAACTGTAATGAATTTATTGAGAGGTATAAAATGACAGTTTAGGATATGAGCATTAAGAACGATTTATGTTAAGAAATTCAGCGGAATAAACGTTAGTCCGTCATCGTTACTGGTAGCCGTTGGTTTCATATCTTATTAAGAGAGAAATTGGTAAAGACTGACATCTGTTGCTAATGGTCAATAACTGAAAGGGCAAATGGCTTAAAAAGACACAAGTACCGACAATGATTATTCAAGATATAATTTATGCTGCTGATACCGCGTTGACGGAACTTGAAAATGGCTTCTGTTCCAAATAAAACCCTAGTGAATGTAGCCTTGGCCGATGTTAATGGTAAGGGGTTGTTAGGAAATATTTTCTTTCCAAGTAAATCTGACAGATTTATAGCTGTTGCCATTGTCTTTTGGTGCACCTCTGAGAATTTCCACCTACGTCAATGCCCTAAAACAAATCATCCAGACTCAATTAACTTGACATTTCCAGTCCCCCACCCCATCCCTGGATATCACTAACAAAAAACATGTGTCAAATATTTCAGTCGACATCGGAAGAGGAATCAATTTAGCCGGGTAGAGGACGAATGCTGGCGCCCGTCTACTATCTTTTGTTCGGCCCGACATTTCCTGTCATCCATCACGCAGGTCCTTACTCTACAGCAACTTTGCAGGAATTTATTCAGGCTTCATCTCGCTGTTCATTTTTGGGCGGGTATGGGGAGGGGGTAACTTACTATCTCCTGTTTTGCGCCTCGGTTTAAACACCTGTATGTATCTTCCTTTGAAAATAGGAAGTAAAAATTAAGAATCAAAACCAGCAGGGTTTTTGTGTTCATATCCTCTGATGCCATGTGCGCGATAAGATGTTGCCGTGAAAGCTTGAGCTGTTAATGTCGCAGACGCATGCGAAGGACTTAAAACACACCGTGATCGAAGAAGTTGACTTACAAGAATTTATTTAGTTATTTTATGGCACATCGTTTGTGTTGAAAATACGCATTGCTAGTGGAACCGTGAAGCCAAGTGAAGTCTTTTTCTAGCAGGGAATTGGTTGGAAACTTCGCGTCTGTGCCGGTTCAATATATGAACTCTTCAATTATCTTATATGAAAAAGAGAGATAGCCGCCTGTTTTTATCCCTCAACTATTATTCTTTGAAATGCTAGTAAATCAATCGAAACATCCACTCCCTTGTCGATCTTGTACTCTTGTGAAGATATTATAATTACTCCAAGAACACATTACCCTAGTGAATTATCTCGCCAAACTAGAATAAAAAGCTGCGGTTCGCAAGGTATCATTTAACGCTTATTCGGTTATTGAAAATAAAGTTAAAGTTTTATTTTGAGGTGTTTAACTATGGCAGATAACAGTCTCATGACATGAATTTAGAGGTTAATTAAATTTTCTCAGAAGCGCTGGGAAACGGATTACTTCACTCTTATAGGATCGGTGACAAGCATCCTTCTACGAGTTATATTACGAATATTTGCAACATTTTCAGCTGGATAAATTTTAGGTCCGATTTAAAATGAGATATTGACAAACACACAAAGTTTGTGAGAACAGAAATGGTTAATTAGTAAAGTCATACCGACCTCTTTTTCCGTAGAAATTTCCCTGTGTGACAGCAAAAGTCAGCGCAGCGAGCACAAGTAATGTCACCGTAACCTTCATCTCTAATACCGATGTCTTCTTTCTCTCTTGGTGTTGGCTTAGCCTTGACTTAATACCTGCCTCGCTAGCTGCTACGATTTCTGGCCTCAGTTATTCTCGTGATTGGCTCAAACAGGGCTGTGAGATCACAGGTTGAAGATATATGTAGCAGAGTTACCAGCGTCGCTAGCAGGTTAAGGAGAGGGGCAGGGGGTCGTAGAAACTCGTGGCCAGTGAAGGTGCGGTGAGAGTATCGTAGAGGATAACCGCGTCAATGGTGACGCAGGGTATGTCGATTGCTTCGCCATAGGTGTTTGATTTCTACTTGTAATTAATATGAGGATTTATGGTTACGTGTGGGAGTTGGAACGCAAAAGTCATGGTCATTTGGTGAAGCGCATGCGCTGTTATAAGATGCTAGCGACATAAAATAATGGCAGGTGTTGCTATAATGAGTTAACGTCAATAATAAGTGGTGCCGGTCGTAATCAGTTGCAAGTGTCACGGGCTTACATCATTAAAAAAATTACTTATCGTCATAAACCGAGATCAGAGGAACAACATTATATGAATGCACACAAAAAGGTCAATTCGTTGTATTAAGGACATGTTTATTTTAGACAGATGTGCTGTAAACAACAGCAGCATTGAGAAAAATACCCTCAAATATGAAATTGATATATCCTTGGATTATAAATAACGCCACAAATAATTGAAACCTGGTTAGTAGTTAGGACACAGAAAGGCGCCAATGAAAAAGATCCTCGGCCTTTGATTCTTACGAGCCGTTGTGTTGAAATAAAGAGCTTGCCAATTTCGCGTCCTACCCCCAACTGCACTACACTTTTATCCATCAAAACAAGTCATCTTCGTGTTTTGCGATAGTAGAAGAAAGTTAACCACAATCCAGGGCCTGCTTTACATCGGATATTCTAACAAAAACATATATTCGATTAAACACATGTATTTGAAAGGGGTAGATATTTTTGTACTCTCCTGCTTAAGCGCGTTTGGAAAAGAATAATCTATATAAGGCCATTACATTTGATATTAAAGTAGTCATGTGATTATAATAAAGAACACATTATCTATCACTTGTGTTATAACAGGCCAACGTACTCATACCCACTATCAGTTAGAAATTGGCTGGTGTGAAATGAAATACCTGTTTATACCGACTTCGCAGAGACCATAATCGAATAAATCTGAAAACTAAATGTCATCTTTTATCAAGATTAATTGTCATCATTCATTATTCCCTTATCATCCCATCTGATTATCAAGAGAAGGTCAACCCAACTAAATACCAGCGTTCCAGTTTTCTCCTAATACACATATGACGTCAAGGAATATTTCCAGAAAGAGTCAACTGTTTGCCTAAGGGATTTACGTCGTCTTTGTCGCATGTTTTTGCAAAGTCAATGGAAAAAAATATCAGGATACTTGACCATAAGAACATTCACAGTTGTCCTTCGCAATCTCCGCCCAACCATAAACGACCGGGCGTAGAGGAAGCCGCATTTGTGGCTGAGAGAGAGAGAGAGCGAGAGAGAGAGAGAGAGAGAGAGAGAGAGAGAGAGAGAGAGAGAGAGAGAGAGAGAGAGAGAGAGAGAGCGACTTATCATCGCAATCTCCTGTTTGTACACTCCATACGATCACTGCAGATTCGCAAAATCACATTACCTAAGGTTAATTCACGCGAATATCAGGGCTTTTTGTGCAGTCGCCATTTTGATACGAGTTCACCAATTTAAATTTTGCCTAGGATTCAATGATTTTGCCTCATACAGTGTATTTCCAACAAGGCATGAATCATTTCAGGTTTAGTACCGATATAAAAAATAAAATAATTTCACTTTTTTAAAGACATCCTTTGAGAGAACATCATCAATAATCCGACATCGAGCATAAGTCGGCATCATATAACGTCATAATAACATCCAAGCGGGCAGCGCTGGGAATCCAAACACAGGAATACCAGCGCTTCCTACGTAGTTAAGATTAATTGCCAAAATCTATCGCACATGACAGTTTTGGGTTGATAGTAATTATGATTTCTTAATATTTTCTTTAAAAACACTGCTATGTTTATAGCAACACAAAATAAAACTGCGGAGTAATCTGATGAATCGTTCAGCGTGGGTTCATTGTGAGTATTCACCTGCAAGGTAAACAGTTTATCCTCGAGTTAACACTTTCCATCCCACACAACCTCTTCAACCAAATGGCTTCGTTATCAATAGGAAATTGTCGAGGTGGGTGTTTGGATCATGCGGGGCGAAAAAGGAAGTTGGTGGATAATGTAGGACTTGCTCTCTAATCCACTCGTAAACTGCGTTTGGCAATTAGTTGTGGAGGGTGTAATGAATGGGTAAGTAATAATCCCGGAAGCTCTCTCAGCGCTAGAGCCTTCTAGTAAAGGTCCCTAAAGACGCAACTATCGTAGAGCAACCGTTCTACATTGCTTCAGGAAAGGGCATGTCTTCTCGTGACATGCGCAAGGCATTGATTAATCAGGAAAATGTCTATTGATAGATAAGTGACCGCATGAATTTAGTGCGGGTGTTACTTAATTGTCAGGAGAAAAGACCTTGATTTGAAAGGGAAGGTGCGAGTGTGTGTGCGTATGTGCGTGTGTGTGTGCGTGTCATTCTCCGAGAAGACGATGGTCGTACCTATAAAACGAAAATGCTAGCGCATCAGTGTACTTGAGAGCTGTTAAGAGCTGATTGATTTACGACTGAACGGACGCTAAGTAATAACATTTTATGGTAATAATTTACATACAATTATCAATGCCATCCGATGCTTCTATAAGGTCTTCCTAACACAATCTATAAAAATATATATATATACTGTATTCACCACTTTGAGTGTTGTTGCATTGTGAACTGGACACCAGGTGTTGCGCCCATATGTTGCTTACATAGCTGTACACACCTGGAGGCAATTGTCTATAACTACCGAGTGACAAGCACAAGTCAGTCCTTCTAGAGTCACATATGGCTGCCTCTTTCCCGCTTGTGCTGCTGGGTTCGAAAACGCAACAAGCCTGCCTCATAACTTGCCCGGATACTTCCAACTAAAAATGAAAGGCACTTTAACTTTCTTCTTACTACTAGACTTGATTGCCAAACCTGCAGGTAAGTTTATAATTAATCGCGTGGATAGTTAAACTTGCCATTCTTCGAAATAAGTAAAATGATAAGGTTACCAACTCGGTCAAAAGCACACGAAATTGTCGAAATAACGATAATTCATTAACATATGTACATATACCGATATATTTATATGTATATATGTATATATATATATATATATATATATATATATATATATATATATATATATATATATATATATATATATATATATATATATATATATATATATATATATATATATATATAAACACACCCAAACTTGAACAGACACACGAACACACGCTTACACTTACATATATAGGTGTCTATCTATCTATCTATCTATCTATCTATCTATCTATCTATCTATCTATCTATCTATCTATCTATCTATCTCTCTATCTATCTATCTATCTATCTATCTATCTATCTATCTATCTATCTATCTATCTATATATATATATATATATATATATATCTATATAGCTATATAGATAGATAGATAGATAGATAGATAGATAGATATCTATAGATCTATCTATAGATAGATATAGATCTATAGATCTATCTAGATAGGTAGATAGACACATATATATCTATCTATCTAAGTGTAAGTGTGTGTTCGTGTGTCTGTTCGAGTTTGGGTGTGTTTATAAATATATATATATATATATATATATATATATATATATATATATATATATATATATATATATATATATCGAATCAGTTAATATGGCTATTCAAAGCGACTCCAAATTCCATTACTCAACTATTGAATAGTGAATTCAAAGTACGTTTAGTGAGTCAACTGCTGCAAATGCAATTATATCAACATGTGAATCATACATTCTTTTCTCAATTAATGGGCCACTCGTTTGGTCTCTCAGTTCTAAGTATGAAGTGAGAATTTAAACTACTTGAACCAGCTTAGGCTTAATATTATTGAAAAAATATGAACACATTCGCTTCGATAGGCTAACAAAAACCGACAATCCTTCATCTAATGCAGGCGTGTAAGGTGTGGGGATTATTTGGTCTATATTTGACGTCATAATTAATGTATATATGACAAGGGGGTCAATGGTTGCATCTTAAGAATGAATCAAGTTCCTTATTCAAATGCAAAGTTTGCTTTAGAATATTTGACGCATATAAATTTAATCATACCAAGTATGCTTACGAAATATATTGGTTCGAAGGAATTCCCCTTAACGAAGTTTCCGTGTGTTTGAAGTGGGCTCTTACACTTCCATAGGACTGGCGTTTGGTGATGGTTGCAAAGCAACGATTAGTCATTTATAATACTATTTCAAAACTATTCCCAGAATCGTTAATGGTTTTTTCTAAATCATCGAATATATGAATGAATCATTATTTTGTACTCATCAAATTCATCATTAAATAGCCCCAAATCTGATCATAAATGACAGATTAATAGATGTACTCAAATAACATAACATAATATCATGTCACTATTTAGGTTGACGGTCATTGTGAACAATTATGTCGAGGAAGGAAGCTGTGATGTTCGCCGTATATTAAGCCTAGCGGGCTGAAAAATAATGGAGATAACACAACAATCGACAGAACCGCTTTAATGGCTCAAAATTTACTGGTCAACAGAATGGCATGTTTTCTCCACTACGCTTCGAGGAGTAGGGGGGCGGGGGCCGGGTTATGTTTTTTTTTGGTTTTATTCCAAAAACGTTTTTTGGTGTTGGGGATCAAGTCACTCTAATGTGAAATTCTTGTTCTGTAATAGTCTGTATCCAGTGTTACTCCTGCAAAGCCACGGCAGCCAATGAGGTTCAAGCTAACATCCAATGTTTAGAAGACGCATATTTGGAGAATTGTGACGACTTCTATCTTTACTACAATGAGATAGAAACTCAGACATACGACGATGCAGACGACGTCGATTACTACTACGATGCGAGCTTCAATGACGACATATACAAGGACGACGATGAATCACCTTCGATGGAATATTATAAGGAATCATATGAAAGCAACATGATCGATCGAAACCGGATCTCAGATGACGTCATTCCGACTGCAGCCGCTCCTGGTAACCGCGCAGGGAAACCAACAGGCTCCCCGTCACGTGATTCGCAACGCTACGCCGGGTACTGACAACAGACGCACAAAGAGATCGTTGAAAAGAGACGATCAAGTGCTTTTAAAGCCGTCCAACAAATCGTCGCGTGCGTCAACAGGAAACCATGTAGGCAGCGATTACGATGAGTACGACTATGATTACAAAGGGATGGAAAATTACGACTACCAAAACGAAAAGGCAAGTAATGAAGGCGAAGACGCGAAACCCGGCGTTCTGTATGACGTGACAAGCGACGAGGACGTGGCTACACTGCCCAAGGAGGCGGAGGTAGGTGAATAGGGAAATAGACAAAACAGACAGTTCAAAAAAGTATTTAAAAGTAACAGCTGGTTATAAGGACCGCTATTGAAAATATACATTCAGAAATGCTAATCATATATGTATTTGGTCTTGTCAAATTTTACGCGCTTTTCAATAGTATTTTACTTATTATCTGTAATATACTTTCTTTTTATGCCCGCTCAATGGAGTAATACGAAACAGAGACAAACACACTCTGGGGAGCGCTACATAAATTTATGGCCGATGGTAAGCGAATGCCCATCGAATTGGTCTTTTTTTAGAACAGCCGTGTCGGTTGCATCAGCGTTGAACAGCGCGCAAAGACGTTTTCGTTGAGAAACAAACGACCATACGCGAAGTCTAAATACATACCCTAAACTATAAATAAATCGTCGATAGACAACATCTCTCAAAGAAGAGTATATACCAAGAAATCTATTCTCTCAATCGTTGACAGCGCTAGATCTAAATAGAAGCAGAAAGCAAGTTGACACCACCTACGGGGCAATCACAGCAGCGACACCTGTGCGATAAGGGCGTGGCAACTAGCCTAACCGCAACAATGATCAATTCATGAAACAAGTCATACTCGTATGCATGCGACTGCGTGACTTGTGCCTTCGCGTGCTGGGTGTATTGTCCACTGACATATTGTCGTGAGATGATTGAGTGCAATCGGTGACAGCTCGATATACAAGCGAACACCTGCTCTTGAATTGTCTGCAATACGTCAACTGTCCATCCCACTACCCACCCACACTCCACCCTCCTGTGCCTGTTCCTCCCCAATCCCTGGCATCGCGCATGTGTAAACACTATTTATGTACATCTACAAAACTATCTGCAGCCTCAATAGCTATCCCATGCAACATTGAGACGCTTCATGTCCATATTGACCTCTTCCACAGAACTACTGCTACAGTCAGACGTCGAAGACGGAATGGGAAGATTACACTGTGGAGAAAGGATGCAAGAAAATAGCTTACTGCAATGATAATCAGGAGAAGTTACCTGAGTATGGTCTACCGTGGAACTTCTGCTGCGATAGATCGAGATGCAATGCTAAACAAGGTATGAGGGCATGTCATATATTCGATATGGTTTATTAAATGATTTTACGTATAGCAAGGAACCCTTCTCTCAGCCAATCAGAGCTGACAAATCGCCGTGCGATAACTGCGACAAAGTTTCAAAACACCCTGCTTTCTTTCGATTTGAGAAATTCCCTCACCGATTAGCGTTGCAATTGTTTGGATACGTTTGATATCAAGTACACATTGCAAGTGTTATAGCAGGGTTTTTATAAAAAAAATGGTTGGCTTGTTAAACGTTAATCTGTGTTACTCATTGGGAAGTCACGGTATTACCCATTTCTTATACGCGAAATTGTCGCTTCCGCAAAGCCAGACAGCCTATCGAGTTTCCCGAACTATGAGACTCCGCGAAGATCGCGTGTAGAAACACGACAAGGCTATATCCTGCGTAATACCCAATAAGGAGCATAAAATTTTTTAACCGAAGTCTACAACTATATCAAATAAACAAAACATAACATTAAATAAATAAACACGTGTCTCTACTCAATATAAAACTGATATAATCAGACATTGCTATCTTGATCCCGACAACAGACATGTCATGATCCAGAAATACTTAATTGAATTGATCCATATGATTCAGCGTGAGAATATATGCCCTAGTATTATTGTATACTTCTACCCACACTCGTCAATGAAGTACAACTAACCTAACAATATTGTAGTTGCTTAAGCAACCAACTTGAAGAGTTTTTTCGTCTGTGGCAATGACGTTGTAATCTGACTATCACCCGACCCAGCAGGCTGCTTTCATGTGATTTAATGATACATAGAGAAACTCCATCGGAGATGAACCTATCTCGTCGGAATGAGGCACCTCGTGAAAACAGCATCAACCCTCAAGCGACCTAATGCGATGTTATCTCGTGGTCACGTGGGTGATATGTGGAAACTCCCTCGGACGCTCGGCGTCCTCGTGTTTTTTATGATTCATATCACACGTGATCATGCGCTAACTAACACTTGATGATAGTACTCCAATTTATTTGGATTATAAACGTTTGCTCTCATGGAAGTTCTCTGTGTGTTACCATCGGCTACTGGCAGCAACAATAATTGACTTGTTAGAGACAGTAACATGTAATTTATCGGAAAGCAGGCGTTGATGTAGTCCCGGTCGTACGGTGATATACTTATATACCCAGACGCCCCGTAGGGCTAGCGTCGATGGTGACTGCCACAGGCGCTCGGTTCGCGACGAGCCGCTATGGAGCGCCGGGCCGCTTCCGAGCTGCTACACACACACACATATATAAATGTATATAAATATATATATATATATATATATATATATATATATATATATATATATATATATATATATATATATATATATATATATATATATATATATATATATATATATATATATATATATATATATATATATATATATATATATATATATATATATGTATACGCTCTATTCCCGATGCCATGCTTCCGAGCGCCGAGCAACTTACGAGCGGCGGGCCCCTTCCGAACGCCGAGCCGCTAAGATACTAAGGTTCCGAGCGCCGAGCCGCTTCTGCGGAAGCTTTGAATCGGGAAGCCTGTGGTTACTCCCATGCAGCCACTCTACCACCTATACCTTGCTTGTTCTTATCCTGCAACTACATCTTCGCTAATCATCATTCCTTGATCACTTACAAGGCCGGCCTAATCGAAGTTATTCATTCTAACTGCTTCTCGAATTCACACTTTATGATTGGCTTAATCATGTGATCAGCTGTATGTATTGTGATTGGAGTGAGAGACAAACCACAGAGGATCTTCGGTATGGGATGCCGTAGGGACGATGATTGTATACAGGGCCATAACACTCGACTTGTGTGCCCTCACCTCTTTAAGACCTGCCCTACCTTATCAACGGTGAGTGGTGACCCATGCAACATTTACTCCAATCGGATACTACTGTTTCCTTACTTGATTACATCTGAAATTTTATTATCATCATCATCATCATCATCGTCGTCATCACTATCATCATAATACTAATCGCCGTTACAATCATCACAATAATAATTGCCGTTACAATCACCGACGTTATCATCATTACCGTCGCAATCATGATTACTCTTATCTCATCATCATATTTCCGTAGTCAGTAGCACACGGAGTCGGTCATTCCGTTATCCTTTTCAAGCATTATCTGCTACAAGGTCGGACGTTCTGGAATCGGGTAGTGTAATTTGGCAAATGGCACCTTCAATAGCAATTCACTTTTATTTATGCTACTGTCACCAACTAATGTCAGTATAACTCAAGAAATTGAAAATGGAGGTTAAAACCAGTTCACTTCATTTTTATAAATTGTCATCATCACTCCTAATATGAACTGAATAATATCTTGTCTTCGCCGCTTTCGTTCATTGCAGAGTTTTATCAAGATGGAGTGTCTAGCCAAGACCAGGCCCCCAGCCTCCTCACTGCAAAACCCGAACCTATATTTTGCCCAGTTTCAAGAGAAGAAGTGTTTCTGTAAAACTGGCTATTACCCAATGGGTCCTATTTGCACAAGTCAGATTCTACGTTAACTTACAATTGAGTAAATTAATGTAAATCTCCTGTAATCAGTACAGCGAAGACGTGAACAAACAACCTTTTATATTAATATTTTCAAACCAGTAAATACATTCGTTGGACAAGATTATCGAGCGCTCTTTTAGAATTGGTATTTGATTCCACTGGCTGTGACACACTACTGATGTCAATTACATTGCATTTTTCTTTCATGTGTTGCAGGCAATTCCATGTCTGAATATGCAGCGAGCTCCACCTCGGCAGCAGCCACGGCTCTATTTGTAATTATGTGGCTCGACTTACGCTCGGGGGTTTAAATCAAACACTTTATCAATATGTTTAAGAGAATGAAATGATTTTATTGGTTGTAAAAATATTGTGTTCACTTGGAACAAGTCCGTTTCTTATTGTTTGCAATTCGTTTGACATCCTGTACCGTTACACTGCGGACATTGATTCTTACATTAATTACTTCATTAAATAAAAAAAATATCAATTTTTAAAAGATTTTGCAGGTAGCATTGGGTTGAAACGACCCCAGTCATTGACTGTTCATTTTGTTGCAACATACGTTCAACTTGGAATACCTTACATATTTTTTTTCAATGCGTAGGCATATCATTGACATCAATGGTTTCTATTGCATAAAAGTACAAACAACAGGTTACCAGCCAATTTTGCAAGAAAATTCGGCAATATATCAAAGTTGATAATGCAATAACTTGGTCAAGAAATGTATCACAAATTCCTGTGGATCAAAGGCTTAGTTGTAAGAGGACAGTGATTATGTTGAACATTGGTCACAGGTGAGTAAGAGGAAACAGGGCAAGAGTGCAACAGTGAAAACTGCACCCGAACCAAAGAGCTTACAGCTTTCCTGAGAGGGCTCACACCAACTAGCTGTGCGGACAGTGAAACACGCGCCCGTCGCCAGGTGACGCTACCATTAAATCAACAAAAGAACACGGGTCTGTTGATCTAACGTCTCGGGGAGTCTTTTGATTGGTCAAGGCGACCACTATCCCCGATTTCCCGGGATTTTAAGAGACGCTTTAATAAAACACCACGCCGCTCACAGATGGCGTGTTCACATATTCTGTTGAGCGGTGGCGCGAGTTAGCCCGCTTAGCATAGCTGTAAGCTCTTTGTCCGAACTTCCACTATATCCTTAATATATAATCTGGTTGCTCAAACGTTCTGGTTTAGCTGTTAACTATTCTGCTGCTGGGCTGACAACACTGATCTGTTACAATGCCACTCCATATACTTTGAGAGAACGATTGTGTATGAGTCAGCGCATTCATGTCATCGTCACACAGAACATGTGACGTTCATTGTCTGTAGTAAAGACAAGGAACAATACAATTCACAACCAGAGGGTTATTTTCGCATTGCACAACTATTTCAATTAGTAATTCATCTAAGGAAATGCCTGTCATCAAGTTATGACACGTCACATTTTACGACCAACAGCAATCATATCACATGACCTGGTTTTCTCCTCACTTTTTTTTTACCCAAGCAATATCTATAACAATGTACCATTTGCGAAGATAGGAGACTTCATAATTTTAGTATAACGCAGTCATAAGCTTACCGCTGTAGCATACAGAGGACATCTATATGAAGCGAGCGCCATCTTGGGTTAACGACCACTGCTGCGTATTCAATATTGATGGAACACAGGTAACAAAGAAAACTCAAACACATTTAACGATTTACAATGTAAATTAATCGCACCATGAACAATTTGTTCGTGCATCAAGACAGCGTTGAAAGGGGCATATAATTGATCCAAAGCTTCCTAACCTCAACGGATGGCGAAAAAGTACCTTTGGAACTGTCCGTTGACAATAATCGATATCTGGTAAAAGGCAAGTACAATGCATCGTCTTAACGCTAAGCAGTTGGCTGTAAAAAAGTGATAGTCAATATGATATTGTAACTGTGTTTTGTTAGTTGTTTTACTCCACAAAAGGTCATATTTTAATGTCAAATTGGTTGAGCCGCATAATTTTTTTAATATAATACCTCATACTTTATAGAGGACATAATGCCGATCAACTTGTTTTTGCATCTCATTTCCCAAAGGCGTTTTTAAGATTACTGATGGGGCAAGAAATCATTCCCCCGAACCCAGCTTAGCAGTTCTCAACCTCTGTGTTAGCCCAACAAGACGTCTGAGTAGACGTCTTACTCTGTTTGAAAAAGACGCAATGTTATAAATTTTGAGATCGATTTAGACAACTACCAAACACCAAACATACGTGATGGAGTTTTAGAATGCAATGATGTTCACGGACAATTTTATCCCTTTGTGGCGGGGGATTTCATACATGGTAATTAGTTATAGCTCGATCAATTTGGAAGCGGTTGAAAGTCCGAAACACAGCACCATGTTTGTTTTTAAGTTCAAGCCCACGTACATCGCACATGCTCCGAATGACGTGACCCATCGACGACTATTGATTCCTGCGTCTGAACTCGATAAGATACATCAGATTGAATTCAAAGTGCAAGCTTAGCAGGGAGGCAATGCGGATGAGGCGGCGGGAAATCACGGGACCCAATACTTTCCAAAATGGCGGTCATCGCATCGCGATTTTTCGGAAATGATGTATAGATGGCATTTCTTCAAGTATCGCATCGATCGGTGGTAAGCTTTTGGTGCGATACGACATATTTTTTTCACAGGCTCTTGATACATGTTGTTTTCTAGATGCCAAATCCAGCGATATAGTCAAACGCATGTTTAAATGTGCGCCCAAAATATTGGATGCGAACGGTATATATTTATATTAACGTTCGACCGGAGAAAAAACAAACCCACCACCAATGGAGAGGTAACTTGTCCAGTTATTTCCTAACAAGATTAAGAAAGAAACACACGAATATGATGAACCATTTAACACCACAACTGTGTTTAACCGAAGATTATAGAATACCTATAATCTTTGGTTTAACGAAGAAAGCTTCGTTACTCAAGCTTCCCGTGGAATGAGTACGTAGACTGCGACCCATCATGGAATCTGGGCATGGAATGAATCACACACACGCCATCGACGAACTGTAGAAATCGGACTGATCAGACGAAATGTGAAGATAAACGAGCCTAAGATTGTTCGATTATAATAGCATGTACCTCTACACAGAACCAAAAGACGCGAGAACTAAACCGTATGCAAAAGTTAAAGCGAATGGCAGACGTATGAGAGCATTTAAAACTTATCTCCCCGCGATGATTTTACGTGTAATCGATATTGCGCGATTGCAAATGACAGGTGGTTCGTTATGACATAAAAAATCAGTCAACTTAACATCATAACGGAAACATGACAATTGTTACCGCACGGTAACCGTCCGCGGGGTGGGGGGAATTAAGTCTATAGAGGTAGTATACATGTGCCGCGCGACGGGGTATGTTTTTTCGGCCACTCGTCTTGTACGACAGGTTTTATTGGGCTCCGTTTTGTACAGCGGGGTATGTTTTCTATTCCCATGCTGTATGTCGAGATATTCTCCCGGGTATTTTCAACCGATCATTGCCAATGCAAATGGAATGAATGGTTCCTGTGTGACGCCCTGAGAATCACACGCTCAGCCCATAGGGATTTGCATTGGCTGGCTCACCGATATCTTCTATGTATACAAACCCTTTATGGTTTATGTATACATAGTAAACAGCGGCCGGTCGGCCAATACAAATCCCTGTGGCTCGACCGTTTAAGCGTGCAAAGTTGTTACTGCATGTAATCAGAAATCTGCTCACAATATTTGGAGATTTATCCTGCCTACTTTTATCCTGCCTACGACGGATTATACCTTATTTATTTGCCTAATACCTTGTACGACTGGGTATGCTTTTTGCCATTTTCTACTTGTACAACGGGTTCAGGTTTTCGAGGTCCGGCGGCACACCCCTATCCGAGTTAAGGCCATGTGCCCCCCCCTGGGGTTACCTCATTTGTTCTTCGGAGAAATCATTGCAGTAAACCCCGCAAAATACATGACAGAATGCATAATATTCTCAGATTCCAACATTTTCAGAATAAAATAACATTGATGAAATAATATGACAGCATTGAAATAAAGAAATGAGTTAATCATCTATTAAATAATATTCGAAACAAGCTCATGTTATGATCAAGGCAGAAAATAATGGCGGGAATAGAGTAATATCATCAATTTAATCACCTCCTTATAATACAATGAGTACTTTGGGATATTTCAATAAAACATTTAAATTGCAACAAATCCTCATATTCATGTTGTTAAGCAAGGAAAATCCAAAACGACGTTTCACTTAATTCAAATAACATTACATTGTAACAACTTGCATCCCTGCAGCATCATCCTCAGGTTCGATTACGAGGTACGTGATTTCTTCAGGCGGAGCCTCCTCCTCTTTGACTGATTCTCGTCAGCGACCTGAATATATACATCGCTGTCTTTAAGAAGTTGCTCCAGTTGCGACGGCATCACCCCAGTAGGGGTGCCTCCACCAGCCACAGCAGCCTGAAGACTCTCCCATACGGCATCAGAAACGTCAAACGCTTCCTGTTTAATCACCTGTGCCCCTTCTAAATCCAGGTCCATTTGTTCGGCACCTGTGATTGTATTATGAGGCGCAACCTCCATCATTTGAGACACCATTTCCACGGCTTGCGTCTCTTCAACTTTCATCTCACTGTGGCCCTCTTCGGCGAGGGACACTGAGGAAGCATCCACGTTTTCAGTCTCCACTACAAGAGACTGATCTCCAATACTCATCACCATCTGCAGAGGTGTTGAGGACAATCTATTCTCTTCTATCATGTGTACCTCAATATCCTGGCCGTCCCTTGCCCCAATGCCCTCCTTCTCGACCTTCTTGCTCCGCCACTCCAAGTCAGACATTGGTGGGTAGATTTTACCGTGCTGCAACCTGCAGTGTTTCCGCAGGTTGTATTTGTTATTGCACGCATAGCTGCAGAATGGACAGTGGAAGTGTTTACCGGACTGGTGCACAGAGACACAATGTCTGTCGAGGTGATGGCGCGTGGTGAAGCGTTTGTTGCACACCACACACTGAAACTGTTTTTCTTGGTGGGTCTTCATGTGTTGGTTAAGGCAGGATGAGCCTGGGACGTCACACACACACAGACAATGTACAGCATCGTACATCAAACGCTACACACACACACACAGACAATGTACAGCATCGTACATCAAACACTTCACACACAGACAATGTACAGCATCGTACATCAAACACGCTACACACACAGACAATGTACAGCATCGTACATCAAACACTTCACACACACAATGTACAGCATCGTACATCAAACGCTACACACACAGACAATGTACAGCATCGTACATCAAACCGCTACACACACACACAGACAATGTACAGCATCGTACATCAACCGCTACACACAATGTACAGCATCATACATCAAACACTACACACACAGACAATGTACAGCATCATACATCAAACGCTACACACACACACACAGATAATGTACAGCTTCGTACATCAAACGCTACACACACACACAGACAATGTACAGCATCGTACATCAAACGCTACACACACACAGACAATGTACAGCATCATACATCAAACGCTACACACACACAGACAATGTACAGCATTGTACATCAAACGCTACACACACAGACAATGTACAGCATTGTACATCAAACGCTACACACACACACACACACACATCAAACAACACACAGCAATGTACATCAAACATCAACACACACACACACAGACAATGTACAGCATCGTACATCAAACGCTACACACACACACACACAGACAATGTATAGCATCATACATCAAATATTCACACAGACAATGTACAGCGTCGTACATCAAACGCTACACACACAGACAATGTATAGCATCATACATCAAATATTCACACAGACAACGTACAGCATCCTACATCAAAACACTACACACACAGACAATGTACAGCATCATACATCAAATGCTACACACAGACACATCACAGCATCACTACACACACAGACAATGTACAGCATCATACATCAAATGCTACACACAGACACAAACAATGTACAGCATCGTACATCAAACGCTACACACACAGACAATGTACAGCAAATGCTGCTACATCACACACACACACACAATGTATAGCATCGTACATCAAATATTCACACAATGTACAGCATCGTACATCAAACACTACACATACAGACGATGACATCACCCAGCTGGCCTCAAATAAGGACGGCCATCACAAAAAATAAGATGAATATAGACAACATACCAGGACATGATAGAATCCGAAATAAATAAGGATTAGAGGAGCACCAAGTAAATAAATGTTGAAATATAACATTTACAACTATCAAATAAAAACATAAAACTGCATATAAAAAATCTGACCACACAATATTGAAATAAATGTAGAAATAAAATGTTGAAATGCTTTTAAGTATCAAGTTCAAAAACAAAAACAATAACCTAAATCTGATTTTAATATTGTGAAATCGTGGTGCAAGAAACACTTACTGTTGAATGTCGATGTACAGAACTTGCAAGCGTAGGGCCTTTCCCCAGTGTGGCGGCGAAGATGAACGGCAAACGTGTCCTTGTAGCGCAACTTGAGTTGGCAGTGAGGGCATTCATACTTCTCACGCACCTCGTGGATGTTGGAGATGTGGCGACGTAGCACGTAGATGCTGTTGGTGATGAAGGGACATTGTTGACATTGGTGGCGCTTGATTCGACCATCGCCGTGCTCTGAAATTAACGGCAAGATTACAGGAATGCTGATTTCAGTATCTAGGGTTAAAAAAGTTTCTAGCTTCTAATGGGAATCAGTTTCTAGAAATCATTGCGTAAAATATTTGTACAAATCATAATAAATCATAATGAATTAAGCTGTATGGACTGCAGAATCATTTGAAAATACTAAACTGATGAAGGGACATTGTTGACATTGTGGCGCTTAATTCGACCATGGCCTTGCTCTGAAATTAACGGCAAGATTACTGGAATGCTGGCTCTATTCGATCTAGGGTTAATAAATGTAAAATATGGCTAATTTACGTCAATGGAATTAATCAAATATTCAGTTGCTCTTTCAGTATTGTTTGGGCTAATGTTATAATTGTGGCTTGCTTAAAACAAAATCTATACCACAACCAGTCATAAACAATTAAGCTGGCTAATTAATACGTCATACATACTAAACTTAGCCTATTGAAATATGCTAGCCACCACTGAATCAGTACGCTTCTTAAAACAAATAATGAATTAAGCTGTATACTGAGCCAATCGATTTTACACCATGCTATACATTACTTAATACGTACAATACACGCCACATACTGATATGTCACACCAGCGATACCACAAACACATACTGATATGTCTAAACATCTGATTTAACGTACGAGAACTGATGTGTCTATACAGCTTACCACAATCATGCAATACTGATGTGTCTACATTATACCACAACTTACCCATACTGATGTGTCTACGCAGCAGCTTACCACAACAAACCCATACTGATGTGTCTACCGCTTACCACAACAAACCCATACTGATGTGTCACGAAGCTTACGACAAACCATACTGATGTGTCTACCCGCTTAAAATCACTAACCTAACCAGGACATATAGAATCCGAGCTGGCCTCAAAATAAGGACAAACACAACAAGTAAATAAGAAAATATAACAAGCTAAATACACTAATGATACAAAATAACAAAATAAGGATAGTTGCCAGCACCAAGTAAATAAGACCAATATAACAAGCATACACTAATGACTGAAAATAAACAATATTAGAGGAACAAACAAATAAGTTATGTTGATTAATAAAGTATTTAAGTATCAAGTTCAAAAACAAAAAATAACCTAAATCTGATTTTAATATTGTGCATCGTGGTGCAACAACACTACTGTTGAATGTCGATGTACAGAACTTGCAAGCGTAGGGCCTTTCCCAGTGTGGCGGCGAAGATGAACGGCAAACGTGTCCTTGTAGCGCAACTTGAGTTGGCAGTGAGGGCATTCATACTTCTCACGCACCTCGTGGATGTGGATGTGGCGACGTAGCACGTAGATGTGTTGTGATGAAGGGACAGTTGACAGTGCACGTAGATGCTTGGTGCATGAAGGGACCTTTGTTGACATTGGTGGCGCTTGATTCGACCATCGCCGTGCTCTGAAATTTAACGGCAAGATTACAGGAATGCTGATTTCAGTATCTAGGGTTAAAAAAGTTTCTAGCTTCTAGCTTCTAAAATCATGGGAATCATATTTGTCTCTAGAAATCAATCATTGCGTAAAATATGGACTGCAAATCATTATAAATCATAATGACTTAGCTGTATGGACTGCAGATCAACCATCATGGAAAATACTAAACTTCACTATTGTTTCGGCTAGCCCTTATAAATCAGGCTTGCGTAAACAAATCTGGAATGAGGCTCTATTCGAGCCAGTCGATATAACATCATGTAAATATGGCTAATTAATACGTCAATACAGGAACCACATTAATCAAATATGTCCACACCAAGTCGATGCTCGGAAAACATATAATATTAATAAACATCTGATTTATACGAGACTGCTGACATTTACTGGATATAAGTGTGTCTACGCAGCTTACCACAACGTACCCATACTGATGTGTCTACCCAGCTTACCACAACAAACTCATACTGATGTCTCATAGCTTACCACAACCTACCCATACTGATGTGTCTACGCAGCTTAACCTTGTTGACAAACGCCTGGTCGCATATGGTACATTTCTCCGGTCGTTCGGTAGAGTGTTTCACCTGCTTGTGACGAAATAGATTCTCCTTGTAGACTGTTTTATAGTCACAGAAAGGGCAGAGGAGAGGGACTTTAGGGCCCCCATCATGGTACACCATGTGCTTAGCTGTTCACACATAAAGGGAGATAAATAGTTTTCAATACATTCAAATATACAGCAAATGTAGAAGTAAATGGCATTTTTAAACAACGGGGAGTGACATAATTGTCGAGTACACAGACAAATTTATAATACATATGTGTAACATTACTGAAATGCTGTAGTTTTATTAAACTTACAGAAAATACTTGCTGGCAAAATGAAAGGGATTTTATTTCTTTAAGTTCAGATTTCAGTATATTTCTTACCCAAGTCTTTCACAGTCTTTCCACACAGTTCACACTGCTTGGGTTTTCGCTTGTAAGCCTTCTTAGGTTTAGACCCATTGAAACCAACATCTGTTTTTTCTAATGACCAAGAAATCAGAGCTCATTAGAAATAGTTCACGTTAAGAAGTTTATGAATATTGAGAAACAATGCACTCTCAGATCAGGGTGAACACATAATCTAGGAGGCTGAGAGATACTCAATGGGTCACTAACTTCGATCACAGATATTTCTATAATTTGTCACATTATATTCTGATGGGAAAAAAATCAAAGAAAACTTCCACTCCCTTTCTTTCCCTCTCTATCCCCCTCTCTCCCTTCCATCCCCCTCTCTCTAGCTCTCTCTAACTCTCTATCCCCCTCTCTCTAGCTCTCTCTAACTCTCTATCCCCCTCTCTAGCTCTCTCTCCCTTCCATCCCCCACTCTCTAGCTCCCCTCTCCCTCCCCTTCCCTATTACTAGCTCACCCTCCCCTTAAATCCCCCTCTCTCTAGCTCTCTCTCTCTCTACCTCTCCCTCACCCTCTCTCTAGCTCTCCCATCTCTCTCTCTCTCTAACTCTCCCTCCCCCTCTCTAGCTCTTCACCTCTCTCTCTAACTCTTAACCCCCTCTCTCTAGCTCTCCCTCCCTCCCCCTCTCCTCTCTCTAGCTCTCCCTCTCCTCTCTCTAGCTCTTCATTCCCCTAGCTCCCCCTCTCTCTAGCTCTTCAACCCCCCTCTCTTTAGCTCTTCAACCCCCTTCTCTCTAGCTCTCCCTCCCCCTTTCTTTCTAGCTCTCTCTTCACCCCCTCTCTCTTTAGCCCCTCCATTCCCCTCTCTCTCTAGCTCTCCCTCCCCCTTTCTAGCTCTTCACCCCTCTCTAGCTCTCCCTCTCTCTACCCCCTCTCTCTAACTCTCCATCCCCCTCTTTCTAGCTCTCCACCCCCTCTTTCTAACTCTACATCATCTCCATCTCCCATTCTAGCCCTTTTCCTTTCTGAATTCTCTCTCAACCTCTCCCTCCTTTACATTACCCCCCTCCCCCCCCCCCACCTCTCTACCTCTCCCTACCTCTACTATCACTCTCTCTCTCTCTTCTTCTCTGTTCCTCATAATCTGTATGCATTGTCATAAGAAAACAGACAGGCATAGTTAATTCCCAAAACAAGCAAGAATAACATTCAACCTCAGAATTCACAAAGCTACACCTCTCATACACCTACCTTGTATAACCATGGCTGCAGCTTGCATCTCATTCTCACCAGAGGTGGCAGCACCATAGCTAGTCTCACTGAAATGAACATCCTCCTGAGATTCCACACTTACAGTTGCAGACACAACATCTGTCATACAATTAACCCCATCACTGTGGTTCTCTGATGTCATGATTTGCGTGAGAAAATTTTGCAGTCCCGGAGCAGCATCGGCACTGATGTCCAAGATCTGTCCAGACGTCACTCGGTTGACTTCTTCTAAATGAACAATAGTTCCCGTTAAACTAGTTTGATTGGAGTCTTTATCATCGGGGGGCTGTGTCAAAATCTGGTTGTCGCTCATGACTCTGTGCATGGCTGCAATTGCATCACTTGTTCCATCTGCAACATCACCAGCTGGACTGCCACAATCAGGGTTCACTGGTTCCTGCTTGACATCATCCAGTAGAGGCTGACCATCCGGCATCCAATCTTCACCAGCTGCCGTTTCTGTGTCTGGTTTAGATAGTCTTCTTGCCTTGAATCTAATTTTGTCTTCACCACTAGAAGAACTGCATTTTCTTTTAAGTGTAGCTTTTGTCTTTGATATCTCACCTTGTTCAACGAGAGGCGTAGATTCTGAGGTTATCCCTTTTTGTTCGCTACATTTATCAGTTGCATGTGTTTGATGGATTGATTTGTCAGGTGAAGCATCAATTGCCTGATCACCAATCGTTTGCTTTTCACATGAGACAGTGTCATTGATTGCCACATCCAATGTCAAATCTGACACCTTGGTCTTCCCATCTGGCATTGTTGTTGAGGATGTAGTTTCAGACACCAAATTCTGTGAACATTCAGAGTGCCTTACCTCCTTGGTTTCATTACTTGCCCTCCAGGACAACAGATTCAGCAATTTTCTCATTTCTATCATCAACTCCCTTGGTTTCTTTTCTAGGTTTATTTGACTTTTCACAGTTAGACAATTTAGACTGTTTAGTAGGAGTCTTCCCCAACTTGCTAGTTTTCTCAGGGCTTCTGGTCTGAATCAGTTCTTTTTTACCTTTTGGGGACATGGTTGATATTTCCATCTGAAAATCCTGAAACCGACGTGGAGGTGCTCGATTAGCACGTCTTGATGATGGTTTGCTGTCAAACATGGGTACATCCTGATCTGGGCTAGTGTCTATTTTCTGTGATGCTTCCAGGATTTCTGTGGATTTTCCTTTATTCTTACTTTTTTTGGAGCCTGATTTCTCATTTGTTCTTCCCTCTCTTGTACATTCCACATCATCTTGTGAATTTGTCAATTCTGTAAGATTGGACTTCCGACCTGGTTTCTTTTTAGACTTGCTCACTGATTCACTAATGTCATTATCTACATTAGATTTCTTCAGGGTGCTTGCCTCAGTTGCTTTCATAGTAGATGTGCTGGAAACAAACAAACAAAATCATAGTTGTTTTTAAAATATTGCTTGCTTAAAAATATCACTTGCATTGATAACTTTACAATTACATAAGCTAAAAAGTAATAATAAAAAGAGAGATAATTCAAAAATCGGGATGTTGCCCTGTTTACTTGTATATAGGTGGCATTTATAATTCCCAGTTACAATGAATCACGGAACAAAACAAGGGTGTAACTAATACGCGAGGCCATAATTCAACGTTATGGCTATAACCAACAACCACAATTGATACGGAGTAAATAGTTGCATTCGGGTGCAGCCATGTTTAACATACATTGCAACTTTTTTACATCTGAAGCTAACAAGTGAGCGTTAACATACAACAGAATCTGAACAGCTCCCGGTCAAAAATAGTCCCATCTTCCAAGTGAATTTTGCTTATTTAAAAGTTTTATTCCAACTTTAAGGCAAATTTTTAGGTATGACTTATACACCAGTGACCATCATCATCATCATCAACAACAACATTCCTGTACCTGGCGTCCTGTTTGTCCTTCCACTCGCTGATGTTACTCTCTAATAGGTGCACAGTGTTCCGCTGAATATCTATCGGTGTTGCATACAGACTCTCAAACAATATTTCCACCTTAACAATAACAGAAAATATAGATGACCAATCAAAACAGAGACTTGATTTGGTGCATACCATTTACAGTTGACAATTTGAAATGATATTGTATAAATAATAGCAATCACAATTTACTAAAATATACTAATATTCCATATTATTGATATAGTGATAAATTAGTGTGGATAGATGTTCCCATACCTTCTCCTTCAACACTTTGGACTGCAGGGAAAGCCTTCTTTGGCTCATGGCGCTATTTCACACAAACATGATACTTTGATCACATAAAACAATACAGACATTGTGAAGGAATTTCAAACTTAACTCGGTCCAGTAAGTTTTTAAAACTTTACTGGACCGAGATTTTTTTTAATGGAACAAAGTTTTGACAAACATATATAGCCACGCTGTGCATTTAAAAATCCGTGCCATATCTACTTAGGCATTTCTGGCAACCACGGAATCACCCAAAGTCATGTCACCTGGCGAATGGCTAACGAACCAGCGAAAATTATAAAATTGGGAGCAAGACGAAAGAGATGAGAAACGGCAAATTATTTTCATTCTTTGGGGGTACTGGCATGTATAATATGTTAGATTTATTACTGGACCAAGGACCTGTGAACAATTACATATTTTATCGGACCAGAGAAAAGTTGACTGGATGTCTGACGGGTCCGGTAAACCTTCACAATGTCTGACAATGCTAACAGGTTTAGACTCCCTTGCCATGGCAGACATATTTGATGCTAAATATTGGCACATGTTATTTTTTACATTAGTTGTCCAAGTTTTCTGGGTTGTGTGTCTTTTTAGCAGTGTTATTTTAGGTTATATTACCAATTGATTTGGCTGTCACTAGTCCTTTTTGTTTCCATATTTTTTTCCATAAAACCGCGAAGGGCAGCAAATCTGGGAGCAAATGGTATATCAGGCCCTTCCCATACCCCGTTGGTAGATTAGCATCGTCTTTTCCCACAAACTACAACTTCTCTAAACACTCTTGTTGCTTGTCTTTCAACTCCGATCCCAGCTAGTAACTACATTTTGTTGGTCTAACAGGAAAACCCACCTTTATCGGTATATTGACAAACATGCTTAACTTATCATCACTTATCACGTTAAAAACACGTACTGAGAAGAATTTAAAGCCACCAACAGTGAGAGTATTGACTGAATTTAATTGCTATGGTTTTTTTTACCAATATCTGGGAGAACACTTGATATACGATTAATTCCTAGCTTTTCGGCGAAATTCCACTCCACGAATTCTGGTGGGAAGAATTCCCTCCAACTTCCTGAGACAATAACCATGTCATTGTCGTAAGCGACCACACAGAATTTGCTGAGTTGTTATCATACCATTATTGTCATCAACTGCCTGCTAATACACTTCACAGGTGAGTCAATTAATACTAGATTTATACCTTATAACCTTTCAACCTAGTTACCATTTCCTCTCCTTTATTCAGCATCATAACAAGACGGTTTCCAACCGACTTCCGTTGCGCAATCTCGCCGCAATATTGGTATTTAGTCGGAAAAGTTAATCGCCTCGCACATTTTAGGCGATTATGCATATTTACAAGTTATTGCGCTTACGAGGGGGAATATGTATGCAACATTATCGCATTGACAGTTAAAAAAAGATAACACTTACAGATACCTGCAGCCCAGAACTTTTACTTTCCGAATTTTATTATTTCAGAACGTGTCATTTTGTCAATGATTATCTTTTGGCAATAACTACGCTATATTCTTGACATATATAGATACATAAGTACACAACATTCATGACAAGCTACGGACACTCGAAATAAAATGCTCACCAAACGATGTTACAGCGCCTCGCGCAGGATGGTATATATTTATATTACCGTACGACCAGGGCTAGGTCTGACTTAGCCAGTGCCAATAATCATCAAATTCATTTTGTTGGGGCACCAAATCACGTAACTCGAGGCTTTGTTCAAATTTGAATGCGTTCGTTTACTATAGACGCTTTCCCTTATTCCCTGACAGATTCGTATAATAGTGAACCATATTATCGCCCTATACAGACACAAAAGCTTTATACAAGGGCATTGGTCCAAACGACGTGTCAATAGACAACTCACTGTTTCGACAAAAGTTTTTAAAATTCTGTCAAATTGTTATCGTGCTTAACTGCCGCCATCTGAAATTGATTTGTGAGATAATTACCGAAACTGAATAAAAATAAACACGGTATATTATTTCAGCAATGTCTCAGCCGTTTTCCCATTTATCAACCGATATCGAAATTTATCTAGACTTTAGATTGTTGGTTTTGTTTCGGCCCAATCCGGGACAAATGTTCATGACGTGTGAAACGCCACAAGTATATGGCGACACGTTATGATCGATACCATGTATTTCACAAATCGAATGATTCCTTATCTTTGACTAACATGCTTTTGTTGATTTCATGGTATCGTCGCCTGATAATGTGCGTGCATTTTATGCAATTCCATGATCACCACACAGCTTGAATGAATGAACCCTCTCAGCTTAGTTATAAACACGCCACCTGTGAGCAGACATAGGCATGCAGAACATCTTGTTGACATCTAGCCGCGCACGACGGTAATATAAATATATATAAATAATAAACGTCGTGCACGGCTAGTTGACATCCTGCAATGTCTGAAGGCAATTATATGGTCCTTGGAGTGATTGACGGTTGAGCTAATCATGCAACAGCAGATAACCAAATAGTGCTGGGCCCGATATATTCACCCCGAGTATCAATCGATATAGATACTATGTACTAAACATTGCTAAAAAAATATAATTGATAGCATCTTTGCACAACGGTATATAAATATATCTCCGTCATACTGGGTCCACTTCCCTTGAGCTTTTGTTGATTTTATAGTAGCCACACTAAGAGGGCTCACTCCCGACAAAATATGTGATAAACGTGTGTCATATGGAAAATTAGAGACCTGGTTCAATCGACAATTTCTTCAACATAAACAACAGTTCCATGTTGATTTTCGTGGTAGTAATGCAAAATGCAGTGGTCATGGCTCGGACAATGCTCACATGAACAACAGTTCCATGTTGATTTTAGCGAGCCCTCAGTGGTCAGCTATAAGCTATTTGGTAAGAACAAGAGCGAGCCCTCTCAGCTATAAGCTATTTGGTGGGTGCAGGTGAACTTTATTAGGAAGGTTTCAATCTTGGATGGGATCTTCCTCAACGTTTATTACCAGGCTACGCATGTTTGATCTTACATCCCCTGTTATTCCTTAAAAGAGCAGTAAAACCAGTGTTCTTAAAGGAAAAGACATTCATAAGACATCATACATCTGCCTTATTTAACAACTGATCAGTGATGTGCCTTGTTGATGACATTCATGAGCATATTTGTTTTGTTTGACTATAAACTAGAACACCAACTCACAGGGATTGCATCCACTGATGGGTATACAAACAGGAGCATCAAAATTCCCATTCCGTTTCACAATGCATGATAAGAAGTGAAAGAAAATCCGCAACATGTGTAGATGGGATTGATCAGGTTCAGATCAATATACTAAATGAAGTGACTAATGATCTATAGGTTCTACCATAAGTTGCCCAATCTTATCATCAGTATATGCCAGGTAGAATTGAAATGTTTGCATAGAAGTCTTCATTTATTTCAAACCACACATAATATACATTCAAATGACACATCCATCAACTCTTCATGCATATGATCCGCATTTTCTCTTTCATTTGCTCCACATCATGTGTATCTCTATCGAGAGGTAGGAAGGATAACAAACCAGACTTCAATATAGCATTGCCATCCAGCTCCTCCAAGTGATGAATCTACAGAGCAATTTAAGAAAGAAGAAAATTTAGATAACAGGCAAACATGTAATAAAATGACAATGTATTTGAAAATAACATTCGTACACTTATTTTCAGAAAACAGTCACCAAAATTTTATGAATAAGATATCAATAACTTGAGAAGAAAGCTAAAAGGATTTGGGGAAATTCATAAGTTTATAAATGGATGTGAATTGTCTCACTTGTTTTCGCATATATTCAATCATTTTCTCAATTTTTTCTGGGTCATCACATTCTGCCTCGAAAAATGATCGCCAAATTGCACCAGCGAGCACCACGTCACTGCTAAGTAAGCCCTGTAGGCAGATCAGTTTGAATTAATGGTACAAATGTAAGAGCATCACTGGTAGTCTGACAGATAAAAAATATATTCTGAATTATACAGGTATGTGCAAATAAATTGAACTGCTACCTCGTCGTAATTGTAGACAGAGCAATAAAACTGTTCTGAAAATTTCTTTAATCCATCCTTTCTTGATGTCATCCCGGCTTCTTGCTTCAGAATACAAAAACACCACACCACTTCATGAACCTCAAAGCACAAACGGAGTATTCGTTATTGGCATTCCAACACTTAAGACCAGGGGAAGTATTTATGGAGTAGATCACCGGTACTTAGTCCCAAATGTCAGTCCCCCGAGCTGCTCGCAAGCCTGACATCCGTAAACACCAGTGGAATAGATCATTACACAGTCGAGAAAGGCCATGTAAAACCCTTATTGTCATACCACATGGTACGGCTTACATCAAAATCTAAATATCAAGTGAAAGGTCAGCTAATTGTAATGCAAAGGATCTCTTACCCCAAGTCGTTTTGCCCTAGCCTCTGTATCCATCCACATGTATTCAACCAATGCATTTCTCATGAAATGCCCCTCCTTTCCTTGTTTGGCTAATTTAACCATTACCAACCTGTTTAATTGCAAAAGTTTAATCAAAGAAGAGAACTATTTACAACATTTAATTTGTTCCCTCAACAAGGCCCAAAGGCCCACGAAAAAATAACTTTATTCGCTATTGTATACCTGTAATTAACCTGTTATATTTTTCAAAATCATTTGACTAATAATAAATTCATAACATTATATGAAGCAACTTTATCATCATGGAACACTTCTTAATTTCCTATTTCACATATACACAGATGTTTCTTAAAATTACATGAATATAAGGATGTAATCATGTCAACTCACCAAATATGAAGCTCTGTTATCCTGAACCAAGAGTTAAATGTGTCTGGCAATCCAAAAACTGCAACAAGGCCATAATCAGACAAAAAGGAATATCCACAGTAGTGAATGTACCACAATTGATGTAACACAATATATAACACCAGAACATGTAATCTAAGCAGTGTACCTGTGAAGAAATCATTGTAGTTGATTATATCTGTACAGCACATGTAGGATCGCATGGCAGATCTCTTTAGCTCCTGCAACATTGGTTTCATACATAATGAATGAAATCCACAACGTCCATTGTTCCCCTCAGCGTGATGGAAGGACATTTTTCTCATAATAATGCTTGAATCTATTTGAATCAACTCTGAAATAGGACTCACACTTTTCTTATATTTCATTCTGCCGGTGAGACCCAGGCTAGTTTGTATCCTGGATATAATCCCCGGTTTCTGTTCATACTTAGCTGTTGTAGAAATCTAATCACATATTCAATTAAGAGAACTATAAAGAAACATGATACAAATATGTCATAGATAAAATATTATACAGACCACAAATGAGTGTGGAGATCAGATGGGGTTCATTTGAGATAAAGACGCTTTCAGCGATCAAAGATTGACTTTCAAACAGCAAGTATTACTCGTATTATTACAGGAACATCAACTGCAAAGCCAAAAATTGCCATCTCTTGTAAACTTTTGGCTAGGCTTATTCCCTGCACAATTCACTTAATTGTCCATGATTGGCAAAATTTTTACACGCAGGAGCCCTCTTAACTGAATGCAGTCTTTGGTCATATTGCAACTTGATGGCATAAGCAGCTTTTTATCATACAACAGCATATAAATCAAATCTCTAGACATACCTGCCTGTACGTAAGTCTGTTGGATACGAGAGCTGTGTTGGATGTTCTGAACGAGGATTCATTGCATTGACTCATGCATACTGAACCACATTGTTTCTGGGAACCAACCATACATTGTACAGACACTTGACAGAGTATTAAACATCAAAATAATGCATGGCAATGTTATGAGGTGATTGGCGGAAAATGGTACAGCCCCATTGAGTTTGACTGTCAACTTCTCATACCCGAGAACTGAAGTTATCATATCAATATTTAGTTTCATGTCCCAATGCATAACCATGTGTTAATCATAGCCGTGCACGACGTCTTATCGACATCGTGCAATGGTCGTAACCGTACACACGGTGAACGATACATGAGTTCCAATTTTACCAATAATTACACAAATGTTCATATCAAGAATAATTTTTCACATATATTTTTTAACAAGTTGAGTTAGTTTACGTGTGAGATTTCGTCAAAGGCGATTTAATCCGGCCAGACAAATTTTGAAAAGTTCATGTTTATTTTGAATGACAAGATCGGTTGCTGCGTGCACGCGCAGACAAGGTTCTTCGCAGGCGAACTTTTGCTTTCTGAATTTTATTATTTAAGTATATGTGTCATTTTTTCAATGATTATCTTTTGGTAATACCTACCTTAGAGGGGGGATATGTATCCAACGATATCACATTGACAATTGAAAAAAGATAACACTTTTGGATTCCCGCAGCCTGGAGAGGGCACTTAGCCTCGTCCCGAGTAGGGTGTGCTCTGGGATCTCGAAAACCCGTACTCATCGTACAAGGTGAAAATGGCAAAAGCCTACTCTGTCCTACAAATATGAGGCCCAACAAAACCTGTCGTACAAGCCTAGAGGCTGAAAAAACATACCCCGGCACATGTATACTACCTCTATATACTTAAGTGCGCCCCCCCCCCCCCCGGAACCTGCAGTCACAAGGCGAGTGAAACTGAAGATGCGTAATGTGACGTCATATGTCTGAAACGGGAGTTGCCGTGAACAAAAGTTGTGATTCTAAAAGTTCATGTGACAATTGCTAAATAATCACGAGACAGTGCATAACCAAAATAGTGTCGTTCAAAGGATATTCATCTTAATTCTCGACTTATATTCTCGATATCGGCTAACTGTCTTCCGCCAGAAGTCACCCCGGAGCAACGATTCGGGGGTGAATACAAGCAGCTGTCAGTGTATTGACACCTTGTTGGTTGCGCGGAAGACACGACGCTTTTAACGTGCGCGTGGCGCTCTTTCGTCAATGACACGGTAAATAGTAGCTGATAACGAAGATCTAAGACAATTTCAATAATCAGAAACGATCTTGAGCATACTTTGATCTGCGAACAAGAACATTTTACGAGTGACAGCTGTAAACTCGGCGATTTAAATTCAGCCATGGCTGACAAGCTACAAACCGGCCGATTTGTTTGAAGCTCAACAATCCTGGCTTACCAGTATTTGGAAGGACTACCCAACGTGGCACGAAAGAGGTATATACAAAAACTGACCAATACTACACCCAGATCCAGTGTCAAATGTACGTTGCAGGAGCTGAATATGGGGACTTTGTCTACTGGACTCCTGGGGAGTGTGTGATCAGACAGTGATTTTCTTTTGGAGTTGTGTAACAAGATCAGTATGTTTTGGCAGTCAGCAGTATTTTAAGAACTTCTGACACGCAGATTAGAGGATGGTGCATGTACTTCTGGTGAAGATATGATTGGATGTGACAATCCATGCTGTAAATACAAGTAGTTTCATTTTTCATGCATCAGCATCAAAAGAGTATCAAAGGGTGCCTGGTATTGCAAGTCTGCAAGAAATACATCTTGAGCCAACCTTTCTGTATATAAGATGTTCCTTTTATAGACTTATTTTGATGTCTTTGACTGTTATATGGTGGATGAGTTGGGCGAATAAAATTTATTCTCAAATTCTATCCTCTTCTTAAATTAATTTGTGCCACTATGAAATTTACAATGTGATGTGACTAACAGCAATCAAATGCTAATTCTGGATGAAGAGAAATGTGAAATATCACAATGAATAGTCTTTAAGTGTGGCATGGACAATAAGAAACCACCAGAACATTTCATAAATGCTTTATTACGATTGTGTATTGAAAACAAAACTGCAAAATGAAAAAGCGTACAGATAATACCACTACATAATATGTAATTTGAACTATTTCAGTCAATCAAATCACTGTCTCGTACAATAATGCTACCCCCAGCATTTAACAAACAACAAGCCACGGTGACCATCTTGTCCACACAAGAGAGCTCATTTTCATTGGCTTCAGCCTTCAGAGAGTTCACTGACCAGATAGGTAGGGTCCCCTTCAGCAGTTGATATCTGTTTTTTACACACCCAATGACTCTCTAAATGTGAGGAAGAGCTGGTCTTGGAGAGAGATACCATCTTTTCTGGTGACTGAACCATCATGATTCACTACAATCTCACTCAGTACCTAAAGACAGAGCACATGGTAAAATGTATTCATACATCATTGTAGAAGTAGAAATGTTTATACATGTGTGATTGTGTGCAAACATTCATTATTATTATAGGCAGATTTAGTACAAAGATTCATTATCATAATTAAGATTCATTATAATTATTGAGTAAGCAGGCAAATTAATACTACCGAAATCCAATTACTTTTATCCAAAAGTATTCACCTGTCTTTTGTTGGATGAATGCTCAATGACTCCTTGTAAAGAACGTTTCTTGGCGTTCTTGTAACGATTCATGCGGTCATGTTGCTTGTTGCCATCTTGTCTGTGTATGAATATAGAGGGTATCCAGTCTGGGTAAAGTGGGTCCTTGTTAACCACCCCTAGAGGAACGAATTATAATGACTTATTATGTTTCTAACCACAAATGGTACAAACGATACAAGGGGAATATAGAATAGCAAAATTGAAATCACAGTTGAATGGAAAGTCCTCATCGACATTACATACAGTAAAAACACATATAAACATGGCGACATGAATGATGAAGTCGTTCAAGCAGAATTACCCGTATTTACTTAAATGTCATCAAATTGGATTAAGAATAAAGTATTGTGTAACAGATATACCCTACAAAAGTGTAGAACCTACCAGTGATGAAATGATGTCCACAAAAACCAAGTTCTTAGTTGGTCGCCACAACGAACCGTGTTCGTTCTGTCGATTCACAGCAATGATCCACTTTTCCCTTCTCTCCGGGTCTTTCGGAAACTTAAAGAGCGACATTCTTTCTTTCATCATGTTGTGGTTAGAACAACCGAATGCACAGCAACTTTTCGGCATGTTTTTATCGACGTTAATAACCACAAACTAAACCGATGTTGATATCGCTGAGTGAAATTAATCCAATACACATTGATTGTTTTCACTGCGCTGCGCGTTGCCAGGGTCGCCGGGAATTCTGGGTGGTGCGAGGTTCCCGGATAACCGAGATCGGCAATAGATACGTAAGTACAAAACATTGATGAGAAGCTACATGCAATCGAAATAAAACCTCACCAAACGACCCACATAGCCTCGCGCACGACGGTATATATTTATAATATTACCGTCGTGTGCGGCTAGTGTTAATCATAACATTGTGATAACACTTTAACCATGACATACTCCCGATCGAATGTTAATATACATATAGACCGTCCTGCAAACTATGTGAAGACATTCAGCCAATCGGCCAACTCTCTAGCACTTTTCCATCATTTCATAACAGCCAATAACATTAACAAGTTTTTTCACCAATGTCACGTTCAATTATCGCTCATAAACGTTGTAATATTTTCTAAATGAAAAAAATAATGAAAAAGTGACATACCTGCAGGTATTTACCAAATGAAAAATTGTAGTGGCGTTAACATTCGCCCTTTATGTAACAACCTGAGAGGTGTCGCAGCCATTTTTCGTCTGCATTAGATCCCGGGAGAAGGTGCCGCGGCATTCAAAAGTGTCGTCAGCGCTGACAGGAGGCTACCCAACCGAGCCCGGGTCCCACTGCGTAAGGACGCAAACAGACCCACCAAGTGGCATACGTTTTCAGGTAACCTTACCCTAATCCAGCTGACGCAACTTAGCCACGTTATGATTCTTACCAAGTTGCCAGAAGCCTGAGAGACCCGGCATTGTTAACGGAGGAGGACACCGAAATCGTTTATTGAAACGTTCTTATATGCATAAGAGTAACCAGTTATATTGTCTGGGTAAGCTGTGTCTGTGGTTAAATTTTTTTGTCTATCTATCTGTAAGGGTTAAACTATTAAACAAAGCAGTGCTGCAAGAATCAATAAAATATTTGATTCAAGTTGATTTATGTCTTGCTTCTTGGTATAAGCATTATACAATTTATTTGTATAGTTCATAATTCTGTTATGAATGAGAGCCAAGAATACCCACTAAGTAACTTCCTTATATGAGGACAGGATGGGTCCCACTGGGTATCCTCTTTAGAGGAGGAGCGGGGTGGTATCCTCTTTATAGGAGGAGAGGGGTGGGTCCCACTGGGTATCCTCTTTAGAGGAGGAGAGGGTGGGTCCTACTGAGTATTCTCTTTATAGGAGGAGCGGGGTGGGTCCTACTGAGTATATGTATATATATATATATATATATATATATATATATATATATATATATATATATATATATATATATATATATATATATATATATATATATATATATATATATATATATATATATATATATTATACATGTGGTGTTTCGACTAAATTTATGCTCCCTCGTGCGGGCCCGGTTGCGTGTTGCACAGCGGGACCCGGGTCCCGTTATGACGTCCTCTTTTCTTCGCTGACGCCACCTCTCTCGGCATTGCATTAGGAACCGCTATGGGTGCGTTATGACATTATGTTCGACCTGGCAGATAGGGGAACCAGCCAGATCGATTTTACATTCAGGGGCTATTAGTTTTTCATTTCAGGTGAGAATGCGCATTTAGTGCTTGGATCACACAATTTATGAATTGTTGGTGCCACAACAGGCTCGGACAATAATTATTTAATAACCACTAATGGAAAATTGTATATATCAGATTATTACAAAAACTAAGGATACAGCGCTGGTACCAGAGTACGTGTCGGAGACCCCAATGCCAATATCCACATTGATGTACCTGCATTAAACTTAAAAATTACTCCTTCGTTTATGAACATAAAATCATCGCACATGAAGGCTAATTTTCACTAACTTGTTTCAAAACGTAGTCTTGGTAAATTCTCTGCTATTTCACAAGACAATAGCGAAATATATACTGTTGGAATAATGAAAGATCCCGATTTTTTCGACCAGTTGGAATGATAAGGATGTTTTCAGGTTATGAACACATACTGGATTATGTCAACCAATGGGAGGTCTCACTTGGGGAAATGTTTGGCCACGCATTTCCGGTTTATTTCAGCCAATACCGCAACTTGTCACTTACTTGAGGTGTTGAATACACGTTGACGTTGGAAAAGAACAGGTTTGATACCTTTAGGCGTAAATTTTACTTGATAGATAAGGTTAATTTACATACTTGTCGAATGCACAAGTTCAACCATTCATTCGCATTTTCGATGGGTTTGGTATTAACTCACTGGTCTGTTGCATTGAGATAAAAAGATTTGACAGTGTCAGCCTAGTTGCTAAACACGACACACCGCCGGCAAAGTGTCACTGCCCAATGCTGCCAGGTTACATTCTGACAGTCAGAGGGGAAGACCGATGTGTCTAGTGAATTAAATCTTGCCATTATCTGTCTAATCGTAGTATCTCACTTCTTGCCCTGAACTCACCACTTTGTTCAGTCATTGGATATTTCTAAAAAAAATAACAGAGCAAAAATAATTCCAATATTGTGTACAATACACCAGCACTTGGTTTCTGAACTCAGTAGATCTATTATTAATTAACAGCGAAAAATATGCTGTGCACTGGGAAAGAAATTACACACCCTTAACACTAAATTCCAAAGGTTTGTTTATCTAACATAAGAAAACTTATGTTACTAACATGTAATATACAAACCAGAATCATAAACTTTGTTTATTGACCGTTTTCCAGGAACAGCGTTAACATGGCGTCCAAGGGTTTCGCCGGAAAGGCGGGGACATGGTTCTTCCGCATGTCATATGAAAAACAGGACACCTTGTTGAAGATGTCCATACTTACCATGGCAGCTGTATTATGTACGTATCAAGAGTTAATTCTCTATCATATATTGCTTCAATCAATGTACCATTCTCAGCTAAAACCATATGAGTTGTCTCCCTGAACAGTTAACTAATGCTCTTTCTCTCACTTTACAGTACTCTGTTTAGACGACTGATTGTTATGTGAATCATTAAGGAGTTTGTGTTGTTGATCATTTGTGTACAGCCTTCTCCACCAGGCTGTTCTCGGTGTTGCGCTTTGAGAGTGTCATTCACGAGTTCGATCCCTACTTCAACTACCGCACGACACGTTTTCTAGCAGAAGAGGGTTTCTACAACTTCCACAACTGGTTTGATGATCGTGCGTGGTATCCCCTTGGTCGTATTATCGGAGGCACCATCTATCCAGGTGGGCAACAGAATTGTATAATTTGTTCTTAAATGTTGGAACTATATAACTTTACTGAGCAATGAAAATGACAGCATATCCAGGGACCATTTATGATCACATCTCTTTTGTTGCAATATCACCTTGGGTGTATGCTGTTTGTTCCTTCACTAATATTACCTTGTAGATGTTCTCTTGCTCCCTACAAAGTAAGATGCAAGTAGAAATTGATCAAATATACTGCACTTATATCACCCGAGCATGTTTCTGTAGGGTTGATGGTGACTTCAGCAGCATTGTACCATCTCCTTCACTTCCTCAACATCACCATTGAGATCCGTAACGTCTGCGTGTTTCTGGCTCCTCTCTTCTCCAGCTTCACCACCATTATCACCTACATCCTCACCAAAGAGCTCAAGGTCAGTCAGAGGTCATCACTGCTTTCACAGTGTATTAAATATAGCGGCTAGGGAAGTGTTCTGAAGATATATTCTGCCCAAGAGTCATTTGTATTAGCGGTGTCGTAGCTGTGAATTAATATCACATTCAGTCGTTGTCTCAAACTCTGATTCACTTTGTCACCTCCATCAACTGCAGCTGCATTTCTCTTATTTATCAATGAATAAATATTTTTGTATGAGAAACATATCTATATCTCTGAAGCTTGCTTAATTCATTTGGTATTTATTGAATAATCATTGTTTTCTTACAGGATGCTGGTGCAGGTCTTGTTGCAGCAGCCATGATATCTGTTGTTCCTGGTTACATCTCCCGTTCCGTGGCCGGTTCCTATGACAACGAGGGCATCGCTATCTTCTGCATGCTCTTCACTTATGCCATGTGGATCAAGTCGGTGAAGACAGGCTCTCTGTTCTGGTCTGTTATCTGTGCTCTCGCATACTTCTATATGGTGAGTTGAGTGTTGTGTATAGAACCATTATTTTCGCTTGGAGCGATCGTGTTCAATTCGTTAGCGAGTAGGTTCGATTCTGTTGTATTGTGGTGCAATATGGGTAATGGGCTTACAATTGCCTCGTCTATTCTCTTGCATCAGTCTTTTCATCAACATATTACAGAATTTCATTTTGAAAACAATACAACCTTTTTTTAATCTGCAATTTCACTACCCTTCATGTTCAGAACTTCATTGGAGTCATAGTTGTGAAAGTAAAGTGTGGGTATTGTTTATATTCAGGTATCATCCTGGGGAGGCTACGTCTTCCTTATCAATTTGATTCCTCTTCACGCTCTTGTCCTTATGCTGACGGGACGATTCTCTCATCGGATATACGTAGCATACTCCACAGTACGTCGCTGTCATCTTGCCTGATTCCCTGCAGATAACTTCCTATCATATACTGAGTGCTTGGATTACCACAGTTCTGTATATGTATATTGTGCATGTTGTCAAATCATTTTGTGTGTAATAAGCTCACAAAAAATGTGACTTTTGAGAGTCATTTTGTGTACGTGGTTCATTTGAATCATGAAACTAGGGCTGTTCGTGATGTTGAATCTTGTTTGTTTGCAGGTGTACTGTCTAGGAACAATCTTGTCCATGCAGATTTCCTTTGTCGGATTCCAGCCTGTTCAGTCCAGCGAACACATGGCTGTTAGTGATGATAAATACTCCTTATTTTCCTATTATTTTAGTTCTTCAGCTTCTCTCTTATATTGTCTTGTATACATCAATGTCTATAAGATACGGTCGAGGGATTATTTGTAAGCTTGGAGAACAATCTAGAAAATATTTTTGCATATTTAATATGACAGCCATCATGACGGTCATTTCAGCGTAATAGATAGCTCGTACGTCTCTCAGGTTATTTCACCATGTTGTTAAGATATCTTAATATTTTTTTTTATTATGACTGCATCAGGCGTTGGGTGTATTCGGCCTCTGTCAGATCTTTGCCTTCATGGAATATGTCAAGTCTAAGATGTCCAGCGATCAGTTCTCCATCCTCTTCCGTAGCATTGCACTAGTGGCTGGCATTGCTAGCCTGGCAGCTTTTGGGATAGCTACTGCACTTGGAAGTATCCTTGATTCCCACCAAAGAATATAAGATTCAGTCAAGTAACTGAAGGGTATATTTCACTATTAATCTGATTCTTTTGAAGGAAAAATCAGACTTTAATTTCCACCACAAAACACAATTGCCTAAAAAGTTTGGTGTTGCTTTTTGGTTGTTGGTAACATCAAATCATGGATTATTTTATCGATTTCTGAGCCCCCAAAATTGGTTTATTACAATATGCGAGTGATAGGTATCATATTGAGTAACTACACATGCGGAATTCCTTCATTTTCTTCTATTATCAGTCATACTTAGCCCGTTTTCAGCTTTTGATATGTTGTCTTTTTTATATGAATATGGCAACAAGCCATATTTGGTTGATGATTCGTACTGTAAAAAATAAGGAATCTGACTTCGTAAAGCAATAAAAAGACCCAGGGACTTGACTTTACGGATAGCAATTGCAAAAGAAGTAGGGAATGGGTCAATGAAGTTTGATGATTTGTTGTGAAATATTTGTCATTTATCTGGGACCTATGGCTGATTGAAATTTTGCACGAGTTTTCTCCATAACCCCACTATTGCCAGAAATCGCCCCATGGACCGGACGTTTCTACTCGCTGCTTGACCCCTCTTATGCCAAGAATAACATCCCCATCATTGCCTCCGTATCTGAGCATCAGCCCACCACATGGAGCTCCTTCTACTTTGACCTCCAGTTCCTTGTATTCTTGTTTCCTGGTAAGTACACCATACGATGCATTGTTAATTATTTCATAACTTTCATCTGCCGAAATATTCCGATTCCGGAATCGAGCAACCTCTGTTTTGTGCTGTTGTGTGGTGATTTGTTAATGTGAAGAAGCACAATATTTTCTTTATGCAAATTGTTTTACCTGCAGTCCTGAGGTAATATGGTAGATGTGTGTCTGATTGGCATTGATCTTTTTGGGTTGCAGCGGGACTGTACTTCTGCTTCAAGAAGCTGACCGATGCCAACATCTTCATCATCATGTATGGAGTGACCAGCATCTACTTCGCTGTAAGTCTTACGTCCAATACCTGGTCTGATTGGGTCTTACGTCCAATATCTGGTCTGATTGGGTCTTACCTCCAATACCTGGTCTAATTGGTCCTGTTCTCTTGCTCCCGTCCATTGCCCTTTTGGGATACAGCATCGTTAACCTTTCATCATCATCATTATCCCTCATCTTTTACCTTCTTGATACAGCCTAACATTTCATTCCGTTTGGTGCGTTTTCTCTCGAGTTGCCTCATTCTGCCATGTGAAGTCACATACAGGGATGACTTGTGTCATGTTTCAGGGTGTCATGGTGCGTCTCATGCTGGTCCTAGCCCCAGTCATGTGTATCCTGGCAGGCATCGCTGTCTCTTCCATCCTGCAGACCTACATGCGCAACCTTGATGTCGTCCGGAAAGAGAAGAAGGCCAAGAAACAGGATCTCAACTACCCTGTCAAAAACGAGGTGCGTTGCATGGATAGTTAGTCTCCCTGCTTGCTAACCTTGCATGTTTTCCCCTGAAAACATAACCTATCAAATTATATTGGAAATTGAGCTACTACATTCTGTGTATAACTCCACATGTAATGTGAAGCTACACTGCTTGTACTGTGATGTATTCACCTGTAAATTCATCTGCTATTGTGGTCACCCACTGATTATCTCACCTGTAATTATACTTTATTTTAACCACCTGTACATGTAATCACACACACACACATGTAAAAGATACTGATTAACTTTGACTCGCTCACATGCAGACACACCCACACCAGTAATCATTACATGTGCATTATCACTCGCCTGTAATCACACCCACCTGTAATCACTGGTTTACAGATAGCCACAGCTGTGGTCCTCATGATGACCTTCTTCCTCCTCACCTACACCTTCCACTGTACCTGGGTCACATCAGAGGCCTACTCCAGTCCCTCAATCGTTCTGGCAGCCCGCTCTGGCGACGGGGGGAGGATTATATTTGACGACTTCAGGGAGGCGTATTACTGGCTGAGATACAACACACCAGAGGTATGGATGAGCAAGAAACGGTAGCAACTTTGGTAGCAAGTATCTGGATGCTCCTTCTGAAATAATGTGCTGTCATATCAGTGATAGAATCGGTGCAGGTCATTTTCCGCACCTGACCCACTGTATTCAAACAAATTCTTTAACAAGACACCTAGTAATATATGAGCTGGCAACAATACCAAATAAGTGTTGAATTTGTTCTTGATTTTCTTTAACTCCTGAATGATCCTGTATACACTGAGACTGAGTTACAGAATGTCTATATGGTGATGTGTTTTATGTTTTCAGGATGCCAAAGTGATGTCTTGGTGGGATTACGGTTATCAGATCACAGCCATGGCCAATCGAACTATACTAGTTGATAACAATACCTGGAACAATACACATATTTCCAGAGTTGGTCAGGTGAGTTTTTCCCTCTGACTTTTTATGTTCTTCATCAAAGGAAAATTTGTTTGTGTTTACTTTGAATTCAAGAAACAGCATTCATATTTGTCGTTGTTTTTTAACTGTGCAAAAGTTTTGTAAACAAGAACTTAATTGTAAACATACGTTACACAAAAACATCTTCAAATTCAAGACTGGTTCTTCTGCAGTTTTGTGGGGGAGGTATCTTTGTAAGCCTCGATGATGATAGCTGTTGTTGAATGATAGCGTGTGTGTATGCTTGCTCAGGCCATGTCGTCAACAGAAGACAAGGCCTATGAGATCATGAGGGAGCTCGATGTCGACTACGTCCTCGTTATATTCGGGGGCCTGACTGGCTACTCCTCAGATGGTAACAACCACCCTCTTTTCCCAATCCATTATCTGTCCGTTTTACAGTTTTCTCTTGATTTTTCACACTGCGTTGGTAAACACCTTTGAGTTATTTTACCACACTTGATGCTGGAAGCCAAAGTTTGTTACTCGATGCCAAACATGATCTGATATTATCTACTGCTTAGCTTGTTTTTTACCTGCAATATAGATTCCAGTAGAAAAATGCCAGAAAACTTATTTTGTCAGGTTTTACCATAGGCCGCACGAAAAGCCGCTAGTCTCTGTTATTTCACCTTGTGGAACAATCAATGTACATCTGTATATCATTATCTTACAGATATCAATAAGTTCTTGTGGATGGTGCGTATTGGTGGAAGCACAGAAAAAGGTGCCCACATTAAGGAGAACGATTACTACACTCCTCAGGGAGAGTTCCGTGTGGACAAGGATGGTTCTCAAACGCTCCTCAACTGCCTCATGTACAAGATGTGCTACTACAGATTTGGTTCTGTGTACACTGAGGCTGGTGGGTGTATTCAATGTTTAATTGCAATCAGTCAATCTTGTTTGTCTTGGTTGTTTGTTAAGTCTTATAAAGGAATTAAAATATCTTGTCTTCAAGTTCTGATACAGCTGTTCGATAATATACTGGGTTAGGTGATGGAGATCCATTTCCTTTCAACATTTTTTTAATCTTCTTAGTTTTTTTTTAAATATAAATATCCTTGTGGCAATTTTAACTGATTGTTGCCATTTAGTATCGGTGATAATTACTATTTATTGATAGCTAGGAGTGATACCAGCAACATATTTAAGGTAACTATGCCTTGTTGTTTTCTCTAGGCAAGCCCATGGGTTATGACCGAGTCCGAAACGTCGAGATCGGTAACAAGGACTTTGAGTTGGATGTTCTTGAAGAAGCCTTTACCACAGACCACTGGCTCGTCCGTATTTACAAAGTAAAAGATTTGGAAAACAGAGGAAACTAGATAAATTTATGTTACGAGATATTTTATAAATTGAAAATTACTTTTAGTACTTCTCATTGTGTTGTATGAACAGTTGCGGAGTTTGTACTGTAAGGATCAACAGAATAAATAACTTACAAACTAACATTTGCATTTTGTTCCTTGTCAGTTTATGGTTTTTCCTTGTGGTTGATTTTCACAGAAAATTGATTGGTATATGTGAATGTTGACTTCAGAGCTGAGGGGGATGTATATAGACCAGAAATAGTGATGGTGGTTGTGGAAGAAATAATTTATATGTATATATTTATATGAGACTTATTGGAGATATGTTAAGTGGGTGGTGTTAGTGTAGAGGTGAGGTTTGACTGATCTACTTGTGGCAAGAGGCACAGAGGATCCAAGACGCTATGCCACAAAGACCGCCTGCTATTGGCTGGGGCAGAATAGTAGCTATAAATAACCCCAAAGTTGTCGTTAATGAATGCATTTGCGACATTGTTATTTGGCTTAGTGCAGCAGTTGATAACAGGATTCCAAATCACCATCTCGCATCAGCCCGTTGCTTAGATGGAGCTGCCAAACCCATGCTGCTTGGACAGAGATCCATTGAACTTACATAGCATTTAACCACTATGCAATGGTGAGGAGATTTTGGGGAATTTTTTTAAACAGCAGAAAGAACAATGCAACAAAGATGTGGCGACAGCAAATTTAATTGAATATATCCATCTGTATTCTTAACGAAGATCTGAGGAAATGAATGAGAAAATGACAGGCCTGTCATATCAGGATAAATGACAGGCCTTGTCAGTGTCAGTGCCATGTCAGGATAAAATGGCAGGCCTCTCATGTCAGTGTAAATGACAGGCCTGCCATGTCAGGATAAATGACAGGCCTGCCATGTCAGGATAAATGACAGGCCTCATGTCAGTGTAAATGACAGGCCTGCCATGTCAACATGAATGAATGAGGAGGATGCCTGATGATCTCAGCGTTTCTGTTTCTTCTTGAGCTTCTTGCGTACGCCACTAGCCTCCTCGGTATCATCATCACCGTCATCTGTACCTCGCTTGCCTTTCTTTTTCTGGGATGCCTGTTCATTCATCTCCTGTGAGAGAAAACACCACAGCAAACAATGAACAATTCCCATGACATCTGATATATCATTTTGATGTTCATTCAATCAGCATCTTGGCAATAATTAAACTTTAATCCACAATAATACCTTATTTCAAAATCAAGAAATTAAATCAAACACAAGTGGATTCCTTCATTCCATGATCACAGTAGGTGTTACATTATGATTGATCCCTTATACCTAAATGTGTATTAATAAGTGGATATGTTTGCCTTTCAGCAGACTCAATTCACTTCCATAAATGAGAATTAACTCAGTATTCAGTGACCCAATTTGACTGGAAATTCTTTATTCAGCTAGCAAAAGCATTTTTACACATCTTGTTCAACAAAAAGTATGCTATGATCCGTCTTTTTTGTTGTGTTATGGTAACAGACACACCAAGAAACAGAAATCAGATCATTATGATATTGTTTATTTTAACTTCACAATCTTCGGCATCACTAACAAAGCCTAATATTACCCTGGTTGACCTGTCTTACTGAATGTACCATGGAGTACTCACCATTTTAGCATAGCGCTGAGCTTCTGTAACCCGCTCCATTAACATCATAACTTCCTCCTGTTCTGTCTTGTACAGTGGTAGTTTCTTCCCTATGAGTTGCTCAATGCGCTGGTACAACTCCACGTCATACCTGTACACATGCACCTCACTTAATTAGTCCTATGGCACACCTGTATACACAAGCCATGCTGGAAGAGAGGTCCATGATGACAATGGATCATGTTCTTGGATCAAAGTATTGGCCAGTTGGATATAAATCAAATTTATATATCATGCTTAAAACTTACAGGACTTTTGTCAGGCAACATTCACGGTGGGTTGGGATTTGAAACGTATAGTTATGTCAATGCATCGATCTGTAACATTATATTTCTCATGACAGAATTCTGAGCTAAAAAATTCCCTGACAATGCATAAAGCTTACCCCCTCCACACACACACACACACCCAAAAAACCAAACAAACCCTAGTTCATTTAATAGCTCCAAAGTAGTTTTATAATTGAGAATCCCTCACTGTGTGACCATGGTAATGGCCTTGCCTGAGCGGCCTGCCCTGGCTGTGCGTCCAACGCGGTGTATGTAATCCTTGGAGTGCGTGGGAATATCCAAGTTAATCACCACATCCACATGCGGTATGTCCAAACCCCTGCAACACACCGAGTTAAAGAGCTGATCATCCATACAAGATCGTGTTTAAAAAATGTATTTTCAGTGATTTCAGTAAATGAACAATTTCAAGTTGTTAACATTTTTGTATAGTTGCTTAAACTGTACAAGGAAAACACATGATCATTGAAAATTCATTGATGTGAGGGGCTTGAATGTAACTTCGGAATCTTTGCTTTCAAAAATATGCAAATGTATAGTCATGATAACATTGAGTAACCGGGTCTGAGACCCGGGATAGGTTGGTCTGAGAGAATGAATTATTTTCTTGTAGATTCTGGATTATTCCCTCCCAACATTATGCACGCGAGCTATAATTAAGTCAAATAATACAGAAGCTGCTAAGTATCGCAAAGGTGAATGATCAACATGGGTAGATGTGCATAGTGATCTGTGTCTGGGAGGTGTCTGGCTACAAGACAATGCACCCACCTGCTGGCAACGTCCGTGGCAATCAGAATGGACCTGCTTTTACTCTTGAATTTGTTTAATGCTCCCAATCGCTTGGCCTGCAATGTCATTAGAAATTAAGGTTAATTTACTACATGGAACTGTATCATAGTGACAGTATGATGTTACAAAACAGGTCGGGCATCCCAATTAAAGTGACCCGACTAAGTTTATCAGTAGAAAAGTTATCTGACTCAGATGATCAAGTAGTTACTTGATTCGATAAATGGGGAAGATACTGTACTAAGTTTGTCAGTAGAGAGGTTACCTGACGGCATTGTTCAATAGAGAAGCTATCTGAGTTGATAAATGCAGAAGTTACTTGACTGAGTTGATCAACTGAGAAATTACTTGAGTTGATCAATAAGTTACCTGACTGAGTTGACCATGGAGAGGGACAGCTGTGAGGCCCAAGTTACGAAGCATAAGAGCAACACGTTGAGTGCCAGCACATGTACTACAGAACACCATGAATGAATTACCGGCCAGCTCATTCAGAATTGAAACCAGATAAACATCCTGAAACACATCACATTATGAACGAGTCATATCTGAATCATAACGCGTCTTAGGTCATTCATTAGCATATAAAGGTATAGCATGAAGTTTAGCATACAACCAAAGAGCTTATAGCTATTCTAAGAGGGCTCACTGCAATTGACTTGTGTTGTGTGCGTTTTAACGTTTCGATGCAGACCAGCAAATATCACATCAGACTGCTGTTTATTTTGACGAAATGGAGTCATTTTAGTGGTCAAGGATAGACATTATGACAAACTATGTGTGGGCACATAGGTGACAGATTCACATATTTTGTCGAGTGTGAACCCACTTAGCGAAGCTACAAGCTCTTTGATACACCACTGAGGACATATAGTGAAAATGGGCGGATTGGAATGGTGATAATGGTTGGGAACAGTCAAATGTTCCGTCAACTCAAATACACAAAAGCTGGGGAAAAAAAATAACCTTGAATTTTGCAGGAATGAAAAGATAGGATTGCTGGAGTTTGTCAACTGTCTGGTACTTGGTGGACACTTCCACTTTGACTGGGTTTCTTAATGAAGCTCTCTGAAGTTTGGCAACCTGCAAAAGAAAAGCAAACGGTGGAATCCCAACTGCTGTACAGTGAGTCTGTTCTTACAAAGATAAAACATATGTCAGCAGAGAGTTACTAAGAACCACCTTTTTGGTCATTGTAGCTGAATACAAGTACGTTGTTCTCTCTCTGGGTATCACCTTAAGGATTTTATCCACCTGAAAAAAATACAAAAATAACAGAAAATTCTAACTAAGAGTCACATGGGTGAGTTGAAAGAAAACAATCCCATATTTACTTAGTCATGGGAAGAGAACCTTGTTCCACATCAGTCAGATTATTGTTGACAAATCAAATTGCCAGGTGAAAATATCCTAAGCACATTTAAAATAATCCTGGTCACATTTATACCTCCTGCTCAAAGTCCATGTTGAGAATTCTATCTGCCTCATCCATGACCTGCCACACAAGAGGAAACATTGAGAGCTCCATCAATTGACGAGCCCATCTGTGGAATATCTTAACAGACTACTTGACTCCATAGCCAGACATACACTGATATTGAAGGCTGGAATGATTATTAGACAAACACTAACCAGAAATTTGAGGGACCTTAGGTTGAAACCCTTTGTGTTTTCTAGGTGATCCACCAATCTTCCTGGTGTAGCTGAACCACACATTACCACAACCATTATTTTACAGGTGATGATGGGTCACGCATGTCCCATTTAACGTGCAATGTGGATGTAAGAACAGTGTAAGTTACCGATGATGATGTGAGGTTTCTTGGCCAACATCAGTGATTGGGTCATCATGTCAATCCCTCCAACCACCACAGCTGCAAACCACCAAAGACGATAAGTAAGCCCCTAGTCAATCAGAGCCTTAATAAATCATTAACCCATTACCTACTACAATTAACAATGATATCCAAACAATCAAGTCTAATCGGTGACCCCAGCTATTTTTATTACCTTTCTAAAGTCTAGAATTTATATAGCAAACGGCAGACGCTACAATACATCAGAAATTTAAAACGGGCCGAGTTTGAGCAAAGATTTGGTGTTCCCAATAACATGAAAGGATTACTTTTGAGCAACTACACAAAAACAGAAGCAAATTAAAAATTGACGGAACCACTAAAAAATGTATCTTTAATGCACAATCATCACAACACTCAATAGCGAATCATCAGACAGGAAGATTTGTTCAGGCACCTTCATTAACACCAGTAGGAATCACAAAATTCCTCACCACACTTGACTCCAATACTCGCCCCGAGGGCTTCAAACTGCTCTGAGATCTGGAAAGCGAGCTCTCTCGTTGGTGTCATTACAAGAGCGTACAGTCTCTGTGGGTTGGCAAGAAGTCGCTGGAGAATGGGAATCGCAAAAGCACCTGTCTTTCCTGAGCCAGTCTCAGCCAGACCAATGACATCATTTCCTGAGCAGGATTCAAACGGAGAACTGACAATATGTATACATGAATTATGATTAATATGCATGTAGAGGTGGACGCAACTTATTTAGCTTCCAATGGGAGACATAAAATATACACAGTTCCCAATTATTACTAATGACACCTCAACCTCAATAACATGAACAGCCAAAAAAGTAAAAGTCTCATAAAACATTTGTAAAACCACTAGACACATCTCAGCTTTCACTGCAAATATGAACAATTATGATAATAATGTGAGAGGTAAGACACTATATTGAAAGAACGGCTTATGTAGCAGTTGGCTTACCATCTAGAGCCACAGGCAGGGCCTCTGTTTGGATCTTGGACGGTGTTTTCCATTTGAGCAGCTCACAGGCTTCACACAACACATCCACCACCCCCTGAAATCACAATCCAACCGCCTCAATTGTTCTGATTTAAACCCAAACTGACACATTTACTCAACTGATGCTTTAGCACCTATTAAATCTATTTTTAGTTCTGTTGATTTAAATGGGGTTGTGAAACACATTCGATTTTCAAAATTATTACTAAATTATTATTATTATTAGGTCAAAGCTGAAACTTGCATAAATTATGAAGAATAGAATGAGCTTCAGCTGACAACAATAACCCACAGTCCTAGCAAAAAAATTCAGTTTACCAGAGACTTGAATGAGACAGGTGCATTCTCTTCACTGGTACCTGGAGTGGGCTGAGCTTCATCTGTTGAATTGGATGATGAAGCCATTATGTCTGTATACCATGAAATGACAAACCAGAAGACATTTTTAATATTTCATAAACATGGTGTGGGTAAATAAGAGTTCACATGGTGATGGTTTGCTCTACATTCACCAGGTGTATATGGAATATTTCAATGAATGCAAGCCTTTGATACTGCAAGGTTGTAGCATATGGGTTTTATCTTAACTCCACCAAGATGCTAACAAGGGTATATATGTGAAAAGGCTGATGCCAAGTTGATCACCCACCACGCTATTGGAAGAGTCATTAGATTGATATAGAATGGATGATGCATGCCCACAGCTACTAGCCTTGTCATAAATATAAACATGGCGCCATGTGCTCATTGATAATGCTACTCGACTGCAGTGCAATAGTAACCCTGAATATATCGCTTGTGGGTATGGGTGCAACTTGTTCATTACAATAAAAACATATGATGAAACCAAACAATGTCCAATTAGAATTGTGGAATTCACATTGCCTTGGATTTGGTCATGGTAGTGAGTATAGTGGCAGATAGACCTACAATAGGCCTCTATGTCTGCAGGAGAGCCCATGGCAAGTCCAATGTGGTGGACTAGTCAATCGTGGAATATTTATTCACCCTACTCTTTATCCATTTGAAATAGCCATACAGTTGTCATTTTGTTTGACTCAATTGTTGCTCAACTTTTTCACTGCAGTTATAGGAACGCTGTTACTCATAGCTCTAGTAAATATCTTAGGAAAACAAATTCCAAGAAGAATATCGTCCATAAATGCGTCTGTTCAAGTCTATGGGGAAACTTAGCAATTTCGTCCAAACGCACTTTGTTATCTAAAACAAAAACGCCAATAATAGAAGCAGTGTTAATGTTTGCAATATGATTTTGGTTAATTTGTGCATATAATGAAGCTTGATGAACACGGTAACATGTTTAACAATAACCAGATCTGGTTTATCTTTGGATTTATTCCAGTATAAAAGGATATGAGATTAATCTTTGGTTGTCAACCACATTTTGACTAGGCCTATCACCAGATCTAACAGAAAGTGAATGACACTGATAGTAAGGTCTGGTTACCTGGTTACAGACATTGTGAAGGAATTTCAAGCTTTACTGGACCGCGGTCCGGAAAAGTTAGAAAAACTTACCGAACTGAGATTTTTTTTACTGGACCGTTGTTTTGACAAACATATATGGCCACGCTGTGCTTTTAAAAATCCGCGTGAAATATACTTGTGCGTTTCCGGCAACCATGGAATCACCCGAACTTCCGAAGTTACGTTGCAAGATGAATGACTAACGAGCCAGCGAAAATTATAAATATAGACAGAAAGACGAAAGAGACGTGAAACAGCGAATTCTTGGGTTTATTTTCATTTTTGAGGGGGTACTCGCATGTATAGTATATTAGAATTTATTACTGGACCGAGGACCGGTGAACAATCACATTTTTTATCGGACCAGAGAAAAGTTTACTGGATGTCCGACGGGTCCGGTAAACCTTCACAATGTCTGGCAGGGCTCGAAATTACCACCCGCCCGCCTGCCAATGGCGGGTGAAATTTGAGTCGGGCGGGTAAATAATCACAACCACCTGCCCGACTGGCGGGTAGATTTTTTCGCGCTAACACCTCACGCCCAGTTCAATACAACAGCTGTTGGGCTTGCGTGATTAAGCGCCGCTTGAACCATAAACCCAACAAACACACGAGATAAGAAAGCTTCCAGGCTGTATACTATCATGTCTTGCGTAATTTATTGACCTATAGTGTATAAACTGAAAGTAAACTGTTTAATAAACCGATGGCATAGATAGGCTCATAGAAAAAGTTATACAACTAACGTGCCTTGATTGTTTGGGAAGACTTTATAATCCATAGATCAGGGATCAGCTGGCTGCAGTCAGTGTATAATTTTGACCTATCACGGTATCTGGTGTGAAGACAAGAACATGGACAGAAGCCCACCCCACTCCCTCCCGAGCTATCTAATGGCAGCCTCTCGTATTTGAATACAACATGCACCTACTGACCTGAATAAGTCGAACGGTTATATGGCAACAACGAATCAACGAGACTCCCCATTTCCTGTCTGTTGACAAATTTTATGTAACCGCTTTTCCATCGCATAAAGGCATTTTTATTTTAATTCATTAATTTGATTTACCATGTATCATCTGTGAATGGTATTCATAAAACAAGTCAACTCTTCTCGCGCCAGTAACAGTTGTAAGTGACGCGACAGAAAGACGTAACATCACCCATACGCGCGCGATGTTTTCTTCGCGCTCTCCTCGTGACTTTTCTTCCGTGACTTTTCTTCCGTGTCTGCCGTGTGATTGCAGTGCGTTCTAATTGCATTTAACGATAGGCCCACCTACAGTTGTATGACTTACGTAACGCGCGTGGCGTTTCTTGCGAGTTGACTTCCAAGCCGTCAGTAAACATACCTATATAACTGCATGTGATTTGTTAACGGTACATCTTAAGATGTCGTGCCTTCAGGACTAAGAGGTCGCAGACTATATATAAGAAGTGATGATGTAGATGAGGAAAAGTATGTGTGTGTTGGAAAATTGTGCTGTTGACCTCATTGAATAAATGCTTGCTTTTTGTATGTTTTGACAAGTTCGTAAATATTGATTTGAATGTTGCGTTTATTATTAGAATAAAATATTTAAAAACAATAAAAACGCGTACATTTTTGTTTTTTACTATATTATACTGAAAATGTAGGGCCGGTAGAAAATTTGTAGGGCCGGTAGAAGGTTTCAAGGTTACCGCCCGACTGGCCGGTGAAATATTTGGCTAATTTCTAGCCCTGTCTGGGTTACCGGGCTAAGTCTAGTAAGTGACAGACCGTGTCACTGTCACTGGTGTCAGTGTTCAAGACAGGTGTAATGGAACCTTCATTTACAATGGTTATCAACTCAAACCGACCGTGTTCTCGGAATTGAAACAGAATTGTAAAATCATTAACTAATTCATTGTTAAAGAAATAACCTCATTCATTCACGACCCAGCCATTCTCTGGTGACACATGTAGTGGGCGATAATAAAAGAAAATATACTTGTAATTAAAAATACGCATCTAAACTTACAGCTGTATGTGCTGCAAATTGCAGTCCTAGACAAGAGATTATAGTGTCAATGCGGAATAAGGTATGTTTGCTCCAATAAGAACAATCTTATCATGTGTTCCAGTAAGAAACTTTCTCACAAGCAGCGTGCGGAATTGTCAACAACTCGTTTGTGAGTGAGGGGGCACTTTCCAGTGCCCCAGCCGCGCACGACGGTAATATAAATATATACCGTCGTGCCTGAAAGTATGTGGGTCGTGTGGCAATTTTTTTTATTTCGCGTTGCCCGGGGCTTCCCACCAAGTTGTGTACTTATGTAAATATTTATGTCGACAAATGAGGTGAATATCCGCTGAACCTGACTATTTTGGTTATCCACTGTCTCGTTATTATTTAGCAATTGTCAAATGAACTTTTAGAATCACAACTTTCTTTCACGGCAGCCCCAGTTTTGGAGATATGACGTCACATTACGCAGTTTCATTTTCACTCGCCATGTGGCTGCAGGTCCCGGGGGAGGGGGCTCTTAAGTATATAGAGATAGTAGGTTTTTTCGGCCTCCCGACGGTTTTTGTTGACCTCATAATTGTAGGATGGGGTATGCTCTTGCCATTTTTACCTTGTATGACGGGTACAGGTTTTTGAGATCCCGGGGCACAGGACAAGGCCAAGTGCCCCCTCCAGACTGCGGGAATCAAGAGGTGTTATCTTTTTTTAAATGTCAATGCGATATCGTTGAATACATATCGCCCTTCAAAGTAGATATTTCCAAAAGATAATCATTGACAAAATGACACATATACTTAAATAATAAAATTCAGAAAGAAAAAGTTCGCTTGCGAAGAACCTTGTTAATAAACGTCGTGCACGGCTACCAGTACCCATACATCTCGCGCCTAAAACTCGTTCGCCGATTAGCAGCAAATTATATATCAGAAATTAGGTGATATCAAATGCATCAAACTATCATTATATGCTGATATAACAGATGTATAAATTACTTCCCATCCGTGTGAATGTAACAGTTGGTATGAATGTGTGTATGTACATGTTTTAGCAATTTAGCTCCGGTCGGACAGTAGTATACATATATACGACATCCTGCAGGGATGGTACATATGTTTATGTATATGTATGAGGCACCATATAAAACACTAGAGTTGGTGTACCGTTAAACCCTATACCTGCATACTTACCATACCCAAGGAGTTATATATATATTTGTTTATGTAACTCCTCGGCTTACCTTACCTTATGTATATTTGTGGGATTGTATGTGTGTGTGTGTTCATATGGTATGCGTGTTTTTGTGTTGATGTGTGAGTGATTGAGACAACAATGTGCGAGTTTATGTGTATGTTTAAGTGTATGAGCATGTTGTGCAGAATTTGCGTTATGACATGCTGTCATTGGGTTACTTATGCAGCGGAGTATATTGCTGCAGAACCAATTTGGAAAGTACTATGCATTCGGTTTCCTATTCGTCCAAAATGAAGTACATTACAAGGGCATAGCCAGCGATACGCACTTACGCAAGTGCGTAACATCAATTTGAAAAGTGAAAAAATAAATATGGCAAAAAATGGCATCAAAGTCAAAAGCTAAGTGGGGTTAGACTTTAATGTCTGGAATTGTAGATTTCTCCCCTGTCAGTGCGTAACATTCCTTCAACCCTGGCTACGACCCTGCATTATATGTTTATGTGTGCGTGTGTGTTGGTTTATGTTTGTGAGACACTCCTAATAGTCGTCATTATGCGCATTAGCTTTACATCATCAGACCAGAAATTACTCTGCGATTGAATTTCTTAAGTATGTATACTTTTGTCTCCAAAATACCCTTCACAACACCAACACTGTTTCGACCAAATCGATGTTTTTGTATAACTCATGCCCATTTAACAGGGCGTGCCTTTTTCTCCACTCTTCTGCCTTATTAAGGTACCCGGCCAAAGTCACAACTAGGAGTAATGTCTATCGTGGGCCACACAAGGCACATTTATAGAGGAGCCAAGAGACGATTTGATGGCTTTCCTTTTGCGTGTAGATATATCAAGAAGGCGTACGTCACATAAAAAACGTCTTGCATGGTGAAAGGACAAAGTTATATGACCGAACTTTATTCGAAGCACACCACTGATATCTTTTTATATATGACACCAATTGAAAATAATCAATAATTTAGACGGATGTGAAAAATATTGTCAGCCTCAGTGGACAACAAAATTGCATAAGCACTCGAGTCTTGGTACATATCCGCTTATATTACCTGTCGCCTAACCCATGTGCAAGTGGGGTCGTGTCGAGACTCGAGCTGCCTTGAGCAACCGGACCATCTGTATCACTTGACCATATCACAGTACGTATTTTGAGATCAACGCACGATGCCTGGAGGCTCTCGTATAAGTACAATAAGACCACATTTCCCACGGTATATGATAGTCGACAGTCAATATAGTTTTCACTTTGGAATGCGTAGGTTTTAATAAGAAGCAAAGTTAACCCTATATTATCAATGGTAGTTGTCACCTAGCCTGCAAAAATACTTACTGCCCACCCCAACTAATTGCGTGCCGTACCATTCTGCTCCAATCGCTGTGGAAGAAACAGTGTTACTGTTCGTACAGAAACCCCAAAAGAGGCACGCATGGTTGGCTTCCCTACCACTATGAGTCACGACTCTAGTGTAATAACACAGTATTTCATAAACCCTACCACTATGTGACATATTTTGCCTATATTGAGAAAGGATGACTTACTAAATTACACAGTGTTTTATAATAACACAGTATTTCATAAACTCACAGAGCCTCTTAAATCAGCCACAATAATATTCACTGCAGCCATTAAATGACACCACGCTGATGTGATATCTTTGCAATTTTTTAAAGATATCTCATCTTAAAGGGGCACGTGGTCATGCACTGATGAAAACAGGCGTTCTAACATTTTACCGCAAGGAGAAGAGATCGTATCTTAGAAGACAAGGAGGAAGTAAAACAAATCTTACCCCGCTTGATTTGGAGCAAGATGTGGCATACCCCGGTCGTACGGTAATATAAATATATACGTCTACTCGGACGTCTTGTAGGTCTAGATGTGGCAATAACATTATGCAAGTTGTTACCATGGTTATACATGCTCCTCGTCGCTAAAACGCCAATGACGTAAAACCCCAAGTGTTTTCTTTCTTGGCTTTATTCTCCCCGTTAAGACAAGACACGTAAACTGACGTATCAAAATATATCTGTTCAATCGGATTTTCAAGAATATCAAAATATATATTTGGTTTTTTTAAATCTTGTGAGTAGTCTGGGCTTATAGCATTTTTGGAAAACTTGGCTTTATAAAGGAAAGCTGAAAATCAGCAGGGAACTGTGTATGGCTTAATTATCAAGGTTAGTCGATTTACAATAAGATGATGTCAGCTTAGTTTCTTAACGCATGGGAATCCTCAAGGTGGACGAATATTCTTTATAAGCGTGGGTGGAGACTCGATCGTCATCACCTTCAGTCGATCTTGACTTAAACTGTTTAGTTTATTATTACTTCTCTGTCCCTTTCCGGAGCTTTTGCTCTCAAGGTAAGTCAGTGCGAGGTACATAGATAAATTCTGTTTTTAGGTGACGCGCGTCGTGTCACTCTATATGCACGAGAGGCCTTTAGTGGCTAAAAGTCTGTTTGTTGAAGTTAAGAATGAGGTTTTGGGGAGGTGTAGAGTGAGTTGCGGAGGAGATGAAGGGTAAAGTAGAGAGTGATATGTAAGGTGTGATGTAAGGCGAGGTGTGGGGGAGGCGTGGGGTAAAGTAAAGAGTAAGGTGTGGTATAACTTGAGGTGTGGGGGAGGTGAAGGGTAACATAAAGAGTGATGTTAAGGTGAGGTGTAAGATGAGATGTAAGGTGAGGTGTCAGGTGAGGTGTAAGGTGAGATGTATGGTGAGGTGTAAGGTGAGGTGTAGGGTAAAATAAAGAGTGAGGTGCAAGGTGAAGTGTGGTGTTGTGTGAGGCTGAGATGAGAGATGTACCATTTAGAGTCTGCCTCCCAAATTAGCTCTAATTGTCGCCTGGTACCCAGCACAGCCGTCATTACCCGCCGACAGAATAGCTCCATCGCTTGGGCGGACTGTGTGACATATTTTGCCTATTTTGAGAATGGATTACTTACTTTAATACATCTCCAAAACAGACAACACCATAGAGAGTAACACGAAGGAGATCTGATCGGCCTCCCAGAGAAGTCTCGGCGATCGCTCACCTTGCTACACCAGCGCCCACGGTGTCTTTGTGCTGAAAATACCCAGCAGATCAAGTTGAGAAATATATTTGTCAGGCAACGTCAGCTCCCAGTCACTAGCTGCAGGATATGACATCAACACGGTTCTGCACCAGATAGCTGCAATGAGGTTTGAATCCAAGTTTTCGTAGTCCTCAGAATAAGTTCTACTTGCAATTCAAGCGGAACGTGTCAGTTAAAGCCTTGCGCAGGTAAACATGTTAAATATATTCTTAAATTGTCATCATAGGTTGCTTTTCACCTAGTTGAATGTATCGAGTGTCAAAAAAAAAAGAAGATAAGTTGAGACTTATTGTGATATAAGACGCTAGATATCAATAATGATTTATTCACACATTTGTTCATGTTGCTTTCGGAAGTCACTCAGTGGCAGGAAAAAGACAGATATTTTTTGTCAACACAGCAATAATAACAAAACTAAATAAACGACTCGTGTACCAAACCAGTTTTACTGACGCCTTCCACACAAACTCATAACGAATGACTTCAGCTGTATGCCCGCATATATTGCATCTGTACACAGGCGTTCGGTTCCCGATGCCAAGCTTCCGAGCGCCGAGCCGCGATCTCTCTATATAACAAGTAGTTTATACAGTTAGAGACTCGGGAACCGAGCGCCTGTGCATCTCATCTCAGTAGCATGAATACCTTTACAGCACCTTGCCCAGGTTGGACGGCGATATACAAATATATGACGTCCTACAGGGCTATACCATGCCTAGACCAACCAGGCGTTACGTTACATGGCTAAACTTGCCGATATTCTATTTGGGTTTCCCAAGAAAAAATACCAAAGTGTTGTTAATCATTAGACAAAAAATACCAAAGAGAATGGCGTACAATATAAAAGGGATAGGTTTATGTAATTCAATGAAGTGTTGACAAAAAAGACGATTCTTAAACCAATCAGAACTTAGCCAAGGTTTTCCCAATGTAATGGTTATTACAAACGTGCCGGCAATAGAGGTCAGTTTTTATGCACTTTCGATTTTCGACTGTGTCGGTAATTTTGATAGCGAGGTGTATGTAGCAATTGTTCGATTTGGGTATGACCAGGTACACGAATGGGTAGTGTTTTTATTGATTGTCAAGTTTTTAAATCGGCGGGTTAGGGGTAGGCACTTACGGCTATCTGCTTGTCAGGAACCAGTGAAAAATCGTCGAATTGGACGATTATATTACTCAGCCAATCGCTCGTTTAATCTTGAGTAAAACATTGCTAATGTCCTGCAAGCTGAGATTAACGATGTGCAGAAGTCAGAGAGAATAATATGAAACGTATATCGATGGGTTCCCTTTTTGTGTCCAGTATGTCCGAATCTATTACCCATGGAAGCTCTTCCCTATACCATTTCTAGGAGAGAAACCCCCACTCCCACTCCCACCTCCACTCACCCATAAACTGTGGAGTTGAACAAAAAAACCGAATAGACGGCAGACATAGTTTCATGAAATAAGTATCCCCCTGTGGGTCCGGGGGTAGAATAGGTCCACTGTATCCTTCTGCATGTCGTAAGAGGCGACTAATAGGGGGCAACCTGTTGGCCGTGGGTTGCGACTCGTGTCGGTGGACAATGGGATCCAGGTGGTTGAGCGGAGTGGTTCTTTTGAGGGCCATATCTGCAACATACCACTCTGGCCGGGATTTCGCCTAGACGAGAGGCTGGAATGGCCTGGTCCAGTCAATCGGCTGGTGGTGACTGGCCCTAGGATAATCGTGTCCATTTTTATCTTTTCCATCTCCATTTTCATTTATCCTAGAAGGCGGCTGCTTTATCAGGTCAATCTTATCTATTAACCTTTCTTGGCACCATATGACACATTAGTGTTGGTGTGCCGTACTATCATGAAATAAGCAGTAACGCTTTGGATGCATCAAGGTGTCGATATTTCCATCTTGACTACCATAACCCTGATAATTATAATTTAAAGTTCAAACGACATCAACTATCAGGAGAAATGTATTTGTTTTCAGATTAAACTCGACTTGGTACAAGTACAAGCGCCATGCAGCGGAACTCATTCTTGTTAGTCTTGGTCGTAATACAGGTAAATATTGACTTTCCTGATTGTGATTGTTGAATTGATGTTATTGCACTCATCCAAACGACAGTACTTCAGCTCTACAAACACAACGAGAGCTTACCTGTTGATGTTAAGTGCTAATCAATTATGCCGTTATAGTGTTATCTGTCCCATAACACAACTCTCCCATAACACACCTGTCCCATAACACATCTGTCCCATAACACACCTATCCCATAACACACCTGTCCCATATAACAACTGTCCCATAACACACCTGTCCCATAACACCCCTCTGTCAATATACACTTGTCCCATCACACATCTGTTTCATAAAACACCTCGCTTATTAAACAATGTTTTATGACACACTTGCCCTATAACACATTTTCCCTTATAACACACCCCTATAACACACTTGTTAACGTGTCGCGTCAGCCCCATAGAACTCACGCCCTATAAACAACTCTTGAGTGATATCATTGTTTTTCCCTTATATGTGTTCGCTGTCTTACCGTCAGGTGGTGTGCTTGTTGCAAATGGTGCACGCTAAATGTCGTCTCGAGCTGCTGATGCAGAGTTACGGGAACCCGAGTGAGCATGACTACGGAGGAAGCTGCTGCGATGCGCTGTGTGTCGGCCAATGTGATCATCGCTTCACGTTCTGTCTGGATCGACAGTCGCAGTAAGTCGCTGGCTCATTCCTGCTCAGCCGAAGTTGAACCAAAGAGCTTATAGCTTTGCTAAGAGGGCTCACTCGCGCCTCCGCCAGACATATTATGTGAACATGATACGTGAGCAGCGTGGTGTTTTTTTTATTAGCGTCTCTTAAAATCAAATGGACATTTTCTGATAAAATTCGGGGTCGTGATCGCCTCGACCAATTAGAAAGATCAAGGGGCAGATCCCTGAGACTTTGTATCAACAGTCCCATGTGTTTTTGTTGAGTTAATGGTAGCGTCATCTCACGACTTGCGTGTGTATCGTTCATTTGCATACTCATCGCATTGCTAGTCAGAGTGAGCCCTCTTAGCATAGCTGTAAGCTCTTTGGTTGAACTGAGTCTTGAATTAATATTTTGACCAATCAGAGGCGAGATAACATTGAATTTCGGTACAGTCGTTTAAATGAGGTAATAAAATTTAAAATCAGTAACGTTCGTACAATGATTTGGCAGGAGCACAGATACAACAGTATGTGGATATTTTACCAAGAGCACAGGGGAATTTCCAAACCAGAACGTCATCAACTTTGGGGACGATATGAAAGGTGTTGCAAATCCTATGATTAAAGACTTCGACACGTGCCCTGTAAGTGTTTAATTAATATGTATATATATTCAGTATAGCCTTTATATTATTACATTGTGGTGGATGCGATTTATGCATTAAACAATGTTACTGCTGAAATGCCGATCTCCTGCGCATCGGCTTCTGCGCAGGCTGGGATTCGCCTCTGCAATACTCTGATCGCTTTGGTGCAAATTCGGGCCATTGCGCGACGAAATATTATTACGAAATGTCATCTCTTAAATATTACAAAAACATTTCTTGTTGTGTGTGATTAGAATAATAATAAAAATTTCGTTATGGAAAACCTTTTTATAGGCCCAATATGAGGCATTTATTGAAAAAAAGTAGTTCCGCGGACCTTTCATGGCCGTCAAGCGTTTCTAAAAATGGCGGCAGTCAGTTGTGAAGAAGAATTTGTTAACGAAAATCGACTAAAAAAGCAATAGAAAGTTACACGCCGGGATTGGAAATGACATACAAGCAGCGAGAGTGTGGAGAAGTTGTTCTTGGGAAACGACGTTGTTGCTAATCTACCAATGGAGTATGGGAAAAGCCTGATATACCATTTGCTCCCAGATTTGCTGCCCCCCCCCCTGCCCCCCGATGGTGGTTCACATGTTTTATGCAAAAAAATAGAAAGAGACACAACCCAAAAGAAATTGGACTGCTAATGTTAGAATAAGATTTGCCAAAATTTAATACTTGCGACTGCAGGGCCTTGGTTATATAACCTAAATAACTGCAGCGTATAAAGTAAAGAGTTCAAATCAAAGTTCATAATCAAAGACATCGAAATGCGGACCTTCTGTTAATCGTTTATGTTTGCATATCGCGAAGGACAGTTTTCAGTCTGCGGATGTCGTCGCGTGTTTACTTCACTGCCTTCCCAATTATTCACGGATCGAGATTGTTATACGTTTTGTCGCCCGGTCAGAGGTTACAACCGGGTCAAATCGCATGTGTTCCGTGAACTATTGCAGAGATGTTATGTTAGCATTGCGTCAAACATGTCTGTCATGGAGAGTGCTGAAATGCATGATAATTATCAGTATTATGACATGACTATGAACGTTCATTATTATTCTGCCCGGGAGGTCCGTGCAACAGGAAGGGGATAGAGCTGTTCAACATCTCATGTGGGCGGTCCAGTCTTTTTCAAACTCGAATGTCCGCCTTTCTCAGTCGAAAAATAATGAATGCTCCTTTACCCTGTTATACACATATATTTGGCACCTGGTTATAGCGGTCGCTTGCATATAATGACAACATCTATTTAATCCCTGATGTCATGGTACTCAAGTCTTCTGGGGGGGGGGTGGGGGTGTCTCTTACCGACAAGTTTCCTTGTACACAATTTGTGATTGTTTGTCAGGACGGCGCCAGGTTTAAGGTCCATGTGTTGGATGACGACTCCGGATTCAGTGGCCATGACCTTGTCGACGAATTGTTCTATACCATAACATGGACACCGTACAAGACTAAAACCTTGTCGAGATGGACACCCAAGACAGTATATGGAATCAGGCGTAAAGATAAAACAACGTAATTTATCACTACGAACCTACGTTTCCTCGTAATGGATTACCTTTCTCGTTGATGCCGTATAAACATAATTTTATGATTAATATCTCATTGTCTTTATTGTTCAGGAACTAGATCGGTTCCATCGCCTTCTGGATAATATTGTTCTCGGATATCATATTCAGTGTATGTAAGCATAGTGGAACTTCTGTTAATCGTAATACAACGCATATCCTGCGATCGTTTTTCAGTCTGCGGATGTCGTCGCGGGTTTACTGCCTTCCCAATTATTACGGATCGAGATGTGATACGTTTTGTGTGGCGACGGATTCCACTTCGGGTCACTATCGATGCGATCCCGATACGGGCAGTTATATCTGCAATAATGGTTTGTCTTTATGGATTACACTTATGCACTTTTCCTTTCCCAAACATTCATATATTGAATGGGCCTGAATTGTTACATGCAGGTTGGGAGGATCCCACCTCCAAGTGTACGGTATTCGCTGATGACTGTCATAATGTTACCTGTCAGAATGGAGGTACCTGCGTTGATGGGCTGAGGTCGTATACTTGTACTTGTCTGCCAGGATTCACAGGTATGCAACTTGCATGATATGCTATAGGCTTAGAGCATTGTCAATAGACGCTGATGTGTCGATGTTAGCTCAAGGGCCGTTGTGGATCAGAGGCGACGCGTTTGGTCTCAAGCCAAAGGTCGCGAGTTCGAGACTACCATTCCGTGTGGGCGAAGTGGACGATTTCATTTCGCATTGAATTCCCTGATAAGAATTCATCCTTCCCCCAAATACCCTAGATATTGATGCGACAATCCGTCATACTGTATTTCGCTAAATTGTATTTGGTACCGTGTTTCCCAGGTGTCAACTGTGAAGTGGATATCGACGAATGCGCGTCTCACCCTTGTAACAACAGCGGTAACTGCACCCAGGCGGTGGACAGCTTCACATGTGATTGTCCGCCAGAATACGTCGGTACTCAATGTCAATATCATGTCTGTGAAGTCGCATCGCCGTGCTTGAACAACGGTACGTGCTACGAATCCGGAAGCTGTCTCTGTCTTCCGGGTTTTACCGGAAACGACTGTGATGTGCATCTTTGTGACATCCGCCCTTGTAAGAACAATGGTTCATGTGTTAGAGACTCTGGCCATTGTGATTGTACCGACGATTTCACTGGAGATTCCTGTGGTGTGGATAAATGCTCACTGATTACGTGCGAGAACAGTGGCACGTGCGATCGCGGACGATGTCTGTGTCCGCCAGCTTTCACCGGAAGCTACTGTCATAAGCAGATTGACGAATGTTCGAGTAATCCGTGCCAAAACCGTGCTCCGTGCATCGATGGTTTGGGCTCTTACTTGTGCAAATGTTTGCCGGGGTTCGATGGTACTAACTGCCAAGATATCAGTGTTGGGGTTGACATCGGGCCTAACGACACCTTGCGCGGGCCTTCTGATGTCAAGGTATTGTTATTTCCCCCAAATGTGAAACAATTATATTTGCATAATCAAGCTTTGCAAGCCGGACAGATTCAGTGTTGTTTCTTCCAATCATAGTCAGAGGTATCAATCGTCTCAATATGTTACGTTTCCTACTTACCTTTTGTATTCTAAATGGCCCCCATATCATGTCTTTCAGCTGCTTCAAAACACATTTCAAATGCATGGTTCAGAAATATTCACAAAAACGTGGATTGTGTTTCAGGAGCCTATACCGATTTGGGCGCTGGTGTTGGTCGTTATTATTGCGGTTCTGATCATTATTATCATTATCATCTTGGGTCTATGCTGGAGACGAAAAAGGTCAGTTAGTCGGAACTCGCTTGAGTAACACAGCCACACTTTACACACACACAGACGCACACACACTCTCTTCCTTTCTCTGCCTTTCACATATATATAAACACACACACACATATATATATATATATAGATATATATAGATATATATATATAGAGATATAGATATAGAGAGATATAGATATATATAGAGAGAGATATAGATATATATATAGATAGAGATAGATATATTATATATATATATATATATATATATATACATAAACATATATATATATATATACATACATATATATATATTTATATATTTATATATACACATATACATAAACATATATATATATATATATATATATATGTATGTATGTATATATATATATATATATATATATATATATATATATATATATATATATATATATATATATATATATATATATATATATATATATATATATATATATATATATATATATATATATATATATCGCTGTGTCTAAGGAATGCTAGGAGAACACTTATGGAAACTAGTATGGCAAGACCTGTTACAGAGTCATTCCATAATCCCGTTTACTCTTCGGATCCGAGTGTTCACGCAGCGCCAATACGAGCGCTTTGGCACGCCCGGCACCCGCGAAAATCATGGCCTTCGACAGCGTCGAAGAGGACAAGAAGTTCAATGTTTATGATGAGATAAAATCTCGCCAGTCGTTTTCCAATGGAATTCCAGAAAAATCGATTTCTTCGCAAGACGATGGATATGTCTCCCCGTCGACATTGAGGGCGCCCCCTGCTGTCCAACCTCTCGCAAACGACTACGAGAGCCCGCGAAATTTGCAGAATACCTAAGGCCCAGCTGTGCCAGATGACGTTGACAGTCTAGCCCGCCCACAGATAAAGTTTGAACGCTTGAGACAGATATCCCACTCATTATCCTAGACTCCGATTGTACAGTTTTGCATTTTAAGACTAATGCCTTGTTAATTATGCCAGGAGCTTAACAACAGAAGATTGCGATCCCAGATAGCACAACGCCGGTGGGCCACCGGCGGGCCATCGGCAGCTGCGCCGTCGGCCCGCCAGTGGCAGCCACCAATGGCCCACCGGTGGCGTGACCAGCTGATAGCCGTCGGCCAGCCGTTGGCAAGCCGCTCATAGTGACAAGCCGTCGGGCCGACAGTGGCCCACCGATAACTCATCAAGTATTTAAAAATGCCTCAAACTAATGTACAAAGAAGAACAGCAACACCATATTTTAATTAGTTTATTAAGAAAACTAAATTTCTTCCTCAGAAGACAAATCGTTATAATCAATAAGTGCAGCGAGCCTTGCCATCTGTAGCTCTTCATTCAGTTCTTTTTCTGAAATCAAGTAGACATGAAGATTTTTATTAAAAATAATTTTTTTATTATTTATATATATATAAATACACCTCCGCTCCCCTCTTACCTCCCTCCCAAACCCTACGCTGCCCTTCCCAACCCGAGGCTACCCTACCCTACCCGACCCGACGCTGCCCATCGCTACCCGACGCTACCCTACCCGACGCTACCCTACCCGACCCGACCCTACGCTGCCCTACCCGACCCGGCCCGATGCTACCCAACGCTGCCCACCGCTACTCTTCCCTACCCGACGCTACCCTACCCAAGCGCAACCACCGTATGCCACGCTTGGGACGCCGCGCTCTGGAGTCTGGTCGCTTGTGACGGGCTAGCTAGGGGGCTATGCATGGTGCGTCGGCAATGAGAGTAGTTAAGCTATTCAGGGCGTCAACATTCCTTGTTAAAATGGAAATTTATATTGATGATGGGTAAACTCAACGTTATTGTACATAAGTGAATAACGGTATTAATCTTAAAACTTGGGTACGAGTTGGTCTGGGTACGAGTTGACCCTAAGGGCCTAACTCCTTAAATCCAACTCGGGTAAATTTCATGAAAAAAACATTCAAATACAAAGAAATGCGATGAATACTAGATGTTTTCATATCCCATGTATTATGTTAATACGTATTTAAAATGGATTAAGGTACCTGCAACTCACCTAACACAGTAGAAGTGATGAAAACTGAGCGATTTTTACGAATTTCAAAATAACCGCCAACATTCAGCGTCTGAACTAAGGTTAAGGTCGTTACTAATTTGTAAAGATGCAGCTAGATGGCGCGATGGCAGACATCCGGCCGAAGACGAGCTACCGTTGGTACAGCCCAACGGTGGCTGGTCATCGGCTAAAGCCGACGACGAGCCACTGTTGGGCTGTTGGTGGACCGTCAGCTGGGAACTGCCGACGGTAGCCACCAGCGGGCCGCTGGTGTTGTGTTATCTGGGATGTGTGTACTCCACAATCAAGTTTAAAATGGAACTTCCGGCAACAGCTGTAAATGTTATACATGTGGTGTTTTTTTGAAAATATGTATTGTAGATACGAAGGTAAAAAGGTCGTATCTTTGGAAAGTAGATGCAAGAAATTGCTCGTGAAAGCTTCAAACAGTACTTACAACATATGATATTGCTTGTTTATGTCAGAAGGTAATTTCTTTTGTAGATTAAGCGGCTCTATAGAAATGGATCAATAGGTGCATTTTGTCAAGTTTGTACATATGACAAATTTGCCTGCAGTTTGATAATAAGTTTAATGATATGGGAGTATTTGAACAGTGAATAAAGCTTTTATTTCAAACAGCCGGTTGACATTCAATGTCATAGGTGATGGAACTTCTCAGAACAGCTCGTTATGTTATTCAGTCATAATGTTACACATCATAACGCTTAGATATCCCTACATCCCCATTGTTTTAGAAATGACAGTTCTTACATGGTCAATTATGTGAGTTATGTCATAAGCATTCTCAGGGGGGTGCTGAAAATAATGATCAATCTACTGAACACAAATGCTCAACGTCAACACGAATGAATACTGAACATTCTATTTAAATTCTGACTGACAATCATCTGGGTGGACTACCCTATGTCAGAAAAGGGATTATTCTGCCCTTTCACGTAAGACATAAACTAGCACACAGCTTCACTTTGACTCGAAGAGTCCCTCTGGAGCTCTTATAATTATTCTTTATTATCAGTGTTTGTCTCATTTCTAGACGGGACTGGCTCACTGTCTCTATTGTAAGGCTCTGTGCAATTTTCCTTTGCGGGTGGTGATGTTCGTAAGTGTCGACGGTAACGACGAATGAGGTTTCCGTGCTCGTTCCGAACTATGTACGGTCATGGCTTGCCACTTTTGCTTATGACTGTTGCAGGCTTCCATGTATTGGATGCTTCATCATGAGCTCGTACGTTTCCTTCCATTAAGGGAGGTAGCTCTCTTGCGTGTTGATCTGCATAGCCTTTTTGTTTGAACATGGCTCTCTGGAGTTGTTCGTTATGATTCTGTTGTATACCAGTGTTGTTTGGACGCCGACTTGGTGGTGTTGTAGGAATTGGTCGACTGAACAACATCTTTGCAGGGCTAGGAAGGCGAGTATCTAGTGGAGTAGCTTTAACGTTCAAGAGTGCTTTATATATGTCTGCACCCGATTTCAAACATTACTTGATGATTGGCTTTATATAGCCTATCTGCCGCTCGATGGATTCATTAGACTGGGCATATCTTGGGCTGCTTGTTGTGTGATCGATTCCCCATTCAGCACAAAACTCGTCATATTCTCTTTGAAATTGTGGCCCGTTGTCCGAAATGGTTTCCGCAGGTGTGCCTAACAAGTGTTTCTTTGGTAGCAGTGATGACGGATTTTGCTGAAGTTGATGTTAGCTCTTTGACTACAGGAAATCTGCTGTGATAATCATTTATAATCAGGTATGTTCTGTCGTTAATATTGAACAAGTCAGTGCCCAGTTAGCTCCGGTGTAACGGTAACATGAATTTATACCGTTACGAAGAGTTCGTCAAACACAGTCGGCAAGTTCTCGTTTGGGTTGAAGGACTACTCTACGTACCTAGAAAATAACATATATCAAGAGCCTTTACAAAAAATAGACTTTACGCGCCAAAAAACTTACCACCACTCGACGCTATTCTTCAATAAATGGCATCGATAGTTCGTTTCCTAACAAATCGCGATACGATGTCTGCCATTTTGGAAACAATTAATTCTCGCGATTTCCCGCATTGCCTTAGCATTCCAAGTGGGGGGCACTTACCCTAACTCGGATAGGGGTGTGCCGCGGGACCTCGAAAACCTGTACCCGTTGTACTCGTTGAGAATGAGAAAAAGTATACTCCATCGTACAAGGTATTATGCGAATGTCTAACCCGTCGTAAAAGTCGAGATGTTGAAAAAACCACCCCCTTCGTGCGGCACATGTATACTATATCTTTACACTTAAGTGCCCCCCCCCCCCCCCCGCAATGCATGTGGTCTTGAACTTGTAAACAAACATGTTGCTGTGTTTCTGACTTTTTACCGCTTCCCAAGTTGATCGAACTATAAATAATTACCACGGATGAAATCACCAGCCGAAAAGGGATGAAATTGTCCGTAAAACATCATTGCATTCTATAACTCCATCACTTGTGTATGTTTGGTGTTTGGTAGTTGTCTGAATCGATCTAAAAATAATTGAGTGGCGTTGTTTCGAGAAACGGTAAGACGTCTACGCAGACGTCTTGTAGGGCTAGTGCCCAGTTTGACCACTTGGTTTGCATGGCTTCTGGTGCATCAATTTTTTGTTTGTTGTGGCTGCAGCTCTTGGCAGAAGGTGCACTGATTGCATATTTTTTCGATGTCTTCATTGCACTTTGGCCAAAAAACGCTTTCCCGCGCTAGTTTCTTAGTCTTCACAACTTTTAGATGTTTGGGCAAACAGATATGAAATCCACGTGGACATTATGATGATGTGATAAACTATGTCAAGAATCAGTACGCGAAATACGCAATGACTAACGAGACAAATGGCATTGAATGGAAAACAGGAAACATTGTCGTCTCAATATCGATTACAATAAACGAAGGATGCCTATAAGGCTGGCATTCTCCAGCCCACCGAAAGATACTTTGCCGCGTATTTGCAAGGATCATCCTGTGGTTGACGAAAGGACCCGAGTGAATATCAGGAGTATTGACTTCGAAAATGGGAAACGGAAGTGAATCACATCCATTTTTCTATTTTGTGAAGTGAAACAGAAAATAAGAGGAATTGTCGTTTCCTATATGAAGGTGAAAAAGAAAACAGGAAAACGGTCGTTTTCTGTTTTTCTGTTCATAAATATATAACAAATTTCTAACACAAAGTACAATTCCTTAAAGATCGAGCTCATTTGGGCAATATGACTTTTACCTTTAAGACAAAAGCGTGGATACACACCTGACTCTCTGTTTATCTGTTGCATCTGAACTGCAATTTGCTGGGGGAAGAATCTAGTACGACATGTAACCAATGCCATAACTAGAATCATTTACGCTTAATCTAAAGGGAAGGTGAACAACAAGGGAAAGATTTTACTTGAGACTGAATGAGGTAGCATTTGCGATTGTCAAAGACGCATTCTTCTTTGCTGTTCCAGACAAATGAAATGCCACTGCCAAGCAGTTCCTTTAATGGCCTAGCCTTTGCGAAGAAATAAGGAATAGACTTCTTAAACCAAATGAGAAGGTCAATACATACCCTCATTGGAAACCTCGTAATTGATGCGAGCCCCATTCCCTTGAACCTCCACAGCTTATCTGACTCAACCCTCTCGGGATCTGAGGCGGCGGAGAAGAGCGAACCCCCCTAATCGAGGGATGTAGACTAGATTAATGTATTTCGCCCAAGCTGTGACGTTCTACTATGTAGCAATCACATAACAGATCCATGAAGTTTTACACGTGTTTATTCTCGAACTTACAGAAACGGAACCGCACTATCGCGCCACCTGGCGAATGCTATTACAACTAGTGAAGTGTAGTCATTCATAATGTCAATTATGCGGGGATATCACATTCCTCCACACTTAAATCATGACTTCCATGATATCAGACAAAATGCAAACTATCAATACTGTACGAATGTTACCCATAATAATATTAATAATAATCATCAAAATAGCTCAATGTTCAATGGAATCACATCTGTTCGATCAATCGCGCTGGTGGATTACTCCTACGTGAAGACTGGCGTCCACCATTGATCCGGACAGGTGACACACTTACTTCAGGTTTGGGTGTCTCGACATTGGGTGTAGCAGAGGGTGAAACACTAGAAATTTGAATGTTCTGAGATTCAACTGGAACTACTCTAGGTGTATGCACTCCAGAATCACGTAAGTGTGGTGTTGCACGTACGTCGTCGTTCGGCGTAACTATAGGCGAGTCCACGGGTAAGTTACCACTGCTGTAGCGCATCCTCATATGATCCAGATGACGACGGATTACTCTACCGTCCTCTAGTTTCACACGGAATGACAAAGGTCCAGGTTTGTCAATTACTGTACCGGCTAGCCAGGGAGAGCCGGATGCAAAGTTCTTGGCATGCACAGTGTCATCCACTTCAATGGTACGTGGATGGGTGTGTCGATTATGGTAGTACTTCTGCTTTGATTGAGAAGCAAGAACACGTGTTGTGATGCTTGGACGAATAAGATCCAGGCGTGATCTGACTTTACGTTTCATTAACAGTTCTGATGGTGTTACACCGGTGGTGCTGTGAGGCGTGATTCTATATCGAGCCAGGAAGCGTGACACTTTACTTTCCAAAGTTCCTCCTTCCATCTTTTTAACACCAGATTTCATAGTCTGAACTGCTCTCTCTGCCAATTCGTTGGTAGCGGGATGCCACGGGCTGGATGTGATATGTTGGATGCCATTTGAGCGAGTAAACTTATGGAATTCCTCACTGGTGAATGACGATCCATTGTCACTCACAATTGTCCTTGGAAGACCATGTATGGCAAAACTTTCAGTCAATTTCTCGATGGTTACTGTTGAGGTGCTGGAGGACATGACATGACAGTCAATCCATTTAGAACATGCATCCACTATGACCAGTAGCATTTTACCCATAAATGGACCAGCGTAATCAATATGGAGGCGATCCCAGGGGGCATCGGGCCATTCCCAGGGATGTAGGGGTGCTTCCGGGGGAGGTTTGCGAATAGCTTGACAACTGTTGCATTCACGCACCACTGACTCAATGTCCACGTCAATGTGAGGCCACCACACATAGCTGCGAGCTAATGTTTTCATTTTGGTAACACCAGGATGAGCGGTGTGTAATTCATCAAGAATTCTCTTCTGACCTTGTGGGGGAATAACCACACGAATACCCCACAAGATACATCCATCTTCTATGCTAAGTTCCATCCTCCTGCTAGCATAGGGTTTTAAAGGTTCATCCACTTGTAGACCTTCAGGCCAACCTTGTTGGAGTAACTCATAGATCTTACTCAATGTTGGATCTTTCTGAGTCCATTGTCTAATCAGGTTCACCGATAGAGTAGTCTGATCATTAATATGATTCAATAACAACACAATTTCTCCAGGAGGCTGAGGGTTAATTGGTGAATCTTTCAAAGGAAGTCTGCTCATTGCATCAGCGTTGGCGTTAGCCGATCCAGGTCTATAAACTAGGTGGTAGTCATATGTCCCTAGTATCAGTGACCAGCGTTGAACACGAGGAGACGCCATCACTGGTACAGGCTTAGTTTCCCCTAGCAAACCCAACAAAGGTTTATGATCCGTCATAATGGAGAATCTGCGTCCCCAAAGATATTGATGAAATTTGCGTACTGCAAATATGACAGCTAAGCCTTCTTTATCAAGCTGAGAGTAATTCTTCTCTGCAACGCTGAGCGATCTTGAAGCGAAAGCAATTAGCATTTCTGTACCATCAGGGAATACGTGGGACATAACGGCCCCAACGCCGTATGGAGATGCGTCACATGAAACAACCACTGGCTGCCCCTGATCATAATGTACCAACAACCGAGATGAATTCAAAAGTTCCTTTGACTTGTTGAATGCAGCTGTTTGACCCTTGAATCACCCCACTTGAATCACCCCACTTGAATACAACATCTTTCCTCTGTAGGTGATGAAGTGGAGCGAGTATGGTAGCCAAATCAGGTAGGAATTTACTGTAATAGTTAAGCATGCCCAGGTACGATCTCAACTCCGCTATACAGGTTGGTTGTGGAGCTTCTACGATAGCTCTCACTTTGTTATCAAGAGGATGCAGTCCCGATGCATCAATCTTGTGTCCTAGATATGATACTTCACTGGATAAGAAGGTGCACTTGTCCTTCTTTAGACGCAATCCTGCTGTACAGAGACGTTGGAATACTCTTTCCAGAATCGAGAGATGCTCCTCCACCGATGGTGCGGATATGAGCACATCATCCAAGTAGCAACATACACCAGGTAGGTCACCAAGCAAATTGTCCATACATCGCTGGAAGATTCCCGGACTTGACGAAATGCCAAACGGCAAACGTTTGTACTGAAACAGTCCACGTGGTGTGTTGACTGTAGTGAACTTCCTGCTATCCGGATGTAGTGTTACTTGCAGGTAGGCATTACTGAGATCTAGTTTACTGAACTTTTGTCCACCAGAAAGTCTAGCATATAGATCCTCCACACGTGGAATTGGATATGTGTCTGTTTTTGCTACAGAGTTGACAGTCACCTTGTAGTCACCACATAGTCTTATCTTCTTTCCATCGCGTTTAACTACTGGTACAATTGGGGCTGCCCAATCAGAATGCTGGACCTTTTCTATTACTCCTTTTGCTTCCAGATTATCAATCTCTTCATTAACACGATCCCTCAGTGCATAGGGAATAGGTCTGGCTTTGAAGAAGCATGGTCTAGCATCAGCAGGTACTTGTAGTTGTGCGGATACTCCTTTAAGCTGACCTAGTTCATCACTAAACAGTTCATCATACTGTTCTAACAACTGGTTGATTTTAGATGTACCGTGTACATTGATAGCATGTACCTCGCCCCAGTCGACTTTGACATGTTGCAGCCAGTTCCTACCCAGTAGTGTTGGACCACTACTACCAGATACCACTAGAATGGGCAGATTCTTTTCCTGTCCATTATGTTTGACTCCTTCCACTTTGATCTTCTCATTTGTATAAGTGGATAGACTACATCTACTTTTCTTGAGCTGCTTTGACTGGAAAAATTCATCAAATTTTGTTTTACTCATCAGAGTGGCTGATGCTCCTGTGTCAATCTCCATTTCAAGCTCTTTTCCGTTTACCTCCATCACTGCCATTAGCGGAGGCGCAGGACCGATCCGGTCACTGACAGAGTAAACAGTATATAGTGATTCTTCCACAATGTCATCAGTGGTAATGGTCTGTAGTGGTTGTTCGGAGATATGACATGTCTTTTGAATTTGACAACCATTTTTCTTTCTACATGCCTTGGCAATGTGTCCTTTCTTGTGACAGTAGTTACAAATCATATCTTTAGCGAAACATTTGCTGTGATGATGCTTTTGTGAGAGGCAACGATAACACTGTTTTTGATGTTGATGTTGGGGTGGTTGGAATGATGGCTTCTTATTTGCAAGCTTGGGATAACCTTTCTTGGCTTGCATTGTATGCACCCTGTTTGCTGTGGCACCAGGTGTATCATTGATGGCTTGTGACTTGGTGCTTGATGATTGAAGCGCTGCTACACTCTTATCTGTGGCTTCATAACTTAAAGCAATGTCCAATGCCTTAGCATATGTCAAGTCAGTCACATCACACAACGCTGTCATTATCCGTTCATGACGAATACCCACCAATATCCAATCTGCCAAATTTTGTTCCAATTGATCACCAAAGTTACAATGTTCAGAAAGTCGTTTCAGCTCAGCAATAAATTCAGAAACTGACTGGCCTGGTCCTCTGTAAGATGAGTTAAATTTGGCTCGCTGGATAGTTGCAGATGGTTTTGGACAGAAATGTTCAGTCAACAGCTTCACAATATTCGAATAGTTCTTGTCAGTCAATCGACTCGGCTGTACAAGATTCCGAGCAATACGATATGTTTCAGGTCCACAACAACTCAACAAAATGGCTTTCTTCTTATCATCGTCACTGACATCGTTTGCCAAAAAGTAGCACTCCAATTGTTCCTTATAACTGTTCCAGTCCTCATTCACATTGAATGAGTTTAGATGTCCGTGCGTCGGCATGTTGTGTTCTATATTTTGAATACAGAAATGTCCTTGACACTATTTCGTAGTTCAAAGGTCAGGAAGGTCAAATGCGATTGTTATAATACTATTTTGGCTCATACGTTCTTAAAAAGCCTCCCCCTTTAATTATCAGCACGAGAGCCCGGGTTACATCACACCACTCTTTGGGAGGGGTGTAACCCTGATTTCAGCAATCCTCACAGCAAGCGAGTTCACCCTCCAAGTGGACTCGTCGTGTCACGTGGGGATTGTTTTAGCCTGGACCCTTTATAAGGTCCACAGATGGGTCAGTCACGGGGAGATTCATCTAGTCAGAGAAACGATTCGGACGGCGAGATTCCAGGGAGCTTCATTGTTGAAATCTGAATAAACCAAGTAAGCAACTCTACTTCAGGACTCGCGTTAATTTCCTCTGATTAGTCCCCACTCCAGCAACTACAGGCAGTGAGTAACTTTACAATAACGAAGAGCGTGCATAAGCAAGAAAAGCTTAGAAATTCTAGATTTACATTTGGTGTGAGAGTCCGGGGAGTTGGCAACTTCCACTGTTGTCAACGTACATATTTTCCCGACGCTTACACGCTCTTACGTTAGAGAAGAAAGCTGACAATTGCTACACACGCCGAGAGAAGAGACAAGAGGCCGCAAGCTACGACGCGATCATGATCCAGGGCAACGGCAGCGTACATCGGCCTCTTCCACTCGACTCAACTAAGGCGTACTAGCGACCTGGAGCTATCAAGACATCGGAGATGACGACCTCATACCCCACTTTCAGCTTCTACCACTGGTAAGTACCTCACTCATATAATTCATTGAAATAAGTTCACTGTAAAAGTGATAGTGCTCATTCGAACCTTCCCTCGCGCATAAGTACCTCCTCCACACAAAACACCCCTCCCGCTATCGCCTTAATTTTAACCTCCCGCATCCGACAAACCTTATTATGCAAGGACGGGAAAACGAGAAATTTGAGGTCAAATATCCTCTATATTCAAATTAAGTATTTAATATTATGTTTGTTGGCGAACAATATGAGTGGGTCGTCGAGGACGCAAGTATGTGGCGCGGAAGATGAGCTTTACAAATTTTGAAACAAATAACGAATTATGTTTACCTAGCCTCATTGATTCATTTTCATAGTATTCTTCGTACATATTTCCCTTTTTGGAAATTTTTCCAACTAATGTCATATTATCTTTAGCCATATACTATCTTCTCAGAACAGGACGCCTATATTCATTTTATATGCATAACCACTTTTACATGCAATTATTTCACACATGATTTTCACACGCATGTTTCATTCATTATTCCAACCATATAACATTTTACCAACGATACGATCTCAACCACGTGTCAAACGCATTCAAACGCATGAACCTGACGGCTAGACAAATTCAAATTATCAAGGCGAACTCAGGAACCAACTAAAGTGTCAAAGATAACAAACCCGTGAAATTCAAATGTTTATCAGTCTAATTTAAGGTTTTAACAGTCGGCCCGTATACCCAGGGCTGTTTAACTACTTTTGCAAACATGCTGCACTCAGACATTCCCACAGATAAAAGACCCTGATTTGTGCGTCCACCAATTATCAAGGATTAAAGACTCCATGGTAATTGCAACAAACACGACTGTCTCAGAGGGCCCAAGCTGCCACCCTTTAATTGCACCTAATTTAAGTCTCAAGGCAGTCTTCAAAGTGACATACGCATTTGACGCTTAATCTCACGCATCCTTTGCCGCCACACGAAATCCAGTAAACTGTGAGTCAAGGTTAAATTATAAGAAGACTTTTAAAACTTGTCTTCTTCCACGCAGCGCAAACTTGACACAATGATATCATCAACTATATTCACAATTATTTTGCCTCTATGTCTGCAGATTATAAGACAAAATCTTACAATAAGTGAAGTCAACTGCGCTATTATCGCTATTATCGCACCGTGTGGCATATCATGCGGACACGCGTAAAATTAGCGACCCTTTATGTTACACATTACCCATAACGCTAATCTTATATTATTCAAGTATATGCGGGGTATAATCTCATGAAGGAATCTGCAGCTTAGGGAAGACGTGCGTATTTATCAAATTATTAATGGAGAAGTATCGTAAACATTTAATTCTCAATACATATATATGAGTCGTGTATATTGATCTTCTCCCGCACGTACAACACATACAATTAAAGTGTCACAGCGTTGTGTATCCGGACTTACATGTTAGATAGTGGCCATGTGCAACATATATATTCTTTGAGGCATAACTATTCTAAACAGTCTCACAGCAGCATAGCTTTCTTAAACACTATCTTGGGCAATAACCGTCACTCATTTACCACGCGCTCCAATCACCTTATGCAAAACAATACACAATCAATCAACCACACCTCACACTTTTCTTTGCGTGATACACCAATATTCATTTTGAGATGTTATAATATTACACATAAGTAACATACCCACTCACACTTACACATTGAACACTCATGTTTTTAATACGTCCAACATTACCCATAATCAAGACACACTGATCGCTGCCGTAAGTTCATTTGTTCCCAGGTATATTTACGCCATACAAGAGGGAGATAGCGCCTTCACCCGACGCGCCAACACCTTGTAGCCAAAGCTTACGTCTCCCTGACCAAGGATACAGTGGAGACACAACGGCTCAACCAGGCGTCGGATAACGCACACCCCTCCCCTCAAGCGACACCTGGCGAACCCAATGCGGCAGCCCTCCAGATATCTCATCTTCAAGAAGCATCCAAAGAAATCCACAAATTTCAATAACTTTAACGGTATTAGTCCATTGTTCTTGTATATTTAATTTTCATGACATTAGTTTATCTTCCAAAATTTAATAGTTAACTTAGATACAATAAGTTATTTCACTATTTTCACCATTTTAAGTATAGGCTCATCGCTTTTTCCCATGTGGTTTTAGTGCGGGGTAATACTGTGAAAATGTAATTAATGTCATAACGGCTAGATTATTCCATATTTTAATTCTTTCCATTCTATTGTAATATATTTATTTTAATACCATTTAGGCTAGCAAAATTAGAACATTTGAAAAATTACAGTAAACTTAATTAATTACCTATTTTGTTATGGACATGTGCCAATGTCAAACAGTATTGGCGCATGTCCAAGCTACCTTGGGATCATTCAAAATTCGAAATCTAATAATATTGGGCTCGTTTCGTGCTGTCCCTTTACTTAATAACTCTTATTCCAAATTCCATTTCATCAACCTTCCATTAGTTTAACAAAGTCAATTTTCAAAATTCAAGGGTAAATTCTAAATTTATTGAACAGTGGAAGTTCAACTTTATTATGGTTGGGGAGGATGTTATAATACTATTTTGGCTCATACGTTCTTAAAAAGCCTCCCCCTTTAATTATCAGCACGAGAGCCCGGGTTACATCACACCACTCTTTGGGAGGGGTGTAACCCTGATTTCAGCAATCCTCACAGCAAGCGAGTTCACCCTCCAAGTGGACTCGTCGTGTCACGTGGGGATTGTTTTAGCCTGGCCTATCACGTGGACCCTTTATAAGGTCCACAGATGGGTCAGTCACGGGGAGATTCATCTAGTCAGAGAAACGATTCGGACGGCGAGATTCCAGGGAGCTTCATTGTTGAAATTAAATAAACCAAATAAGCATCTCTACGCCAGGACTCGCGTTGATTTCCTCTGATTAGTCCCCACTCCAGCAACTACAGGCAGTGAGTAACAGTACTCTAACGAAGAGCGTGCATTAGCAAGAAAAACTAAATTCTATCTTTACACGATTCCAGCGGGACGGATTCCGACTTCACCATTAAAATCAATGGACTTTACACGGGGGTTCGTTTAGAAATTAATAAACACTCACTTCTATGGATATTTTGGGCTTACAGTATCCCATCCTCGTCGCCAAAATGTGACGTTCTACTATGTAGCAATCACATAACAGATCCATGAAGTTTTACACGTGTTTATTCTCGAACTTACAGAAACGGAACCCCACTATCGCGCCACCTGGCGAATGCTATTACAACTAGTGAAGTGTAGTCATTCATAATGTCAATTATGCGGGGATATCACACAATCAAAGGAACATTTTTGGGGCCTAATTTCAAGCAAACACACACACTGTAGACCTGTAAGATGTTTTTCAAACGTGACCTAAATAGAATGATATCTTCAAAGATAGAAACAAATGAAATAAGTGTCGAGCGATGGAGTGCTTAGTCCATTGAAAGTTGAAATGTGATCAAGGCAGTTTTAAGTCCGATTTTCGAACGTGCTCAAGCATGTGTTTAAAACTGCGCAACAGTTGGCAACAATTGGCTAAAATGACTAAAGTTTAAGCCTCTGAATACCGAAAGAGTCAACATAACCTTAACACGGAGCGTTTTCCCGGGTCTTGCCTCTTCCGAGCCTAGCGTAACATCTTTGGATGCTTTACATTTGGGCTTGGAATTGAAGGTCTTCCTTCTCATCTACTGGTTATATTCTCCACTTTGAAAGAAGCTTATCCAGTTGGTGCCTCCGGACATCCCTCTTGTTTGATGGCGGACAATATAGAGATTTTACACACAAAATGAGGATTACCTGGTACCACCAAGATGTCCATATTTTTAAAAAGAAGGCTGGTGAGGCTAGAATGTTGTGTTCCATCAAGGCAAGGAGTAACATAACTAAGCTATTGGTTATAACTCCTTGATCAAGGACATTTTCAAGATTAAACCAAGAAAAGAATTTAACTTGCTCAGAATTGTGAACTACCCAATGACTCCTGACGATCAACCCGCCTTGTACTCATGTCCAACAATTATCCTAGCGAATTGTCCCCCGGTCGCGGGACATAAACATGTTTAGGATATTCACATTTGTACCAACCCTGATTTGATGGGAAGACCCAAACAGACGCCGCGTTTCAGTCGATGTCTCTGATTGGTCAATGTCACATATACCGCAGATTTGCCGCCATTTTGGTTTTTATCCGCTTCACAGAGGATTAAACTGATATATACGCTGACCCGAATTTTGATGTCTGTCTTCGAAACGAGTCAAATTAGCTGATCGATTCATATTAACTATGCATTTCATACTGTTTGGATGTTATAGATGACATCAATGAAGTATACCTGTAATTAAATGATTTTTTGGCGCGCAACTAATACCTGTGTCGATCCTGACTGCCTGATTAAGTTTACCGCAAGTAGTTCTTGTGTTCTGATAGGCTGAATAGGTTGGGCTCAAGTGTATCTGCTATTGGATTGGTTGAATCAGCTCCGTTTGACTGTTTTAGTTACGCGCAAGTGATTATTAATATTCGCGCAAGTAAATATGTAGTTGAGCGCTACATTAGAAGTTATGCCCCTCACGGCCAACCTTACTTAAAGGCTCGCTGGTCCCCTAATATTTAGCTTCACCGCATACACTTGCTGGTGGACTGAAAGCGGGTGGTGGGGGGTGGGGGGATGGTTAAATAAGGAAAATCGACGCATGCGCAGGCCATAGCCATCGGCATCGATCAGGTTTTAAACACGCTGCCAGCGGCGATAGTATTAGCTAACTTAAACTCGAGTGCTATAGCAACTACTGAAATGGAAAGAAGGCGCAGATAATTTCCTGACTGAGTTTTGTTGCGAATCATGACTTGGCTGGAACCTTACGACCCACACATAAACCCCCACGCTGAGCTAAGCGCGGCTCAGGAGGTGGGCTTTATATGTTGGTGTATCTGTCTTGTAACATGGTGTTTCCAACTCTTCGGATCCAATTCACAAGCGATCCCAGTAGACGTCGAAGCCAACCTCTCGACCGACGTACGCAAATCTGCCAGTCCACCAGCCAATGGCCTCACGGATACGAATGGAACGCCGAAGACGACATCGGAAGATGGTAACGGTGGTGTGGTCGAATTGCGGACGATAACTCCAAGCCCCCAGGCCAGAGCTCCACTGGAGACGCTGGTCACTCTGGGAGTCTTGATGCTATTCTTCATAGCGGCTGATTATTGGAAGGTAAGCGTAATCTCTTGTGAGTAGTTTACCAAACCGCGCCGCATAAGTGGGTTTGAGATCGCAAGAGGGCTTACAAACTCGCCAGCGGACTTAAACTCACTTGCGGATATTTAAAAGCCGGCAGACTTTATATCGCCTGTGCTTTAAGTTGAATGTGAACCACAAATATTTTGTTATAGATATATGCAGTTTTATTAACCTGCAAAATTTTGCTCGCCGTTGCAACTTATGGCTGACCAAAGCGAACGCTTCTTTAAGGCGAGTCCAGACCAAAATATTCTACCACGTTCAGGCTATAGGACCACAAAGTGTGACGTCACCTCGCTGACAACGGTCTTCACAGGCTCTTGGTTTTCATTAGGATACCGTAGTTGATCAAAGAGAGACTGCATAAAAAAAGGGTTGGCGAGTTCAGGACCACGGGCGATAGCTCGAATGTCTATAAATTCGATCATAATGACCTGTACGATCCACTATGTATGACTTTGATGACTTGCAGGTCTTGCCTCCGATGGGACGGACATACGCCAGAGACACATTCCTCTTCTTGATTGGAATGCTCTTCCTCGTGGCGGGCTTCTTTACAGTAGCAAAAACAACTGACAAGATACTAAATAGGTATAGGTACTACCTACTTTACATTGGAAAGTAGGGGAAGGAGCGGGATTTAGATAAGACGGAGTGCCTCGCGACGAAGCTTCCCAAGTACAATTTTAGGGGTCAAAAAGTAGGTTTGCACATGCTAGCCAAATGCTCGTAGTTCCTGTCACCTATCCAAAAGGGTTAATAAGATGTGTAAACTAATGTTCACCTTCCCACAAAAATGCATCGTGTAATTAGCTTCTTTGGAAGCAAAGCAGGGAATCCATTTCTCAGGTACAACAGCGCGGTAATGACCCTATGTAAGGAGGGCCATTGAACACATATCTGTTCTTCTAGATCTGTCAATTAACCATAAAAAGCCTTATTCGGTCGGGGAATATAACGTACGAAAATAAACGCAACGTCCTTTAATAACCACACCACACCGTGAGAGTCTCGCCTGTTGATTTCAATAAATTAACATAGTAAATACGACGGTGCCAGCTGACAACGCAATGCCATGTCATGTCAGTGAGTAGACCAATGCTGCTGACTTGATGAAAAATGCAATTATGGATTCATACATTTTGGTAACGTTGGGGGTTTGGGTAGTGGGTGGGTTGGGGTGGGGGGAGTAGCAGCTGATGGGCGAGAATATGATAAAATAATGATCTGGTGAATAACGTTGCATACAATGATTAATGACAGTATCGATTATCACATGGTCATAAATATAATTCTACCAGCACCACTACCCCCCCCCCCCCCCCCCCCCCCCCCCCACCTCCACATCCATCAACCACCGGCCTATGTCGTGAGGGGATTGGGGGTGACGCTATATTCATTTAATGGACAATGGATTGTGAATTTTCAATTAACATAAATTGATAGAAGAAAATGATATATTAAAGCAATATATATATATGGTGTGACGTTTGAGCAGGGACCAGACTGAGGAATGGAAGGGATGGATGCAAGTGATGTTCGTGTGGTACCACTACTTCGCCGGCGGCGCCGACTGGTACAACTGGATACGCGTGTACATTGCGGCCTATGTATGGATGACTGGATTCGGTAAATGTCATTCAAAATCCTTTCATCATCACTATTTTATCTGCATGAAAACTACATACAATATCTCCTCAACTAACCATTTATTAATTGAATTGATTTGCAACTTACATGCAATTTAGGTTCCGCACACTACCTATATGATTATGCTTTCATTACAATTGAAATTTTCTCTATGATTTTGCTCTGTACAATTTATGTACAATTTACATACAGTCGACTTACAGTCTTCATTCTGTCCACATTGATTCTATAATAGATACCTACATACCTGCAATCAATAATTGATATTGATTTTTAATCGATCTTGAAAACATCTATATAGCAGTTACATTAAATCTACGCTTAACCTTGATTTATGCGCATTGTATTGATTGCACTAACATACGATTTCCAGGTAATTTTTCGTTCTTTTGGATAAAAAATGACTACTCCTTATGGCGATTTGGAAAGATGATGTTTCGATTGAACTTCCTAGTTTTGGTCGTGTGTGTGAGCGTATCCAACCCGTACATGCTCTACTATATATGCGCCATGCATACCTATTGGTTCCTCACAGTCTATGTCACAATGGCCATCCTACCCTCATGGAATAAGCACAGATATAGGATGCTTTCTAAGTTAAGTATCTACGCTCTAGCTAACGCCATCATCTTCGATCTACCGGGTGTATCGTCTGCTGTCTTCCGACCTTTCTGGTTTATACTCGGTTTTAACATGGACGGAGTCGACATTATGCATGAATGGAGTTTCCGAGCTGGGCTCGATCATTGGTCATGTTTTATCGGCATGATATGTGCTTATAATTACCCATATGTGGAATCTTTGGTGCAGTATTTAGAATCCAGTGATAGGCCAAAACTGTATGGCATTATACCAGCAGGTTGGCTCATTAAAACAGCTGTTGGCTCTGTGCTATTAATAGTGTTTTGCTGGTGGTGCGGGGCAATACTACCTATGGAGAAATTCACCTACAACAAATATCATCCTTACACTTCCTTCATACCAGTTCTAACCTTTATATATTTCCGGAATATATCCCCGTGGCTACGCACAAGATACATGAACTTGTTTGCCTGGCTCGGCAAGATTACTCTCGAAACATATATATCCCAACTTCATATATATTTACAGTCCAATGCCAAGAGTTGTATTGGATACCTGCCTGGATATCCATTGTTGAATTTTGCGCTGGCCACGATTATCTACTTACCGATTGCTAATGGTTTATTTCATATAACAAATAAACTAAGTCACTATTACGTTCCAAATAATAGATGGGAATTGGTTAACAGATGGACGCCTATTCTGGTAGCTATAGTCTGCGCCTGCTTTGTGAGTTGGCTTTCTAACCTAGTGAATTAAGTAACATGACTACTTGGCGTTAGTTACATGGGGATAGTCTATAGGGGATTATATCTAGGGTTCGCTTATCATTTCAGTCAATGTATTGGTGGTCGTATAACTTGGTGCTGATGTGATTGGTGGGTTATTGTGCACAAATAAATTCATCGACTCTTGATGACTTTGAACCAAGGAGTTGAACAGATGTTTTTATTCCAGCCTTTACTCTGTTATGTATTACTCGCTGCTCTAGATATGAGAGTAAAGTCGCTAATATATTCAACAAAAATAAATGTAAAATCCGATCAGATCGCAGACAATCTCAAAATGTTGATATCAAAAGGTTTGTGATGCTGTTCAAAGTTAGTTAGTTGGAAAAGTGAGGTGACAAAACGTCATTTGTTTGGTTACCGTATGTACCCAATTGACGAAGAATACAGAACAAATACCCATTTAACTTATAGCTATTCTAAGAGGGCTCACTTCCATTGACTTGTGTGGTGTGCGTTTCTAACGTTTCGACCCCATTCAAACCAGCAAATATCACATCGGACTGCTGTTTATGTTGACGAAATGGAGTCATTTTAGTGGTCAAGGATAGACATTATGACAAACTATGTGTGGGCACACAGGTGACAGATTCACATATTTTGTCGAATGTGAACCCACTTAGCGAAGCTACAAGCTCTTTGATACACCACTGAGGACATATAGTGAAAATGGGCGGATTGGAATGGTGGTAATGGTTAGGAACAGTCAAATGTTCCGTCAACTCAAATACACAAAAGCTGACGGCCACAGTGGACAACAAAATAGCATTAGCACTCGAGTCTAGGTTAACATCCGCGCTTATAAACTTTGCGAATCGCTTCGCCAAGTTCGTTTGTGGCATGTATGTTTGTATGTGAACAATTTTTTGTCTGCCGATACAGGTCGCAAAGTTTAATGCTTAATATATCCATGCTGCAGGACTCGATTTTAAAACAGTTTACATATTCTGTATGTGTAATGTAATTGTAAACTTTTTATATTTATATGTAGTTGAAAATAATGCAATGCTATAATAATTCTTGCAGGTCGAAAATTTCTGGTAGCCAAAACTTTTTAATTTCGCATTTGATTATCTAATTATAGTCCGATCGTAAAAAAAAATCTACATTTTCTGGAAGCTAATTCAATTACCGAACTTTGATAACTGGCAAATACTTTGAAAATAATCGTCGTATTCAAAGCGCGTTGAGTTGGGGAAAAAAATCGACATTGACATTAATCGTCAGATTTTCGATGGCTTGAAAAAATAGTATATACCGGTCCCTTGACCATAAAATTGGGCCAGTTGTAGTCATCGACGGTGCGAATCAAATCTTTTGATTTGATGGATATCGATTCCGTTAAGGCACGAATCAAAGTTAAAACGGGACTGTATCCTGAAGTGAACGTGTCGTTTCTCCGTCGTTAATAGATCATATGGTACATTTAATTTCACTCAAAAGAAGCCCGTACAATTTTCAATAAAGGTCAATTTGGACAAGAAAAACACATACCCACTCACACACACACACGCACAAAGGCATTCACACACACACACACACACACACACACACACACACACACACACACACATACACACACATTTTTATATAAATATATATATATATATAAATATATATATATATATAAATATATATATATATAAATATATATATATATATAAATATATATATATATATGTATATATATATATTTATATTTAAAATATGCATATTTATATTCATTTATATATATATAAATATATAGATATATATATATATATATATATATATTTATATATATAAATATATGTGTATATATATATATATTTCTACATATGTATATATATATAGGAATATATATATATGTATATATATGAATATATCTACATATCTATCTCCCTCTCTATCTATATATATATCTCTCTCTCTATCTCTCTCTCTATATCTCTATATCTCTCTCTCTCTCTCTCTCTATATATATATATCTCTATCTATATATATATATCTCTCTCTATATATCTATATATATATATATATATATATATATATATATCTATATACCTCAGATATGCCCAGAACCGACAGGTCAAGGTCCTCGAATAAATGAAAAACTAGTATCTGTAATAACTCCGTTAATATTAGTCGGATTTTACATAATTTACATCACTATGTCGCTCATTCTAATTGCAACCTTTTCATTGTATAAATCTGGACACTGAACGAACAGTTTTCCCAAGCGCCAAAGGTCGAACAATCTTGGTATCAGTCCTAATGTCAACAAAAGTATCATGAATATTTTGAACGCTTATAGAACAGTCAATACATGCCCGATGGTACAGCAAATAGGTTCACTTGTTCTCCGCGACAGCTAAAATAGGATCCCTTGATATCATTGATGTCGATGACGTCACTTCCGGTTACAAAAGCACCAAAGTTTTCAAAAAAGTTCAAAGCTCAATACGTCCATGCTTTAGAATTCGAAAATATAATGTAATTGTTAACTTTTTTCTAAATATATGTAATTGTAAATGATGCATCGTTAAAAAAATTGTAGCGGGTAGAAAATTTATGGTAGCCAAAATCTCTAAACTTTTTGTTTTGGCAAAGCTGTTACAATTATCAAACAAATGCTATTAAAATATTGTTCGTTTTCAAAGGGCGTTTAGTTGAAAAAGCAAATTTCACTTAGTCAAGTTTCGTCAAATTTTCGATTGCTAATAAAAGTGTAAATATCAGTTCAATAGTCATAAAAATTAGCTCAGATGTTGACATAAACGGCGAATATAATCCGCGAATTTAATTGATATCAGTTTTCTCACTTCCGGTTTCAAACGAATCCATGTTAAAACTGAAAAATGAGGTTATCGCGTCGTTTGTTCGTCGTTAATGGTCGTGTCGTGAATTTGTTTGCGCTCGAAGGAAGCCCATTCAATTGGGATCATAGGTGTAAAATTGAGTGCTCTAAGTACCCGACAGTTTTCTCACAAAGTAAGCTTGAAGTACATCAGGCATCACTTCTGCTTGCTCTTCACTGGTTTGTGAAATTCTAAAATCTGGAGTTGCTCCGTGGGTTACCGTTCGATTTTCACAAAATTTTCACCCATTTAGCTCAATTCAATTGCCAACTTTTTTGTAGATATATCGCGTTGTAAAAAATCCATAGTTTTCTCAAACGTCCAAGGTCGAAAAATCGTGGTATCAGTCCAAATTTTAAGAATATGAAACCTAGAAATTCAATTGCCCATAAAACAAATAATAATCGTTCCATTGCAGCAGAAATTTTGTCGAAGGTTATCAGTGACATGATAAGTTGTATCGTAAATTTTCATGGTTGTTGATGACCTCATTTCCGGTTCCAATTGATATCAAAGTTTATTAAAAATACCGCAAGTTTAACTGCCAATCTTGCTGTGTTTAATGCTTTGATTTTTAAAAAACTGTTGACACATTCTGGAAGTTTTATTCAATTGAAATCTTTTTCTGTCTAAATGTAATTGTCAATAATACATTTTTAATTTAATTCTAGAATGTCGAAAATTGGTAAAATTCTTACAATTCGTAATGGACAACCCAATTATCGTCTGATCTGAAAAAACTTAACATTTTCTGAAAGCTGAAACCACTAGCAAACTTTTATTACGATATGTTCTACTAAATAAATATTCGTCGTTTTCGATGTATGTTTGGGTGGTGATTTGGGTGGTTTTTTCTAAAATTGTAAATATCGATTTAGTAGTCATAATAATTGAGTGTAATTTTATGGCCGTCGATGACGTCACTTCTAGTTCAGTACGCATTTAATTTACAGGGGAATAGAAATCGGAACTTAACGTGGCGTAACTCCATCGTAAATGGTCGTATCGTAATTTATTCAATCGAGGGTAGCCCATTCTATTTTGAACAAATAACTTAAAGGTGTATTTCTATATTTGCGATTGGTTCTGTAATAAACTATGCTCAACCCGTGGTGATGGCATAAAAATTAATACAGCTGATAAGCTAGATTTTGGTCAAATAATGACGCTATGATTTCTTCAGTTCTCATGGACTATTGTGTCATCATAATGGTTGTTTTTTCTTTCACGGTTCAGGTATGGAAAGACAAAAAAAAAATTTTTTCTTCATAATAGCTCTCATTCGAAGCTGCTCCAATATTAAGGTACCGGGCGAAGCAGGACTGCTGTATATCGTCCATCCAACAAGAAATTCCCCAAAGAATCTTCCTCATCAGAAACACGTCTACAAAGACTGCCATACTAAGTTTGAACATGATGACAATAAATTAGAGCTGATGGCTGGTTTTCTGGCATGGCTGTTTACATGAAGCCCTGGAGGAAAGTACTGACGATCTCCTTGAGTCAGGGCTAATCTGACCCTCTGTGTGGATGGTGTCGAGAAGAGCCTTGTGAGAACCTCGAATGTGGGTGAGGAAGTCAACCTCAAACGCTGTAATGCGAGCTGGGTCCACCATCGTAAATGACAGCAACCTGGTCCTCCACAGCCTTGGGCACATATTGGCCTTGCTTGAGGAGCTCAGTGAGACATACACCACGGTTAAGCAGCTGCTGGGCAAAAGCAGCCACCTCACGGTACTGGGCCAACTCCAGCTTCATGGAACCAGCCACCTGTTTCATGGCCTTCATCTGGGCAGCAGACCCCTTAATTGTTATCGTCATCATAGCAGTTGTAAAATTTACTTTGAATGTGATGATCGGATCATAATTTTGTTTTAGCTCGTCACCAAATTCATCAGTTGGTAAATTGAATTCTTGGCGAATATTTTTGCCAAGTTACCGTGATTGATCCCGTTTGTGTGTTTGTTTGTAAACTTTTTTTGGCAGGCGATTCCAGTCGCAATTGTTAATGAAAGTTATAAAAATAATTAAAAAGGTCGGCAGCAATGTTGCCAAGAACCCAGGCTCTTTTATTTGACCTTGACCTCATACTAAGATCAAGGTTATCGAAAATGTGAGTATATATAAAATCCCGAATAGCTCGTTGGAATCCTTGCGATCTTCATAAAATTTACACAATTTTGTAGCTCAATTCAATTGAAAACTTTTTTCTAAAAATAACACGCGAAAACCAGGGTATTTTTTTACCTTGACCTCAAACTTAAGTCATGATCATGGAAAGAAATTTTGAACCATCAATATCTCGTTTAACAATGGTCAACTTCTTTTTATTTGTATCCTATATTTACCTCATCATTGTATTTAAAGCAGAATGTCTTATTGTATATACCTACCCCATGTTGTAATATCTCACCTAGCAGCACATTCCAGTGTATTCACGTCACGTCCTCTTAAGAGATCACCCTCAACTGAAGAGTTCCGTTTATGTCTTTGTCGATCAGCTTTATTTCAGGATCGTTAACCACAAATACTGTTCAAGAAAAGCGTTTAAAGTTAGTAAGCACTAGACCGCTATATTGCGTACCATATGGAGCGACGATTGATATCAGCCCGTGTTATACGATGTGAGACAGTTTTGTCATCATCAAACATTTCTAAATATTTCAACTGAGATCCAATAACTTCATGTAGATATAAACGAATGATTATAATAGGGATCACTGTTCCATTGCATCTATAGTTAAGTATGTACATTTTTAGTCTGTGTATTTGAGGAAATTATGTATGTCGGCGGGTTAGAGCAGTTGATGGTACTGACCAAAAATATATTGTTTGTGCTGCCTTCCGAGGGCATGAGGTGGGAGTATTGGCACGGGGTATTGGCAGGTAAAAATGACGATCTGTACATACTAAAATATTGAGTCACGACTTACCCTACACGGGGCAGGAGGTGAGAGTAATGACACGGGGCATTGGCAGGAAGTTATAACCCCTTTGCTAGAGCTTGTTGAATAAAGGGCCACTTGAAAGTTCAAATTTTCAGTGCACTGCTTATTCGACGTTGAGTGGATTTGAGCGTACATTGATTGAAATAGAAGAATAGAAGAGCCATTAAAATTTATTCATCATATTTTTTGGGAAAAAATGTATTGGCAACAATCTGAAGTGCTATTAGCCGTGCATCTCTAATTCAAAACGTTTTATTTAAGGAATGCTTAGAATATGTACTGAAGATACTACGATACATGGTACAAAGTTCAACATACTTTCCTAAAAGTATATATACTAATTGTAAGATTTCCATGACGATAAGGCTTATGATGATAATGATGATGCTAATGACGATTTTTGTGAAGAAGTTAATTCTGAAGATAACCTTGATGGTTATGATGGTAATGATGATGACTATGATAATAAAACTGCCATCTAAGTTCGCCCATGTACCCATGGGTCTATTTTATTACCTGTCGCCTAACCCGTGTGCGAGTTGGTTCGTATCGAGACTCGAGCTGCCTTGAGCAACCGGACCATTTGTACCACTCGACTATCTCACAGCAAGTATTTTATGATCAACGCACGATACCTGGAGGCTCTCGTATAAGTACATAAAGACCAGATTTACCACCTTTAATGATAGTCGCAATGATCAGTCAATACTCGATCTACAAAAGGCCTGAAAAATAGTTTTCACTTCGGAATGCGTAGGTTTTGATAAGAAGCAATGTTAACCCTAAATTATTAATGGTAGTTGTCACCGAGCCTGTAAAAATATTTTCTGCCCACCCCACCTAATTGTCTACTGTACCATTCTGCTCCAATCGCTGTGGTAGAAACAGTGTTACTGTTCGTACAGAAACCCCAAAAGAGGCACGCATGGTTGGCTTCCCCTACCACTATGAGTCACGACTCTAGTGTAATAACACAGTATTTCATAAACTCACAGAGCCTCTTAAATCAGCCACAATGATATTCACTGCAGCCATCCAATGACATCACGCTGATGTGGTATCTTTGCAATTTGTTTTAAGATATCTCATCTTAAAGGGACACGTGGTCATGCACTGATGAAAACAGGCGTTCTAACAGCTTACCGCAAGGAGAAGAGGTCGTTTCTTAGTAGACAAAGGAGGAAGTAAAACAAATCTTATCCCACTTGATTTGAAGCAAGATGTGGCATAGCCCGGTCGAACGATAATATAAATATATACGTGTAATAACACATCATTTCATAAACCCTACCACTATGTGACATATTTTGCCTATATTGAGAATGGATGACTTACTAAATTATATCGCCAAAACAGATTACTCCTTAGAGAGTAACACGAAGGTGATTTGATTGGCCTCCCAGAGAAGTCTCGACGATCGCTCACCTTGCTACACCAGCGTACACGGTGTCTTTGTGCTGATAATACCAAGCTGATCAAGTTGAGTAATATATTTCTCAGGTAACGTCAGCTCTCAGTCAATCGCTGCGGAATATAACATCAACACGGTTCTGCACCAGATAGCTGCAATGAGGTTTGAATCCAAGTTTTCGTAGTCCTCAGGATAACTTCTACTTGCGATTCAATCGGAAGGTGTCAGTTAAAGCCTTGCGCAGGTAAACATGTTAAATATATTCTTAAATTGTCATCATAGGTTGCTTTTCACCTAGTTGTGTGTATCGAGTGTCAAAAAAAAAAGAAGATAAGTTGAGACTTATTGGGATATAATACGCTTGATTTCAAGTTCATGTGACTGTGTACAAATGATTACAATGTGTGCCTGGTCGCTTGTAATTATTCGATCCCACTTTCACCCCGCGTTCTATTTGTTACCCAGTAACACCAACTTTTTCTTGGTAATGGCGCCGAATGTTAGCGAACTTTTACTCGAAAATTTCGAATTCACAGATCGGGGAAAATTCATTTAACATATGTGAGATAACTAAATAAAAAAAAGATTTCCACAGTACAGTGAGATAATTATCTTGAACATTTATAAGCATGATTTTCGATCAAGTAAAATTCTCGGCACAAATTATAGGAATGCATTATTTATGTCTGCGTTAAGCGTAGCTATGTATTAACAAAATGATCCTTGAGTTCCCGATATGGGACTGAACAGCCTCTTTAATAACAAAGACGCGATCTCCTTACGCATCGGCTTCTGCGCAGGCAAGGATTTGCTCCGCTTGTTATTGCCCAGTCATAGGTAAAAACTAGGTCAAGTCACTTGCGCCCCGTTACATATTACAGAGATGTTATGTTAGCGTAACACGTTATGTTAGCAAGCTGCTTGGCAACAACCCCTTAGAAATTTTGATAGCGAGGTGTATGTAGCAATGGGTCGATTTGGGTATGACCAGGTACACGAATGGGTAGTGTTTTTATTGATTGTCAAGTATTAAATCGGCGGGTTAGGGGTAGGTACTTACGCTATCTGCTTGTCAGGAACCAGAGAAAACTCGTCGAATTGGACGATTATATTACTCAGCCGATCGCTCGTTTAATCTTAAGTAAATCATTGCTAATGTCCTGCAAGTTGAGATTAACGATGCGCAGAAGTCAGAGAGAATAATTAGAAACCGTATATCGATGGGTTCCCTTTTTGTGTCTAGAAAGTTCTGAGCTATTACCCCATAGAAGCTCTTTCCTATACCATTTCTAGGAGAGAAACCCCCACTCCCACTCCCACCTCCACTCACCCATAAACTGTGGAGTTGAACAAAAAAACCGAATAGACGGCAGACATAGTTTCATGAAATAAGTATCCCCCTGTGGGTCCGGGGGTAGAATAGGTCCACTGTATCCTTCTGCATGTCGTAAGAGGCGACTAATAGGGGGCAACCTGTTGGCCGTGGGTTGCGACTCGGGTCGGTGGACAATGGGATCCAGGTGGTTGAGTGGAGTGGTTCTTTTGAGGGCCATATCTGCAACATACCACTCTGGCCGGGATTTCGCCTAGACGAGAGGCTGGAATGGCCTGGTCCAGTCAATCGGCTTGTGGTGACTGGCCCTAGGATAATCGTTTCCATTTTTATCTTTTCCATCTCCATTTTCATTTATCCTAGAAGGCGGCTGCTTTATCAGGTCAATCTTATCTATTAACCTTTCTTGGCACCATATGACACATTAGTGTTGGTGTGCCGTACTATCATGAAATAAGCAGTAACGCTTTGGATGCATCAAGGTGTCGATATTTCCATCTTGACTACCATAACCCTAATAATTATAATTTAAAGTTCAAACGACATCAACTATCAGGAGAAATGTATTTGTTTTCAGATTAAACTCGACTTGGTACAAGTTCAAGCGCCATGCAGCGGAACTCATTCTTGTTAGTCTTGGTCGTAATACAGGTAAATATTGACTTTCCTGATTGTGATTGTTGAATTGATGTTATTGCACTCATCCAAACGACAGTACTTCAGCTCTACAAACACAACGAGAGCTTACCTGTTGATGTTAAGTGCTAATCAATTATGCCGTTATAGTGTTATCTGTCCCATAACACATCTGTCCCATAACACACCTGTCCCATAACACATCTGTCCCATAACACACCTGTCCCATAACACACCTGTCCCATAACACAACTGTCCCATAACACACCTGTCCCATAACACCCCTCTACAATATACACTTGTCCCATCACACATCTGTTTCATAAAACACCTCGCTTATTAAACAATGTTTTATGACACACTTGCCCTATAACACATTTTCCCTATAACACACCCTATAACACGTTTGTTAACGTGTCGCGTCAGCCCCATAGAACTCACGCCCTATAAACAACTCTTGAGTGATATCATTGTTTTTCCCTTATATGTGTTCGCTGTCTTACCGTCAGGTGGTGTGCTTGTTGCAAATGGTGCACGCTAAATGTCGTCTCGAGCTGCTGATGCAGAGTTACGGGAACTCAAATGAGCATGACTACGAAGGAAGCTGCTGCGATCAGTGGTGCATCGGCCAATGTGATCATCGCTTCACGTTCTCTCTGGATCGACAGTCGCAGTAAGTCGCTTACTCATTCCTGCTCAGCTGAAGTTGAACCAAAGAGCTTATAGCTTTGCTAAGAGGGCTCATTCGCGCCTCCGCCAGACATATTATGTGAACATGATACGTGAGCAGCGTGGTGGTTTTTTTTATTAGCGTCTCTTAAAATCAAATGGACATCTTCTGATAAAATTCGGGGTCGTGATCGCCTCGACCAATTAGAAAGATCAAGGGGCAGATCCCTGAGACTTTGTATCAACAGTCCCATGTGTTTTTGTTGAGTTAATGGTAGCGTCATCTCACGACTTGCGTGTGTATCGTTCATTTGCATACTCATCGCATTGCTAGTCAGAGTGAGCCCTCTTAGCATAGCTGTAAGCTCTTTGGTTGAACTGAGTCTTGAATTAATATTTTGACCAATCAGAGGCGAGATAACATTGAATTTCGGTACAGTCGTTTAAATGAGGTAATAAAATTTAAAATCAGTAACGTTCGTACAATGATTTGGCAGGAGCACAGATACAACAGTATGTGGATATTTTACCAAGAGCACAGGGGAATTTCCAAACCAGAACGTCATCAACTTTGGGGACGATATGAAAGGTGTTGCAAATCCTATGATTAAAGACTTCGACACGTGCCCTGTAAGTGTTTAATTAATATGTATATATATTCAGTATAGCCTTTATATTATTACATTGTGGTGGATGCGATTTATGCATTAAACAATGTTACTGCTGAAATGCCGATCTCCTGCGCATCGGCTTCTGCGCAGGCTGGGATTCGCCTCTGCAATACTCTGATCGCTTTGGTGCAAATTCGGGCCAGTGCGCGACGAAATATTATTACGAAATGTCATCTCTTAAATATTACAAAAACATTTCTTGTTGTGTGTGATTAGAATAATAATAAAAATTTCGTTATGGAAAACCTTTTTATAGGCCCAATATGAGGCATTTATTGAATAAAAGTAGTTCCGCGGACGTTTCGTGGCCGTCAAGCGTTTCTAAAAATGGCGGCAGTCAGTTGTGAAGAAGAATTTGTTAACGAAAATCGACTAAAAAAGCAATATAAAGTTATACGCCGGGATTGGAAATGACAGACAAGCAGCGAGAGTGTTTGGAGAAGTTGTTCTTGGGAAACGACGTTGTTGCTAATCTACCAATGGAGTATGGGAAAAGCCTGATATACCATTTGCTCCCAGATTTGCTGCTCCCCCCCCCCTGCCCCCCGATGGGGGTTCACATGTTTTATGCAAAAAAATAGAAAGAGACACAACCCAAAAGAAATTGGACTGCTAATGTTAGAATAAGATTTGCCAAAATTTAATACTTGTGACTGCAGGGCCTTGGTTATATAACCTAAATAACTGCAGCGTATAAAGTAAAGAAAGTTCATAATCAAAGACATCAAAATGCGGCCTTTGTGGACAGTAAACACAGCTTTATTTCCCACGGAAGGGCTTACTTCCGAGCTTCCCCGATAAGCTCCATTCATGTTGACCATTCTTGTTTGTTTATGTTTGACGCGCGCTGTTCGTTATCGCCCGGTCAGAGGTTACAACCGGGTCAAATCGCATGTGTTCCGTGAACTATTGCAGAGATGTTATGTTAGCATTGCGTCAAACATGTCTGTCATGGAGAGTGCTGAAATGCATGATAATTATCAGTATTATGACATGACTATGAACGTTCATTATTATTCTGCCCGGGAGGTCCGTGCAACAGGAAGGGGATAGAGCTGTTCAACATCTCTTGTGGGCGGTCCAGTCTTTTTCAAACTCGAATGTCCGCCTTTCTCAGTCGAAAAATAATGAATGCTCCTTTACCCTGTTATACACATATATTTGGCACCTGGTTATAGCGGTCGCTTGCATATAATGACAACATCTATTTAATCCCTGATGTCATGGTACTCAAGTCTTCTGGGGGGGGGGGGGGGGGGGGGTGTCTCTAACCGACAAGTTTCCTTGTACACAATTTGTGATTGTTTGTCAGGACGGCGCCAGGTTTAAGGTCCATGTGTTGGATGACGACTCCGGATTCAGTGGCCATGACCTTGTCGACAAATTGTTCTATACCATAACATGGACACCGTACAAGACTAAAACCTTGTCGAGATGGACACCCAAGACAGTATATGGAATCAGGCGTAAAGATAAAACAACGTAATTTATCACTACGAACCTACGTTTCTCTGTAATGGATTACCTTTCTCGTTGATGCCGTATAAATATAATTTTATGATTAATATCTCATTGTCTTTATTGTTCAGGAGCTAGATCGGTTCCATCGCCTTCTGGATAATATTGTTCTCGTATATCATAATCAGTGTTTGTAAGCATAGTGGAACTTCTGTTAATCGTAATACAACGCATATCCTGCGATCGTTTTTCAGTCTGCGGATGTCGTCGCGGGTTTACTGCCTTCCCAATTATTACGGATCGAGATGTGATACGTTTTGTGTGGCGACGGATTCCACTTCGGGTCACTATCGATGCGATCCCGATACGGGCAGTTATATCTGCAATAATGGTTTGTCTTTATGGATTACACTTATGCACTTTTCCTTTTCCAAATTTCCATATATTGAATGGGCATTTTGATTGTTACATGCAGGTTGGGAGGATCCCACCTCCAAGTGTACGGTATTCGCTGATGACTGTCATAATGTTACCTGTCAGAATGGAGGTACCTGCGTTGATGGGCTGAGGTCGTATACCTGTACTTGTCTGCCAGGATTCACAGGTATGCAACTTGCATGATATGCTATAGGCTTAGAGCATTGTCAATAGACGCTGATGAGTCGATGTTAGCTCAAGGGCCGTTGTGGATCAGACAGAGGCGACGCGTTTGGTCTCAAGCCAAAGGTCGCGAGTTCGAGACCACCATACCGTGTGGGCGAAGTGGACGATTTCATTTCGCATTGAATTCCCTGATAAGAATTCATCCTTCCCCCAAATACCCTAGATATTGATGCGACAATCCGTCATACTGTATTTCGCTAAATTGTATTTGGTACCGTGTTTCCCAGGTGTCAACTGTGAAGTGGATATCGACGAATGCGCATCTGATCCTTGTAACAACGCGGTAACTGCACCCAGGCGGTGGACAGCTTCACATGTGATTGTCCGCCAGAATACGTCGGTACTCAATGTCAATATGATGTCTGTGAAGTCGCATCGCCGTGCTTGAACAACGGTACGTGCTACGAATCCGGAAGCTGTCTCTGTCTTCCGGGTTTTACCGGAAACGACTGTGATGTGCATCTTTGTGACATTCGCCAGTGTAAGAACAATGGTTCATGTGTTAGAGACTCTGGCCATTGTGATTGTACCGACGATTTCACTGGAGATTCCTGTGGTGTGGATAAATGCTCACTGATTACGTGCGAGAACAGTGGCACGTGCGATCGCGGACGATGTCTGTGTCCGCCAGATTTCACCGGAAGCTACTGTCATAAGCAGATTGACGAATGTTCGAGTAATCCGTGCTTGAACAACGGTACGTGCTACGAATCCGGAAGCTGTCTCTGTCTTCCGGGTTTTACCGGAAACGACTGTGATGTGCATCTTTGTGACATTCGCCAGTGTAAGAACAATGGTTCATGTGTTAGAGACTCTGGCCATTGTGATTGTACCGACGATTTCACTGGAGATTCCTGTGGTGTGGATAAATGCTCACTGATTACGTGCGAGAACAGTGGCACGTGCGATCGCGGACGATGTCTGTGTCCGCCAGATTTCACCGGAAGCTACTGTCATAAGCAGAATGACGAATGTTCGAGTAATCCGTGCTTGAACAACGGTACGTGCTACGAATCCGGAAGCTGTCTCTGTCTTCCGGGTTTTACCGGAAACGACTGTGATGTGCATCTTTGTGACATTCGCCAGTGTAAGAACAATGGTTCATGTGTTAGAGACTCTGGCCATTGTGATTGTACCGACGATTTCACTGGAGATTCCTGTGGTGTGGATAAATGCTCACTGATTACGTGCGAGAACAGTGGCACGTGCGATCGCGGACGATGTCTGTGTCCGCCAGATTTCACCGGAAGCTACTGTCATAAGCAGATTGACGAATGTTCGAGTAATCCGTGCTTGAACAACGGTACGTGCTACGAATCCGGAAGCTGTCTCTGTCTTCCGGGTTTTACCGGAAACGACTGTGATGTGCATCTTTGTGACATTCGCCAGTGTAAGAACAATGGTTCATGTGTTAGAGACTCTGGCCATTGTGATTGTACCGACGATTTCACTGGAGATTCCTGTGGTGTGGATAAATGCTCACTGATTACGTGCGAGAACAGTGGCACGTGCGATCGCGGACGATGTCTGTGTCCGCCAGCTTTCACCGGAAGCTACTGTCATAAGCAGATTGACGAATGTTCGAGTAATCCGTGCCAAAACCGTGCTCCGTGCATCGATGGTTTGGGCTCTTACTTGTGCAAATGTTTGCCCGGGTTCGATGGTACTAACTGCCAAGATATCAGTGTTGGGGTTGGCAACGGGCCTTCTGGCAACACCTTGCCCGGGCCTTCTGATGTCAAGGTATGGTTATTTTCCACAAATGTGAAACAATTATATTTGGAACATAATCATACTTCGCGAGCCGGACAGATTCAGTGTTGCTTTCTTCCAATCACAGTCAGAGGGACCAATCGTCTCAATATGTTACGTTTCCTACTTACCTTTTGAATTGTAAATGACCCCCAGCTCTCCTGTCTTTCAGCTGCTTCAAAACACATTTCAACAGCATGGTTCGGGAATATTCACAAAAACGTGGATTTTGCTTCAGGAGCCTATGCCGATTTGGGCGCTGGTGTTGGTCGTTATTATTGCGGTTCTGATCATTATTATCATTATCATCGTGGGTCTGTGTTGGAGACGAAAAAGGTGAGTCGGATCTCGCTCGAGTAACGCAGCCACACTTTCCACACACACAGACGACGCACACACACACACACACACACACACACACACACTTCTCTCTCTTCCTTTCATATATATATATATATATATATATATATATATATATATGTATATACATATATATATATATATATATATATATATATATATATATGCATATATATATTGATATATATATAAGAATATATATGTATCAATATACATGTATATATGTATAGACATGTACATAAGCAAACAATTTTATAAATATGTATTTATATATATATATATATATTTATATATATATGTATATATATATATATACATATATATATATATATATATATATATATATATATATATATATATATATATATATATATATATATATATATATATATATATATATATATATATATATATATACTCGGATATAAACTTGTCTAAGGAATGCTCGGAGAAAACTTGTGGAAGCTAGTAGACCTGTTAACGAGCTATTCAATAATCCTGCTTACTCGTCGGATGCCAGTGTTCACAGCAGCGCTTTGACACGCCCTGTACCCGGGAAAACCATAGCATTCGACAGCGTCGATGAAGACAAGAAATTCGATATTTATGAGGAGATAAAAACTTGCGAGATGTGTCCCAATGGAATTCCAGAAAAATTGATTTCTACGCAAGACGATGGATATGTCTCCCCGTCGACATTGAAGGCACCCCCTGTTGTTAAACCTCTCGTAAACGACTACGAGAGCCCACGAAGTTTGCGAAATACCTAAGGCCCAGCTGTGACAGATCACATTAACAGCCCAGCCTGCCATCAGATAAAGTTTGAACGCTTAAGACAGATATCCCGCTCATTATCCTAGACTCTGAATGTAGAGTGAAGCATTTAAAGATTAAAGCCTTTTTAATTATTCCCGGAGCTTAACAACAGAAGATTGCGATTTGTGTACTGGACGATCAAGTTTTTATGTTCAAAATGGACTTTAAAATGCAACTGCCGACAACAGTGGTGTTTTCTTGAGAATATATTGTAGATACGAAGATAAAGAGGTCGTATCTTCGGAAAATAGATGCAAGAAATTGCTCGTGAAAGCTTCAAACAGTACTTACTACAAATGATATTGCTTGTATATGTAAGAAGGTAATTTCGTTTGTAGATTAAGTGGCTGTATAGAAATGGATCTATAGTAGCCCTACAAGACGTCTGAGTAGACGTCTTACTTTCTCTTAAAACGACGCAATGAAAAAAAATTGTGATCGATTCAGACAACTACCAAACACCAAACATACCCAAGTGATAGAGTTATAGAATGCAATGATGTTTTATGGACAATTTTATCCCTTTTCGGCGGGGGATTTCATCCATGGTAATTATTTATGGTTCGATCAATTCGGGTAGCGGTAAAAAGTCCGAAACACAGCAACATGTTTGTTTTCAATTCAAGACCACGTGCATTGCGCATGCTCAAAATGACATGCCCCATCGACGACTAATGCTAAGCCCGGGTGGGGTTGGGGGGGGGGCACTTAAGTGTATAGAGGTAGTATACATGTGCCGCGCGACCGGGTATGTTTTTTCGGCCTCTCGTCTTGTACAACGGGCTATACATTCGCCTAATAGCTTGTACGACGGGGTATACTTTTTGCCATTCTCAACTTGTACTACAAGTACGGGTTTTCGAAGTCCCGCGGCGCACCCCTATCCGAGTTAGGACAAGTAATCTTGTGACATGTTGTAAAATGCCATACTATCCATCAGTCGTATGCTTTATGCGAACTTTCAGAAGTTTGGGCACACAGATATAAAATCAGTGTGGACATTATGATGATGTGATAAACTATGGCGAGAATCGGTACGCGAAATATGCAATGACAAAAATGGCATTGAATGGAAAACAGGAAACATTGTCGCCGCAATATCGATTACAATAAACGAAGGATGCCATTAAGGCTGTGAATCTCCGGCCCGCAGACGAGTACTTTACCGCACATTTGCACGGATCATCCTGTGGCTGACGAAAGGACCCGAGTGAATATCAGGAGTATTGACTTCGAAAATGGAAAACGGAAGTGAATCACATCCATTTTTCTATTATATGAAGTTGAAACAGAAAATAAGAAAACTGTCGTTTCCTGTTTGAAGGTGAAAAAAAAACCGTACAATTCCTTAAAGATCGAGCTCATTTGGGCAATATGACTTTTACCTTTAACGGCCTAGCCTTGCGAAGAAATAAGGAATGGATTTCTTAAACCAAATGAGAAGGTCAATACATACCATAATTGGAAACCTCGTGATTAATGCTAGTCTACGTCCCAATTCCCTTGAACCCCTACAGCCTATCTGACTCAACCCTCTCGGGATCTGAGGCGATGGAGAAGAGCGAACCCCCTTAATCGAGGGATGAAGACTAGATTAATGTATTTCGCTCAAGCAAAAAAACATTTTTGGGGCCTAATTTCAAACAAGCTTGGTGCATTCGGTCAAACACACATTGTAGATCTGTAAGATCTACAAACAGTACGTGGCCTCCAGTTGCCAAACTGTTATACCTGAAATAACAACAACAACAACGGCCACCTGCCGTCTTCTTATTAACTTGGTTTTGATGCAAAGTCAATTGGTGTTTGCTGCGTTAAAGCGTGGCCGTTGTAATGTGCTTATAAATCAGAACTCAATTCATTGTGATAGATCGTCGGACTCGCTTAACAGCTGTTTGGCGCGCTCTATTCACGGATAGATTGTCAATTCCGAGTTGGCTGAAAGCAGGGGGCTATAGCCATCTGCTTCCATCAGGTTTTTAAACACGCTGCCAGCGGCGATAGTATTAGCTAACTTAAACTCGAGTGCTATAGCAACTACTGAAATGGAAAGAAGGCGCAGATAATTTCCTGACTGAGTTTTGTTGCGAATCATGACTTGGCTGGAACCTTACGACCCACACATAAACCCACGCTGAGCTAAGCGCGGCTCAGGAGGTGGGCTTTATATGTTGGTGTATCTGTCTTGTAACATGGTGTTTCCAACTCTTCGGATCCAATTCACAAGCGATCCCAGTGGACGTCGAAGCCAACCTCTCGACCGACGTACGCAAATCCGCCAATCCACCAGCCAATGGCATCACGGATACGAATGGAACGCCGAAGACGACATCGGAAGGTGGTTACGATCTAGCGGGGGTATCGTCTGCTGTCTTCCGACCTTTCTGGTTTATACTCGGTTTTAACATGGACGGAGTCGACATTATGCATGAATGGAGTTTCCGAGCTGGGCTCGATCATTGGTCATGTTTCATCGGCATGATATGTGCTTATAATTACCCTTATGTGGAATCTTTGGTGCAGTATTTATTATAAGCCAAAACTGTATGGCATTATACCAGCAGGTTGGCTCATTAAAACAGCTGTTGGCTCTGTGCTATTAATAGTGTTTTGCTGTTGGTGCGGGGCAATACTACCTATGGAGAAATTCACCTACAACAAATATCATCCTTACACTTCCTTCATACCAGTTCTAACCTTTATATATTTCCGGAATATATCCCCGTGGCTACGCACAAGATACATGAACTTGTTTGCCTGGCTCGGCAAGATTACTCTCGAAACATATATATCCCAACTTCATATATATTTACAGTCCAATGCCAAGAGTTGTATTGGATACCTGCCTGGATATCCATTGTTGAATTTTGCGCTGGCCACGATTATCTACTTACCGATTGCTAATGGTTTGTTTCATATAACAAATAAACTAAGTCACTATTACGTTCCAAATAATAGATGGGAATTGGTTAACAGATGGACGCCTATTCTGGTAGCTATAGTCTGCGCCTGCTTTGTGAGTTGGCTTTCTAACCTAGTGAATTAAGTAACATGACTACTTGGCGTTAGTTACATGGGGATAGTCTATAGGGGATTATATCTAGGGTTCGCTTATCATTTCAGTCAATGTATTGGTGGTCGTATAACTTGGTGCTGATGTGATTGGTGGGTTATTGTGCACAAATAAATTCATCGACTCTTGATGACTTTGAACCAAGGAGTTGAACAGATGTTTTTATTCCAGCCTTTACTCTGTTATGTATTACTCGCTGCTCTAGATATGAGAGTAAAGTCGCTAATATATTCAACAAAAATAAATGTAAAATCCGATCAGATCGCAGACAATCTCAAAATGTTGATATCAAAAGGTTTGTGATGCTGTTCAAAGTTAGTTAGTTGGAAAAGTGAGGTGACAAAACGTCATTTGTTTGGTTCCCGTATGTACCCAATTGACGAAGAATACAGAACAAATACCCATTTAACTTATAGCTATTCTAAGACGGCTCACATCCATTGACTTGTGTGGTGTGCGTTTCTAACGTTTCGACCCCATTCAAACCAGCAAATATCAAATCGGACTGCTGTTTATGTTGACGAAATGGAGTCATTTTAGTGGTCAAGGATAGACATTATGACAAACTATGTGTGGGCACACAGGTGACAGATTCACATATTTTGTCGAATGTGAACCCACTTAGCGAAGCTACAAGCTCTTTGATACACCACTGAGGACATATAGTGAAAATGGGCGGATTGGAATGGTGGTAATGGTTAGGAACAGTCAAATGTTCCGTCAACTCAAATACACAAAAGCTGACGGCCACAGTGGACAACAAAATAGCATTAGCACTCGAGTCTAGGTTAACATCCGCGCTTATAAACTTTGCGAATCGCTTCGCCAAGTTCGTTTGTGGCATGTATGTTTGTATGTGAACAATTTTTTGTCTGGCGATACAGGTCGCAAAGTTTAATGCTTAATATATCCATGCTGCAGGACTCGATTTTAAAACAGTTTACATATTCTGTATGTGTAATGTAATTGTAAACTTTTTATATTTATATGTAGTTGAAAATAATGCAATGCTATAATAATTCTTGCAGGTCGAAAATTTCTGGTAGCCAAAACTTTTTAATTTCGCATTTGATTATCTAATTATAGTCCGATCGTACAAAAAAAAATCTACATTTTCTGAAAGCTAATTCAATTACCGAACTTTGATAACTGGCAAATACTTTGAAAATAATCGTCGTATTCAAAGCGCGTTGAGTTGGGGAAAAAAATCGACATTGACATTAATCGTCAGATTTTCGATGGCTTGAAAAAATAGTATATACCGGTCCTTTGATCATAAAATTGGGCCAGTTGTAGTCATCGACGGTGCGAATCAAATCTTTTGATTTGATGGATATCGATTCCGTTAAGGCACGAATCAAAGTTAAAACGGGACTGTATCCTGAAGTGAACGTGTCGTTTCTCCGTCGTTAATAGATCATATGGTACATTTAATTTCACTCAAAAGAAGCCCGTACAATTTTCAATAAAGGTCAATTTGGACAAGAAAAACACATACCCACTCACACACACACGCACAAAGGCATTCACACACACACACACACACGCACACACACACACACACACACATACACACATTTTTATATAAATATATATATATATATAAATAAATATATATATATATATAAAGAGAGAGATATAGAAATTTATATATATATATATATATATATATAGATATATATATATATATATATAGAGAAATATGCATATATATATTCATTTCTATATATATAGATATATATATATATATATTTCTATATATATATATATTTAGAGATATCTAAATATATGTGTATATATATATATCTATATATATATATGTGTATATATATATATATTTATACATATGTATCTCTATATATGAATATATATATATGTATATCTATGAATATATATCCATATATCTATATGCATCTATCTCTATATCTATATCTATATCTATCTATATATATCTCTCTCTATATATCTATATATCTCTATCTATCTCTATATATCTATATCTATCTATCTATCTCTCTATCTATATATATATATCTCTCTCTATCTATATATATATATATATATATATATATATATACCTCAGATATGCCCAGAACCGACAGGTCAAGGTCCTCGAATAAATGAAAAACTAGTATCTATAATTACTCCGTTAATATTAGTCGGATTTTACATAATTTACATCACTATGTCGCTCATTCTAATTGCAACCTTTTCATTGTATAAATCTGGACACTGAACGTACAGTTTTCCCTAGCGCCAAAGGTCGAACAATCTTGGTATCAGTCCTAATGTCAACAAAAGTATCATGAATATTTCGAACGCTTATAAAACAGTCAATACATGTCCGATGGTACAGCAAATAGGTTCACTTGTTCTCCGCGACAGCTTAAGCAGAATCCCTAGATATCATGGATGTCGATGACGTCACTTCCGGTAGCAAAAGCATCAGTTTTCAAAAAAAGTTCAACGCTCAATACGTCCATGCTTTAGAATTCGTAAATATAATGTAATTTTTAACTTTTTTCTAAATATATGTAATTGTAAATGATGCATCGTTAAAAAAATTGTAGCGGGTAGAAAATTTATGGTAGCCAAAATCTCTAAACTTTTTGTTTTGGCAAAGCTGTTACAATTATCAAACAAATGCTATTAAAATATTGTTCGTTTTCAAAGGGCGTTTAGTTGAATAAGTAAATTTCACTTAGTCAAGTTTCGTCAAATTTTCGATTGCTAATAAAAGTGTAAATATCAGTTCAATAGTCATAAGAATTAGCTCAGATGTTGACATAAACGGCGGATCTAATCCGCGAATTTAATTGATATCAGTTTTCTCACTTCCGGTTTCAAACGAATCCATGTTAAAACTGAAAAATGAGGTTATCGCGTCGTTTGTTCGTCGTTAATGGTCGTGTCGTGAATTTGTTTGCGCTCGAAGGAAGCCCATTCAACTGGGATCATAGGTGTAAAATTGAGTGCTCTAAATACCCGACAGTTTTCTCACAAAGTAAGCTTGAAGTACATCAGGCATCACTTCTGCTTGCTCTTCACTGGTTTGTGAAATTCTAAAATCTGGAGTTGCTCCGTGGGTTACCGTTCGATTTTCACAAAATTTTCACCCATTTAGCTCAATTCAATTGCCAACTTTTTTGTAGATATATCGCGTTGTAAAAAATCAATAGTTTTCTCAAACGTCCAAGGTCGAAAAATCGTGGTATCAGTCCAAATTTTAAGAATATGAACCCTAGAAATTCAATTGCCCATAAAACAAATAATAGTCGTTCCATTGCGGCAGAAATTTTTTGCGAAGGTTATCAATGACATGATAAGTTGTATCGTAAATTTTCATGGTTGTTGATGACCTCATTTCCGGTTCCAATTGATATCAAAGTTTATTAAAAATACCGCAAGTTTAACTGCCAATCTTGCTGTGTTTAATGCTTTGATTTTTAAACTGTTGACACATTCTGGAAGTTTTATTCAATTGAAATCTTTTTCTGTCTAAATGTAATTGTCAATAATGCATTTTTAATTTAATTCTAGAATGTCGAAAATTGGTAAAATTCTTACAATTCGTAATGGACAACCCAATTATCGTCTGATCTGAAAAACTTAACATTTTCTGAAAGCTGAAACCACTAGCAAACTTTTATTACGATATGTTCTACCTTTTATGGCCGTCGATGACGTCACTTCTAGTTCAGTACGCATTTAATTTACAGGGGAATAGAAATCGGAACTTAACGTGGCGTGGCGTAACTCCGTCGTAAATGGTCGTATCGTAATTTATTCAATCGAGGGTAGCCCATTCTATTTTGAACAAATAACTTAAAGGTGTATTTCTATATTTGCGATTGGTTCTGTAATAAACTATGCTCAACCCGTGGTGATGGCATAAAAATTAATACAGCTGATAAGCTAGATTTTGGTCAAATAATGACGCTATGATTTCTTCAGTTCTCATGGACTATTGTGTCATCATAATGGTTGTTTTTTCTTTCACGGTTCAGGTATGGAAAGACAAAAAAAAAAAAATAGCTCTCATTCGAAGCTGCTCCAATATTAAGGTACCGGGCAAAGCAGGACTGCTGTATATCGTCCATCCAACAAGAAATTCCCCAAACAATCTTCCTCATCAGAAACACGTCTACAAAGACTGCCATACTAAGTTTGAACATGATGACAATAAATTAGAGCTGATGGCTGGTTTTCTGGCATGGCTGTTTACATGAAGCCCTTGAGGAAAGTACTGACGATCTCCTTGAGCTTGGCGTCGGAGTCAGGGCTAATCTGACCCTCTGTGCGGATGGTGTCGAGAAGAGCCTTGTGAGAACCTCGAATGTGGGTGAGGAAGTCAACCTCAAACTCTGTAATGCGAGCTGGGTCCAGCTTGTCAAGGTGACCACGGACACCATCGTAAATGACATCAACCTGGTCCTCCACAGCCATGGGCACATATTGGCCTTTGTGTGTTTGTTTGTTTGTAAACTGTTTTTGGTAGGCGATTCCAGTCGCAATTGTTGATGAAAGTTATAAAAATAATTTAAAAGGTCGACAACAATGTTGCCAAGAACCCAGGCTCTTTTATATGACCTTGACCTCATACTAAGATCAAGGTTATCGAAAATGTGAGTATATATAAAATCCCGAATAGCTCGTTGGAATCCTTGCGATCTTCATAAAATTTACACAATTTTGTAGCTCAATTCAATTGAAAACTTTTTTCTAAAAATAACGCGCGAAAACCAGGGTATTTTTTTACCTTGACCTCAAACTTAAGTCATGATGGAAAGAAATTTTGAACCATCAATATCTCATTTAACAATGGTCAACTTCTTTTTATTTGTATCCTATATTTACCTCATCATTGTATTTAAAGCAGAATGTCTTATTGTATATACCTACCCCATGTTGTAATATCTCACCTAGCAGCACATTCCAGTGCATTCATGTCACGTCCTCTTAAGAGATCACCCTCAACTGAAGAGTTCCGTTTATGTCTTTGTCGATCAACTTTATTTCAGGATCGTTAACCACAAATACTGTTCAAGAAAAGCGTTTAAAGTTAGTAAGCACTAGACCGCTATATTGCGTACCATATGGAGCGACGATTGATATCAGCCCGTGTTATACGATGTGTGACAGTTTTGTCATCATCAAACATTTCTAAATATTTCAAGTGAGATCCAATAATTTCATGTAGATATAAACCAAATGATTGTAATAGGGATCACTGTTCCATTGCATCTATAGTTAAGAATGTACATTTTTAGTCTGTGTTTTTGAGGAAGTTATGTATGTCGGCGGGTTAGAGCAGTTGATGGTACTGACCAAAAATATATTGTTTGTGCTGCCTATATACACGCTCTAGTTATAAAATAGATGCAAGTGGCAGCTAAAACAGTCATTCATTACCTCCAAGTGTTTATTCTTCAGCGATGATTCATACAATGGATGGAAACAACATCAACTTTATCGCAGGTAACATGCAATATAAAGTGCTGTATATAGCATGTAATCAATACTCACTACAACACACACATCAGCTGTCATCTATATTGATTATAGCCCAGATAACATATCCTGTACATATCTTTTTCATTGTCATCCACTTGTATGTCCCTCTTTTTTTCCATTTATCCTAGGAGTCGGCTGCTTAATCAGGTCAAACTTATCTATTAACCTTTCTAGGCGCCATATAACACATACGTGTTTGTGTGCCTTAAACCCTATTCTCACTCACTCACTCCTGTACACTCACAATTTGTCAAACAACCTATCATTGAATGCTCAGGTGATAAATATCAAACCAATTTTGTGCGAATATACTCAAATATTGAGTCACTACTTATCCTTCCAAGGGCATGAGGTGGGAGTATTGGCGTGGGGTATTGGCAGGTAAAAATGACGATTACACACCCTTAACACTAAATTCCAAAGGTTTGTTTATCTAACATATGAAAACTTATGTTACTAACATGTAATATACAAACCAGAATCATAAACTTTGTTTATTGACCGTTTTCCAGGAACAGCGTTACCATGGCGTCCAAGGGTTTCGCCGGAAAGGCGGGGACATGGTTCTTCCGCATGTCATATGAAAAACAGGACACCTTGTTGAAGATGTCCATACTTACCATGGCAGCTGTATTATGTATGTATCGAGAGTTAATTCTCTATCATATATTGCTTCAATCAATGTACCATTCTCAGCTAAAACCATATGAGTTGCCTCCCTGAACAGTTAACTAATGCTCTTTCTCTCACTTTACGGTACTCTGTTTAGACGACATTGTTATGTGAATCATTAAGGAGTTTGTGTTGTTGATCATTTGTGTACAGCCTTCTCCGCCAGGCTGTTCTCGGTGTTGCGCTTTGAGAGCGTCATTCACGAGTTCGATCCCTACTTCAACTACCGGACGACACGTTTTCTAGCAGAAGAGGGTTTCTACAACTTCCACAACTGGTTTGATGATCGTGCGTGGTATCCCCTTGGTCGTATTATCGGAGGCACCATCTATCCAGGTGGGCAACAGAATTGTATAATTTGTTGTTAAATGTTGGAACTATATAACTTTACCGAGCAATGAAAATGACAGCATATCCAGGGACCATTTATGATCACATCTCTTTTGTTGCAATATCACCTTGGGTGTATGCTGTTTGTTCCTACACTAATATTACCTTGTAGATGTTCTCTTGCTCCCTACAAAGTAAGATGCAAGTAGAAATTGATCAAATATACTGCACTTATATCACCCGAGCATGTTTCTGCAGGGTTGATGGTGACTTCAGCAGCATTGTACCATCTCCTTCACTTCCTCAACATCACCATTGAGATCCGTAACGTCTGCGTGTTTCTGGCTCCTCTCTTCTCCAGCTTCACCACCATTATCACCTACATCCTCACCAAAGAGCTCAAGGTCAGTCAGAGGTCATCACTGCTTTCACAGTGTATTAAATATAGCGGCTAGGGATGTGTTCTGAAGATATATTCTGCCCAAGAGTTTGTATTAGCGGTGTTGTAGCTGTGAATTAATATCACATTCAGTCGTTGTCTCAAACTCTGATTCACTTTGTCACCTCCATCAACTGCAGCTGCTTTTTGCTTATTTATCAATGAATAAATTTTTTTTGTATGAGAAACATATCTATATCTCTGAAGCTTGCTTAATTCATTCGGTATTTATTGAATAATCATTGTTTTCTTACAGGATGCTGGTGCAGGTCTTGTGGCAGCAGCCATGATATCTGTTGTTCCTGGTTACATCTCCCGTTCCGTGGCGGGTTCCTATGACAACGAGGGCATCGCTATCTTCTGCATGCTCTTCACTTATGCCATGTGGATCAAGTCAGTGAAGACAGGCTCTCTGTTCTGGTCTGTTATCTGTGCTCTCGCATACTTCTATATGGTGAGTTGAGTGTTGTGTATAGAACCATTATTTCGCTTGGAGCGATCGTGTTCAATTCGTTAGCGAGTAGGTTTCGATTCTGTTGTAATGTGGTGCAATATGGGTAATGGGCTTACAATTGCCTCGTCTATTCTCTTGCATCAGTCTTTTCATCAACATATTACAGAAATTCATTTTGAAAACAATACAACCTTTTTTTAATCTGCAATTTCACTACCCTTCATGTTCAGAACTTCATTGGAGTCATAGTTGTGAAAGTAAAGTGTGGGTATTATTTATATTCAGGTATCGTCCTGGGGAGGCTACGTCTTCCTTATCAATTTGATTCCTCTTCACGCTCTTGTCCTTATGCTGACGGGACGATTCTCTCATCGGATATACGTAGCATACTCCACAGTACGTCGCTGTCATCTTGCCTGATTCGCTGCAGATAACTTCCTATCAAATACTGAGTGCTTGGATTACCACAGTTCTGTTCATGTATATTGTGCATGTTGTCAAATCATTTTGTGTGTAATGAGCTCAAAAAAAAATGTGACTTTTGAGAGTCACTTGTGTGACGTGGTTCATTTGAATCATGGAACTAGGGCTGTTCGTGATGTTGAATCTTGTTTGTTTGCAGGTGTACTGTCTAGGAACAATCTTGTCCATGCAGATTTCCTTTGTCGGATTCCAGCCTGTTCAGTCCAGCGAACACATGGCTGTTAGTGATGATAAATACTCCTTATTTTTCCTATTATTTTAGTTCTTTAGCTTATCTCTTATATTGTCTTGTATACATCAATGTCTATAAGATACAGTCTAGGGAATTATTTGTTAGCTTGGAGAACAATCTAGAAAATATTTTTGCATATATAATATGACAGCCATCATAACGGTCATTTCAGCGTAATAGATAGCTCATACGTCTCTCAGGTTATTTCACCATGTTGTTAAGATATCTTAATATTTTTTTTGATTATGACTGTATCAGGCATTGGGTGTATTCGGCCTCTGTCAGATCTTTGCCTTCATGGAATATGTTAAGTCTAAGATGTCCAGCGATCAGTTCTCCATCCTCTTCCGTAGCATTGCACTAGTGGCTTGCATTGCTAGCCTGGCAGCTTTTGGGATAGCTACTGCACTTGGAAGTATCCTTGATTCCCACCCAAAAAATACAAGAGGCCCATGGGAACATGTGGGAACTTGGCGAACTGCATCTAATTAATTGGAGAGATTTTCAGAATGGGGCCTTAATTGACCAAAATGAAATTTTACTGATGCAGTTGGTAAAGTTCCCCCATGTACCCATGGGCCTCTTGGTGATGTAGAGCGGGAGGCGCTGCGATTTGACCTGATTACCGCAGGCGAGCAGCTTCACTCAAGCCGCGCGCTGGGCCGCTGTGGATTCCTTTGTTCTGCGCGACAGGGCGGCTGCAGCGAAGAGCCAGCAGAATTGACACCCACTGTACTTCAAACTTACTTTGTGAGAAAACTGTTGGGTATTAAGAGCTGAAAAATATACACATTGTTCAGAATTGAATGGGCTTCCTTCTCGAGCAAACCAATTCACAATACGACCATTCGCGACAGAGAAACGACGCGATAACTTCAGATTTTAGTCGAATTTTAACTTTCACTCGTTCGTGACCGGAAATGACATCAGCGACTTCCCCAAAAGAATCATCATTCGGTACACGCTCTCCATGGTAACATTTTACCCACGTTTTGTGACCCTCGAACGAATATTGTCGATTTTACAAGTGATCGAAAAAAAATTGCCAATTTTAGCTGTTTTCCGAACTTTTACCGGCGATTCGTGAGAAAACTACGCATAATTCCTGCTGTTATATCCCGTACGAAATGTTACTCGAAAAGTAACCTTCAAATTCATGTTTAAATTTTCAAAATCGACCCAGTAGTATTAAACAAGTTGGGGTGTTAATGCATTTGGGGGTCACTTTTTAACTTTAAGCTCAGTTTGTGAGAAAACTATAAGACATAAACAATTAGATGAATAAGTTTCAAGTTCGGAAGTGTATGGGCTACCTTCAGGTGCAAACATTTTTACGATACGACCATTAACGACGGAGTAATGACGCGATAACTTTCGATTGCCCAGCTAAATAACGTTGTTTTGTTCGTAACCGGAAGTGACGTCATCGACATAAAAAAAACACTTATCTTCCGATAGCCAGTGCTTCTGTGATTATTCGACCCAATTTTTATGACCATCCATCGAATATTGCTGAAGTTATAAGCGATTGAATATTGTTGTTAAACACTACCACAAATTTTCGAGTGGGGGCTACGGGGCGAAATAGGCATATTTTTTCATGATATTTGACATGGAAAGTTGGCGAATAAATCAGGCTACAAGGAACTATAAACTTTTTCAAAATCGCACCGTAGGTTAAGATGATATCAAGGATTGAAAACTTCACAACGTGACCTTGACCTTAATATGAGGTCAAGGTCAAAACAAAACATCTCGGTTCTGCGCGTCATTGACCCTTAACGATTGGTGAAAAAAAAATTGGAAAATTTTAAAAATTGCGACCTGTATCGCGAAACAAAAAATTGTTTACAAACATAGCCACAAACGGGACTGACCAATATAACTTGGCGTTATGATTACGCCAAGTTAACAAGAGGCCCATGGGTACATGGGGGAACTTGGCGAACTGCATTCAAACAATTGCAACAATTTCTGAATCGGGCCAAAATTGGCCAAAATCGGCCAAAAATTACCTAAGTTATCATGCCTCTTATGTTGAAAATCATTATGATTGCAAAGTGATTCATGGGAAATGAAAAATCATCATTACGTTATAATATATACAATAAGATGAATTAGATGGCCGATTTTAAAATTTTCCTTATGCAGTTCGCCAAGTTCCCCCATTTACCCATGGGCCTCAAAGTTCCCCCATGTATCTATGGGCCTCTTGTTTGTGTAGCACGAGATAAGGTACGTTATCATCGTTATGATGTCTAATGGGAACCATCGATAACCAAGGGTGATAAAGAAGTATTGACTGGCATGGTTTCGTTTGCTGTGTGTTGCATCGATATGCAAATTTTTTTAGAGGACATTCATTTTTACAGTGAATTGGACTGGTCCGTATTGCTGCTTGCCGGCTTTACGCAAAGCGAGCTGGCAGCAGCGGCGACCTTTGTGAAACTATCAACCTTAAACATTCATTCAGAAGCCAAACAACATTAAGCAATAAAAAATCCGTATCAACCTATAATTAACAAAATTACTATGGATTTATCAATCATGTTGAGTGTTTAGCTGTTGTTGGCACCTGTTATATTTATGATATATATATGACAATACAGATCAGTGTGCTAGGCTGCTTGGCGTAGCGGTATCGTTTTAGACTTCCATGCCAGAGGCCGGTGTTCAAATCCAGTACCAGTACACCATAATTTTTTTTCCGAATTTTCGTGCCACAACAATTATTTCATCTAATTTCAATAGAACACGATTCTTGCTGTCGATGACAACAGCTGAGCAGTTTTTTATGACTATAGAACTGATATTTACGATTTTATTAACAATCGAAAATTTGACGAAAATTGACTGAGTGAAATTTGTTTTTTCAACTCAACGCGCTTTGAAAACGACGAATATTTTGATAGCATATGTCAAATCCAAAGTTTGGCAATTGTTTCAGCTTTCAGAAAATGTTAATTTTTGTTACGATCGGACGATAATTTGTGAATTTATTGCGAAATAAATAAGTTGAGAGATTTTGGTTACCAGAAATTTTCGACCTGCTACAATTTTTTTAACAATGCATTATTTACAACTAAGTATATTTAGAAAAAGTTTACAATTACATTACACTTTCAGAATATCTAAACTGTTTAAAAATGGAACTCTAAATTATGGACATATTGAGCATTGAACTTGTTGTCATTTTGAAAACTTTGATGCTTTCGTGACCGGAAGTGACGTCATCGACATTCATGATATTTTAGGATACGTCTTGGTATGTCGCTGAAAACATGTGAGCCAAATTTTATTACCATCGGACATGTATTGACGGTTTTATAGGCGCTCAAAATATTCATGAAACTTTTGTTGCCATTTGGACCGATATCACTTTTTTTTTCGACCTTAGACGCTTGGGAAAACCATTGGTTGGATCGCCGTATATGTATTTAGAAAAAGTTTGCAATTTGAATGAGCTACACGATGGTGTAAAGTTTGTAACGATCCGACCATTATTAACGGAGTTATTCGAGGTACTAGATTTTCACTTATTCAATGACCCTGACCTTAGTTTTGGGTCAAGGTCAAAACAAAACCTCTCGGTTCTGCGCATCATTGACGCCTAGCGATGGGTGAAGAAAAAATTGGAAATTTTTTAAAATTGCGACCTGTATCGCGAAACAAAAAATGTTAACATACAAACAAACATAATTCCTGCTGTTACACAGTGTACGAAATGTTACTCGAAAAGTAACCTTCAGATTCATGTTTAAATTTTCAAAATCGACCCAGTAGTATTAAACATATTGGGGTGTTAATGCATTTGGGGAGTCACTTTTTAACTTTAAGCTCAGTTTGTGAGAAAACTATAAGACATAAACAATTAGATGAAGAAGTTTCAAGTTCGGAAGTGTATGGGCTACCTTCAGAAGCAAACATTTTTACGATACGACCATTAACGACGGAGTAATGACGCAATAACTTTTGATTGCCCAGCTGAATAACGTTGTTTTGCTCGTAACCGGAAGTGACGTCATCGACATAAAAAAAAAACACTTATCTTCCGATAGCCAGTGCTTCTGTGAACATTCGACCCAATTTTCATGACCATCCATCGAATATTGTTGAAGTTATAAGCGATTGAAAAATGTGGTAAAACACTACCACAAATATTCGAGTGGGGGCTACGGGGCGAAATAGGCATATTTTTTTCATGATATTTGACATGGAAAGTTGGCGAATAAATCAGGCTACAAGGAACTATAAACTTTTTCAAAATCGCACCGTAGGTTAAGATGATATCAAGGATTGAAAACTTCACAACGTGACCTTGACCTTAATATGAGGTCAAGGTCAAAACAAAACATCTCGGTTCTGCGCATCATTGACCCCTAACGATTGGTGAAAAAAAAAATGGAAAATTTCAAAAATTGCGACCTGTATCGCGAAACAAAAAATTGTTTACAAACATAGCCACAAACGGGACTGACCAATATAACTTGGCGTTATGATTACGCCAAGTTAAAGATGCCCATGAGGACATGGGTGAACTTGGCTAACAGTGTCGGAAACTTTTCAAAATTTCAATATTGACCCAAAATTGACCAAGTTACTCTAGATTTATTGATAAACTATGATTCAGCGGCTGACACAAGGAAAAGCATAGTTTCATATTTAATAGTACCGCGGCCTGCCGTACTTGTCGCGCCACGCGCCCCGCTCACCCCGTGCCGAGAGCAGATTCCTTTGTTCAGCGCGAGAGGCAGGCTGTTGTAAACAAGCCAGCGCCGAGCCATCAGAAATGACACCCACTGTACTTCAAACTTACTTTATGAGAGAACTGTCATATATTTTGAGCAGAAAATTTTACACCTATGTTCAGAATTGAATGGGCTTCCCTCGAGCGCAGACAAATTCACGATACGACCATTCACGTCGGACGAACGACGCTATAACTTCAGATTTTGAGTACCGTTTTTTTGCTTTGATACGTTCGAAACCGGAAGTGACGCAACCGATATCAATAAATTTTGCGGATTAGATTCGTGCTGTTGATGTCAACATCTGATTTAATTTTTATCACCATTGAACTGATATTTACGATTTTATTAGCAATCGAAAATTTGACGAAAATTTACTAATTGAAATTTGCTTTTTTTTCAACTCAACGCGCTTTGAAAAGGACAAATATATTGATTTCATATGTCAATTATGAAAGTTTGGTAATTCCATCAGCTTTCAGAAAATGTAAATTTTGTTGCGATCGGACCATAATTAATGAATCTATTGCGAAATTAAAAAGTTTAGAGATTTTGGCTACCAGAAATTTTCGACCTGCTACGATTTTTTTTTACGATGCATTATTTACAACTAAGTATATTTAGAAAAAGTTTACAATTACATTACACTTTCAGAATATGTTGACTGTATTGAAATTTATTTGTAAAGCATGGACATATTGAGCATTGAACTTGTGTCATTTTTTATAAACTTTGATGCTTTCGTGACCGGAAGTGACGTCATCGACATTCATGAAATCTATGGATCCGACTTAAGCTGTCATGGAGCACATGTGACCCAATTTTTGTCATTATCGGACATGTATTGGCGGTTTTATAGGCGCTCAAAATATTCATGAAACTTATGTTGTCATTCTGACCGATACCACGATTTTTCGACCTGGGACGCTTGGGAAAACCGTTGGTTGGATGGCCGTGCATGTCATTAAAACAAGTTTACAATTAGAATGAGCTACACGATGATGTAAATTATGTAACAATCCGACCATTATTGACGGAGTTATTTGAGATACTAGTTTTTCACTTATTCGATGACCTTGACCTTAGTTTTAAGTCAAGGTCAAAAGAAAACATCTCGGTTCTGCGCATTATTCATGCCAAGCGAATGAAGAAAAAATCAATTGAAAATATTACAAATTGCGACCTGTATCGCGAAACAAAAAAAAGTTTACAAACAAACATCCAAACATCCAAACGTACAAACCGGGGTGATCGCCATAACTTGGCGTTATGACAACGCCAAGTTGACAAACTGGACCGATCGCCATAACTTGGCGTTCCAAAAACGCCAAGTTAACAAGAGGCCCATGGGTACATGGGGGAACTTGGCGAACTGCATTCAAACAATTGCAACAATTTCTGAATCGGGCCAAAATTGGCCAAAATCGGCCAAAAATTACCTAAGTTATCATGCCTCTTATGTTGAAAATCATTATGATTGCAAAGTGATTCATGGGAAATGAAAAATCATCATTACGTTATAATATATACAATAAGATGAATTAGATGGCCGATTTTAAAATTTTCCTTATGCAGTTCGCCAAGTTCCCCCATTTACCCATGGCCTCAAAGTTCCCCCATGTATCTATGGGCCTCTTGTTTGTGTAGCACGAGATAAGGTACGTTATCATCGTTATGATGTCTAATGGGAACCATCGATAACCAAGGGTGATAAAGAAGTATTGACTGGCATGGTTTCGTTTGCTGTGTGTTGCATCGATATGCAAATTTTTTTAGAGGACATTCATTTTTACAGTGAATTGGACTGGTCCGTATTGCTGCTTGCCGGCTTTACGCAAAGCGAGCTGGCAGCAGCGGCGACCTTTGTGAAACTATCAACCTTAAACATTCATTCAGAAGCCAAACAACATTAAGCAATAAAAAAATCCGTATCAACCTATAATTAACAAAATTACTATGGATTTATCAATCATGTTGAGTGTTTAGCTGTTGTTGGCACCTGTTATATTATGATATATATATGACAATACAGATCAGTGTGCTAGGCTGCTTGGCGTAGCGGTATCGTTTTAGACTTCCATGCCAGAGGCCGGTGTTCAAATCCAGTACACGGACATAATTTTTTTTTTTTTTCCGAATTTTCGTGCCACAACAATTATTTCATCTAATTTCAATAGAACACGATTCTTGCTGTCGATGACAACAGCTGAGCAGTTTTTTATGACTATAGAACTGATATTTACGATTTTATTAACAATCGAAAATTTGACGAAAATTTACTAAGTGAAATTTGTTTTTTCAACTCAACGCGCTTTGAAAACGACGAATATTTTGATAGCATATGTCAAATCCAAAGTTTGGCAATTGTTTCAGCTTTCAGAAAATGTTAATTTTGTTACGATCGGACGATAATTTGTGAATTTATTGCGAAATAAATAAGTTGAGAGATTTTGGTTACCAGAAATTTTCGACCTGCTACAATTTTTTTAACAATGCATTATTTACAACTAAGTATATTTAGAAAAAGTTTACAATTACATTACACTTTCAGAATATCTAAACTGTTTAAAAATGGAACTCTAAATTATGGACATATTGAGCATTGAACTTGTGTCATTTTTTGAAAACTTTGATGCTTTCGTGACCGGAAGTGACGTCATCGACATTCATGATATTTTAGGATACGTCTTGGTATGTCGCTGAGAACATGTGAGCCAAATTTTATTACCATCGGACATGTATTGACGGTTTTATAGGCGCTCAAAATATTCATGAAACTTTTGTTGCCATTTGGACCGATATCACTTTTTTTTTTCGACCTTAGACGCTTGGGAAAACCATTGGTTGGATCGCCGTATATGTATTTAGAAAAAGTTTGCAATTTGAATGAGCTACACGATGGTGTAAAGTTTGTAACGATCCGACCATTATTAACGGAGTTATTCGAGGTACTAGATTTTCACTTATTCAATGACCCTGACCTTAGTTTTGGGTCAAGGTCAAAACAACAAAACCTCTCGGTTCTGCGCATCATTGACGCCTAGCGATGGGTGAAGAAAAAATTGGAAATTTTTTAAAATTGCGACCTGTATCGCGAAACAAAAAATGTTAACATACAAACAACATAATTCCTGCTGTTACACAGTGTACGAAATGTTACTCGAAAAGTAACCTTCAGATTCATGTTTAAATTTTCAAAATCGACCCAGTAGTATTAAACATATTGGGGTGTTAATGCATTTGGGGAGTCACTTTTTAACTTTAAGCTCAGTTTGTGAGAAAACTATAAGACATAAACAATTAGATGAAGAAGTTTTCAAGTTCGGAAGTGTATGGGCTACCTTCAGAAGCAAACATTTTTACGATACGACCATTAACGACGGAGTAATGACGCAATAACTTTTGATTGCCCAGCTGAATAAACGTTGTTTTGCTCGTAACCGGAAGTGACGTCATCGACATAAAAAAAACACTTATCTTCCGATAGCCAGTGCTTCTGTGAACATTCGACCCCCCAATTTTCATGACCATCCATCGAATATTGTTGAAGTTATAAGCGATTGAAAAATGTGGTAAAACACTACCACAAATATTCGAGTGGGGGCTACGGGGCGAAATAGGCATATTTTTTCATGATATTTGACATGGAAAGTTGGCGAATAAATCAGGCTACAAGGAACTATAAACTTTTTCAAAATCGCACCGTAGGTTAAGATGATATCAAGGATTGAAAACTTCACAACGTGACCTTGACCTTAATATGAGGTCAAGGTCAAAACAAAACATCTCGGTTCTGCGCATCATTGACCCCTAACGATTGGTGAAAAAAAAAATGGAAAATTTCAAAAATTGCGACCTGTATCGCGAAACAAAAAATTGTTTACAAACATAGCCACAAACGGGACTGACCAATATAACTTGGCGTTATGATTACGCCAAGTTAAAGATGCCCATGAGGACATGGGTGAACTTGGCTAACAGTGTCGGAAACTTTTCAAAATTTCAATATGACCCAAAATTGACCAAGTTACTCTAGATTTATTGATAAACTATGATTCAGCGGCTGACACAAGGAAAAGCATAGTTTCATATTTAATAGTACCGCGGCCTGCCGTACTTGTCGCGCCACGCGCCCCGCTCACCCCGTGCCGAGAGCAGATTCCTTTGTTCAGCGCGAGAGGCAGGCTGTTGTAAACAAGCCAGCGCCGAGCCATCAGAAATGACACCCACTGTACTTCAAACTTTCTTTATGAGAGAACTGTCATATATTTTGAGCAGAAAATTTTACACCTATGTTCAGAATTGAATGGGCTTCCCTCGAGCGCAGACAAATTCACGATACGACCATTCACGTCGGACGAACGACGCTATAACTTCAGATTTGAGTACCGTTTTTGCTTTGATACGTTCGAAACCGGAAGTGACGCAACCGATATCAATAAATTTTGCGGATTAGATTCGTGCTGTTGATGTCAACATCTGATTTAATTTTTATCACCATTGAACTGATATTTACGATTTTATTAGCAATCGAAAATTTGACGAAAATTTACTAATTGAAATTTGCTTTTTCAACTCAACGCGCTTTGAAAAGGACAAATATATTGATTTCATATGTCAATTATGAAAGTTTGGTAATTCCATCAGCTTTCAGAAAATGTAAATTTTGTTGCGATCGGACCATAATTAATGAATCTATTGCGAAATTAAAAAGTTTAGAGATTTTGGCTACCAGAAATTTTCGACCTGCTACGATTTTTTTTTTACGATGCATTATTTACAACTAAGTATATTTAGAAAAAGTTTACAATTACATTACACTTTCAGAATATGTTGACTGTATTGAAATTTATTTGTAAAGCATGGACATATTGAGCATTGAACTTGTGTCATTTTTTATAAACTTTGATGCTTTCGTGACCGGAAGTGACGTCATCGACATTCATGAAATCTATGGATCCGACTTAAGCTGTCATGGAGCACATGTGACCCAATTTTTGTCATTATCGGACATGTATTGGCGGTTTTATAGGCGCTCAAAATATTCATGAAACTTATGTTGTCATTCTGACCGATACCACGATTTTTCGACCTGGGACGCTTGGGAAAACCGTTGGTTGGATGGCCGTGCATGTCATTAAAACAAGTTTACAATTAGAATGAGCTACACGATGATGTAAATTATGTAACAATCCGACCATTATTGACGGAGTTATTTGAGATACTAGTTTTTCACTTATTCGATGACCTTGACCTTAGTTTTAAGTCAAGGTCAAAAGAAAACATCTCGGTTCTGCGCATTATTCATGCCAAGCGAATGAAGAAAAAATCAATTGAAAATATTACAAATTGCGACCTGTATCGCGAAACAAAAAAAAGTTTACAAACAAACATCCAAACATCCAAACGTACAAACCGGGGTGATCGCCATAACTTGGCGTTATGACAACGCCAAGTTGACAAACTGGACCGATCGCCATAACTTGGCGTTCCAAAAACGCCAAGTTAACAAGAGGCCCATGGGTACATGGGGGAACTTGGCGAACTGCATTCAAACAATTGCAACAATTTCTGAATCGGGCCAAAATTGGCCAAAATCGGCCAAAAATTACCTAAGTTATCATGCCTCTTATGTTGAAAATCATTATGATTGCAAAGTGATTCATGGGAAATGAAAAATCATCATTACGTTATAATATATACAATAAGATGAATTAGATGGCCGATTTTAAAATTTTCCTTATGCAGTTCGCCAAGTTCCCCCATTTACCCATGGGCCTCAAAGTTCCCCCATGTATCTATGGGCCTCTTGTTTGTGTAGCACGAGATAAGGTACGTTATCATCGTTATGATGTCTAATGGGAACCATCGATAACCAAGGGTGATAAAGAAGTATTGACTGGCATGGTTTCGTTTGCTGTGTGTTGCATCGATATGCAAATTTTTTTAGAGGACATTCATTTTTACAGTGAATTGGACTGGTCCGTATTGCTGCTTGCCGGCTTTACGCAAAGCGAGCTGGCAGCAGCGGCGACCTTTGTGAAACTATCAACCTTAAACATTCATTCAGAAGCCAAACAACATTAAGCAATAAAAAATCCGTATCAACCTATAATTAACAAAATTACTATGGATTTATCAATCATGTTGAGTGTTTAGCTGTTGTTGGCACCTGTTATATTTATGATATATATATGACAATACAGATCAGTGTGCTAGGCTGCTTGGCGTAGCGGTATCGTTTTAGACTTCCATGCCAGAGGCCGGTGTTCAAATCCAGTACACGGACATAATTTTTTTTCCGAATTTTCGTGCCACAACAATTATTTCATCTAATTTCAATAGAACACGATTCTTGCTGTCGATGACAACAGCTGAGCAGTTTTTTATGACTATAGAACTGATATTTACGATTTTATTAACAATCGAAAATTTGACGAAAATTTACTAAGTGAAATTTGTTTTTTCAACTCAACGCGCTTTGAAAACGACGAATATTTTGATAGCATATGTCAAATCCAAAGTTTGGCAATTGTTTCAGCTTTCAGAAAATGTTAATTTTGTTACGATCGGACGATAATTTGTGAATTTATTGCGAAATAAATAAGTTGAGAGATTTTGGTTACCAGAAATTTTCGACCTGCTACAATTTTTTTTTAACAATGCATTATTTACAACTAAGTATATTTAGAAAAAGTTTACAATTACATTACACTTTCAGAATATCTAAACTGTTTAAAAATGGAACTCTAAATTATGGACATATTGAGCATTGAACTTGTGTCATTTTTTGAAAACTTTGATGCTTTCGTGACCGGAAGTGACGTCATCGACATTCATGATATTTTAGGATACGTCTTGGTATGTCGCTGAGAACATGTGAGCCAAATTTTATTACCATCGGACATGTATTGACGGTTTTATAGGCGCTCAAAATATTCATGAAACTTTTGTTGCCATTTGGACCGATATCACTTTTTTTCGACCTTAGACGCTTGGGAAAACCATTGGTTGGATCGCCGTATATGTATTTAGAAAAAGTTTGCAATTTGAATGAGCTACACGATGGTGTAAAGTTTGTAACGATCCGACCATTATTAACGGAGTTATTCGAGGTACTAGATTTTCACTTATTCAATGACCCTGACCTTAGTTTTGGGTCAAGGTCAAAACAAAACCTCTCGGTTCTGCGCATCATTGACGCCTAGCGATGGGTGAAGAAAAAATTGGAAAATTTTTAAAATTGCGACCTGTATCGCGAAACAAAAAATGTTAACATACAAACGAGATGCCCATGAGGACATGGGTGAACTTGGCTAACAGTGTCGGAAACTTTTTAAAATTTCAATATTGACCCAAAATTGACCAAGTTACTCTAGATTTATCGATAAACTATGATTCAGAGGCTGACATAAGGAAAAGCATATTTTCATATTTAATAGTACCGCGGCCTGCCGTACTTGCCGCACCACGCGCATCCCGAGCCGAGAGCAGATTCCTTTGTTCAGCGCGAGAGGCAGGCTGGTGTAAACAAGCCAGCGCCGAGCCATCAGAAATGACACCCACTGTACTTCAAACTTACTTTATGAGAGAACTGTCATATATTTTGAGCAGAAAATTTTACACCTATGTTCAGAATTGAATGGGCTTCCCTCGAGCGCAGACAAATTCACGATACGACCATTCACGTCGGACGAACGACGCTATAACTTCAGATTTGAGTACCTTTTTTGCTTTGATTCGTTCGAAACCGGAAGTGACGCAACCGACATCAATAAATTTTGCGGATTAGATTCGCGCTGTTGATGTCAACATCCGATTTAATTTTTATCACCATTGAACTAATATTTACGATTTTATTAGCAATCGAAAATTTTACGAAAATTTACTGAGTGAAATTGGCTTTTTCAACTCAACGCGCTTTGAAAAGGACAAATATATTGATTGCATATGTCAATTATGAAAGTTTGGTAATTCTATCAGCTTTCAGTAAATGTAAATTTTGTTACGATCGGACCATAAATAATGAATCTATTGCGAAATTAATAAGTTTAGAGATTTTGGCTACCAGAAATTTTCGACCTGCTACGATTTTTTTTACGATGCAATATTTACAACTAAGTATATTTAGAAAAAGTTTACAATCACATTACACTCTCAGAATATGTTGACTGTATTGAAATTTAATTGTAAAGCATGGACATATTGAGCATTGAACTTGTGTCATTTTTTGAAAACTTTGATGCTTTCGTGACCGGAAGTGACGTCACCGACATTCATGAAATCTATGGATCCGACTAAAGCTGTCATGGAGCACATGTGACCCAATTTTTATCATTATCGGACATGTATTGACGGTTTTTTTATAGGCGCTCAAAATATTCATGAAACTTATGTTGTCATTCTGACCGATACCACGATTTTTCGACCTGGGAAGCTTGGGAAAACCGTTGGTTGGATGGCCGTGTATGTCATTAGAAAAAGTTTGCAATTAGAATGAGCTACACGATGATGTAAATTATGTAACAATCGACCATTATTAACGGAGTTATTTGAGATACTAGTTTTTCACTTATTCGATGACCCTGACCTTAGTTTTGGGTCAAGGTCAAAACAAAACCTCTCGGTTCTGCGCATAAATCATGCCTAACAATTGAAGAAAAAAACAAAACATGGAAAATATCACAAATTGCGACCTGTATCGCGAAACAAAAAATTGTTTACAAACAAACAAACAAACTTACAAACGCGACCGACCGCCATAACTTGGCGTTATGAGCCAAGTTAACAAACATATAATTCCTGCTGTTACACAGTGTACGAAATGTTACTCGAAAAGTAACCTTCAGATTCATGTTTTGAAATTTTCAAAATCGACCCAGTAGTATTAAACATATTGGGGTGTTTAATGCATTTGGGGTCACTTTTTAACTTTAAGCTCAGTTTGTGAGAAAACTATAAGACATAAACAATTAGATGAAGAAGTTTCAAGTTCGGAAGTGTATGGGCTACCTTCAGGTGCAAACATGATACGACCATTAACGACGGAGTAGTATGACGCAATAACTTTTGATTGCCCAGCTGAATAACGTGAAATTCGTAACGAGACAGTGACGTCATCGACATAAAAAAAACACTTATCTTCCGATAGCCAGTGCTTCTGTGAACATTCGACCCCAATTTTTGAGTGACCATCCATCGAATATTGTTGAAGTTATAAGCGATTGAAAAATGTGGTAAAACACTACCACAAATATTCGAGTGGGGGCTACGGGGCGAAATAGGCATATTTTTTCATGATAAGCGACATGGAAAGTTGGCGAATAAATCAGGCTACAAGGAACTATAAACTTTTTCAAATCGCACCGTAGGTTAAGATGATATCAAGGATTGAAAACTTCACAACGTGACCTTGACCTTAATATGAGGTCAAGGTCAAACAAAAAACATCTCGGTTCTGCGCATCATTGACCCCTAACGATTGGTGAAAAAAAAAATGAAAATTTCAAAAATTGCGACCTGTATCGCGAAACAAAAATGTTTTACAAACATAGCCACAAACGGGACTGACCAATATAACTTTAGCGTTAAAAACTACGGGAATGTTAACTTGTTGGAGAGTTTTTAATGTTGCATGGTGATTAGATGTGGAGAATTCGGAAACTTTTCAAAATTTCAATATTGCCCAAAAGACGAACGTTTGCTCATTCAAATTGATAAACTATGATTCAGCGGCTGACACAACGTAAAGCATAGTTTCATATTTAATAGTACCGCGGCCTGCCGTACTTGTCGCGCCACGCGCCCCGTTCACCCCGTGCCGAGAGCAGCATTCCTTTGTTCAGCGCGAGAGGCAGGCTGCTGTAAACAAGCCAGCTCAGAAGAGCCATCAGCTAAGACACCCACTGTACTTCAAACTTACTTTATGAGAGAACGTCATTCTCATTCAGCAGAAAATTTTACACCTATGTTCAGAATTGAATGGGCTTCCCTCGAGCGCAGACAAATTCACGTACGACCATTCACGTCGGACGAACGACGCTATAACTTCAGATTTTAACAAGAGTACTCGTTTTTGCTTTCCATACGTTCGAAACCGGAAGTGACGCAACCGATTCTCAATAAATTTTCGGATCTAGATTCGTGCTGTTGATGTCAACATCTGATTTAATTTTTATCACCATTGAACTGATATTTACGATTTTGTTAGCAATCGAAAATTTGACGAAAATTTACTAATTGAAATTTGCTTTTTCAACTCAACGCGCTTTGAAAAGGACAAATATTTGATTGGCATATGTCAATTATGAAAGTTTGGTAATTCCATCAGCTTTCAGAAAATGTAAATTTTGTTGCGATCGGACCATAATTAATGAATCTATTGCGAAATTAAAAAGTTTAGAGATTTTGGGGGGTACCAGAAATTTTCGACCTGCTACGATTTTTTTTACGATGCATTATTTACAACTAAGTAATTTAGAAAAAGTTTACAATTACATTACACTTTCAGAATATGTTGACTGTATTGAAATTTATTTGTAAAGCATGGACATATTGAGCATTGAACTTGTGTCATTTTTTTTTAAACTTTGATGCTTTCGTGACCGGAAGTGACGTCATCGACATTCATGAAATCTATGGATCCGACTTAAGCTGTCATGGAGCACATGTGACCCAATTTTTTCATTATCATCATTATAAAGTAAAGGTTTATAGGCGCTCAAAATATTCATGAAAATATTATGTTGTCATTCCTCTAATACCACGATTTTTAAACCTGGGACGCTTGGGAAAAACGTTGGTTGGATGGCCGTGCATGTCATTATAACAAGTTTGCAATTAGAATGAGCTACACACAGATGTAAATTATGTAACAATCCGACCATTATTGACGGAGTTATTTGAGATACTAGTTTTTCACTTATTCGATGACCTTGACCTTAGTTTTAAGTCAAGGTCAAAAGAAAACATCTCGGTTCTGCGCATTATTCATGCCAAGCGAATGAAGAAAAATATAATTGAAAATATTACAAATTGCGACCTGTATCGCGAAACAAAAAAAAGTTTACAAACAAACATCCAAACATCCAATACGTACAAACCGGGGTGATCGCCATAACTTGGCGTTATGACAACGCCAAGTTGACAAATCTGGACCGATCGCCATAACTTGGCGTTCCAAAAACGCCAAGTTAACAAGAGGCCCATGGGTACATGGGGGAACTTGGCGAACTGCATTCAAACAATTGCAACAATTTCTGAATCGGGCCAAAATTGGCCAAAATCGGCCAAAAATTACCTAAGTTATCATGCCTCTTATGTTGAAAATCATTATGATTGCAAAGTGATTCATGGGAAATGAAAAATCATCATTACGTTATAATATATACAATAAGATGAATTAGATGGCCCTCTGTTTTTAAAATTTTCCTTATGCAGTTCGCCAAGTTCCCCCATTTACCCATGGGCCTCAAAGTTCCCCCATGTATCTATGGGCCTCTTGTTTGTGTAGCACGAGATAAGGTACGTTATCATCGTTATGATGTCTAATCTCTCTCCATCGATAACCAAGGGTGATAAAGAAGTATTGACTGGCATGGTTTCGTTTGCTGTGTGTTGCATCGATATGCAAATTTTTTTAGAGGACATTCATTTTTACAGTGAATTGGACTGGTCCGTATTGCTGCTTGCCGGCTTTACGCAAAGCGAGCTGGCAGCAGCGGCGACCTTTGTGAAACTATCAACCTTAAACATTCATTCAGAAGCCAATACAACATTAAGCAATAAAAAATCCGTATCAACCTATAATATAACAAAATTACTATGGATTTATCAATCATGTTGAGTGTTTAGCTGTTGTTGGCACCTGTTATATTTATGATATATATATGACATATACAGATCAGTGTGCTAGGCTGCTTGGCGTAGCGGTATCGTTTTAGACTTCCATGCCAGAGGCCGGTGTTCAAATCCAGTACACGGACATAATTTTTTTTCCGAATTTTCGTGCCACAACAATATATTTCATCTAATTTCAATAGAACACGATTCTTGCTGTCGATGATATACAGCTGAGATACAGTTTTTTATGACTATAGAACTGATATTTACGATTTTATTAACAATCGAAAATTTGACGAAATATTTACTAAGTGAAATTTGTTTTTTCAACTCAACGCGCTTTGAAATACGACGAATATTTTGATAGCATATGTCAAATCCAAAGTTTGGCAATTGTTTTCAGCTTTCATAAAATGTTAATTTTGTTACGATCGGACGATAATTACATGAACATATTGCGAAATAAATAAGTTGAGAGATTTTGGTTACCAGAAATTTTCGACCTGCTACAATTTTTTAACAATATATTATTTACAACTAAGTATATTTAGAAAAAGTTTACAATTACATTATATATTTCAGAATATCTAAATGTTTAAAAATGGAACTCTAAATTATGGACATATTGAGCATTGAACTTGTGTCATTTTTTGAAAACTTTGATGCTTTCGTGACCGGAAGTGACGTCATCGACATTCATGATATTTTAGGATACGTCTTGGTATGTCGCTGAGAACATGTGAGCCAAATTTTATTACCATCGGACATGTATTGACGGTTTTATAGGCGCTTTAAAATATTCATGAAACTTTTGTTGCCATTTGGGACCGATATCACTTTTTTTCGACCTTAGACGCTCTTGCCAAAGCTCTCTGGATCGCCGTATATGTGCTTTAGAAAAAGTTTGCTAACGAATGAGCTACACGATACACATAAAGGCCGTAACGATCCGACCGGGTATTAACGACGAACTGAGGTACTAGATTTTCACTGTTCAAAAACCCTGACCAAGTTTTGGGAAGCTCAAAACAAAACCTCTCGGTTATGTCGCATCTTTTTATCAAGTGAATTGGGTGATGAAAAAATTGTGAAAATTTTTAAAATTGCGACCTGTATCGCGAAACAAAAAATGTTAACATCAAACGAGATGCCCATGAGGACATGGGTGAACTTGGCTAACAGTGTCGGAAACTTTTTAAAATTTCAATATTGACCCAAAATTGACCAAGTTACTCTAGATTTATCGATAAACTATGATTCAGAGGCTGACACAAGGAAAAGCATATTTTCATATTTAATAGTACCGCGGCCTGCCGTACTTGCCGCACCACGCCCCGCGCATCCCGAGCCGAGAGCAGATTCCTTTGTTCAGCGCGAGAGGCAGGCGTAAACAAGCCAGCGCCGAGCCATCAGAAATGACACCCACTGTACTTCAAACTTACTTTATGAGAGAACTGTCATATATTTTGAGCAGAAAATTTTACACCTATGTTCAGAATTGAATGGGCTTCCCTCGAGCGCAGACAAATTCACGATACGACCATTCACGTCGGACGAACGACGCTATAACTTCAGATTTGAGTACCGTTTTTGCTTTGATTCGTTCGAAACCGGAAGTGACGCAACCGATATCAATAAATTTTGCGGATTAGATTCGCGCTGTTGATGTCAACATCTGATTTAATTTTTATCACCATTGAACTAATATTTACGATTTTATTAGCAATCGAAAATTTTACGAAAATTTACTGAGTGAAATTGGCTTTTTCAACTCAACGCGCTTTGAAAAGGACAAATATATTGATTGCATATGTCAATTATGAAAGTTTGGTAATTCCATCAGCTTTCAGTAAATGTAAATTTTGTTACGATCGGACCATAATTAATGAATCTATTGCGAAATTAAAAAGTTTAGAGATTTTGGCTACCAGAAATTTTCGACCTGCTACGATTTTTTTTACGATGCATATTTACAACTAAGTATATTTAGAAAAAGTTTACAATCACATTACACTCTCAGAATATGTTGACTGTATTGAAATTTAATTGTAAAGCATGGACATATTGAGCATTGAACTTGTGTCAGTTTTTATAAACTTTGATGCTTTCGTGACCGGAAGTGACGTCACCGACATTCATGAAATCTATGGATCCGACTAAAGCTGTCATGGAGCACATGTGACCCAATTTTTATCATTATCGGACATGTATTGACGGTTTTATAGGCGCTCAAAATATTCATGAAACTTATGTTGTCATTCTGACCGATACCACGATTTTTCGACCTGGGAAGCTTGGGAAAACCGTTGGTTGGATGGCCGTGTATGTCATGAGAAAAAGTTTGCAATTAGAATGAGCTACACGATGATGTAAATTATGTAACAATCCGACCATTATTAACGGAGTTATTTGAGATACTAGTTTTCCACTTATTCGATGACCCTGACCTTAGTTTTGGGTCAAGGTCAAAACAAAACATCTCGGTTCTGCGCATAAACCATGCCTAACAATTGAAGAAAAAATACATTGAAAATATCACAAATTGCGACCTGTATCGCGAAACAAAAAATTGTTTACAAACAAACAAACAAACTTACAAACTGGGGTGTTAATGCATTTGGGGAGTCACTTTTTAACTTTAAGCTCAGTTTGTGAGAAAAACTATAAGACATAAACAATTAGATGAAGAAGTTTCAAGTTCGGAAGTGTATGGGCTACCTTCAGGTGCAAACATTTTTACGATACGACCATTAACGACGGAGTAATGACGCAATAACTTTTGATTGCCCAGCTGAATAACGTTGTTTTGCTCGTAACCGGAAGTGACGTCATCGACATAAAAAAAACACTTATCTTCCGATAGCCAGTGCTTCTGTGAACATTCGACCCAATTTTCATGACCATCCATCGAATATTGTTGAAGTTATAAGCGATTGAAAAATGTGGTAAAACACTACCACAAATATTCGAGTGGGGGCTACGGGGCGAAATAGGCATATTTTTTCATGATATTTGACATGGAAAGTTGGCGAATAAATCAGGCTACAAGGAACTATAAACTTTTTCAAAATCGCACCGTAGGTTAAGATGATATCAAGGATTGAAAACTTCACAACGTGACCTTGACCTTAATATGAGGTCAAGGTCAAAACAAAACATCTCGGTTCTGCGCATCATTGACCCCTAACGATTGGTGAAAAAAAAAATGGAAAATTTCAAAAATTGCGACCTGTATCGCGAAACAAAAAATGTTTACAAACATAGCCACAACGGGACTGACCAATATAACTTGGCGTTATGATTACGCCAAGTTAAAGATGCCCATGAGGACATGGTGAACTTGGCTAACAGTGTCGGAAACTTTTCAAAATTTCAATATTGACCCAAAATTGACCAAGTTACTCTAGATTTATTGATAAACTATGATTCAGCGGCTGACACAAGGAAAAGCATAGTTTCATATTTAATAGTACCGCGGCCTGCCGTACTTGTCGCGCCACGCGCCCCCGCTCACCCCGTGCCGAGAGCAGATTCCTTTGTTCAGCGCGAGAGGCAGGCTGTTGTAAACAAGCCAGCGCCGAGCCATCAGAAATGACACCCACTGTACTTCAAACTTACTTTATGAGAGAACTGTCATATATTTTGAGCAGAAAATTTTACACCTATGTTCAGAATTGAATGGGCTTCCTCGAGCGCAGACAAATTCACGATACGACCATTCACGTCGGACGAACGACGCTATAACTTCAGATTTGAGTACCGTTTTTGCTTTGATACGTTCGAAACCGGAAGTGACGCAACCGATATCAATAAATTTTGCGGATTAGATTCGTGCTGTTGATGTCAACATCTGATTTAATTTTTATCACCATTGAACTGATATTTACGATTTTATTAGCAATCGAAAATTTGACGAAAATTTACTAATTGAAATTTGCTTTTTCAACTCAACGCGCTTTGAAAAGGACAAATATATTGATTTCATATGTCAATTATGAAAGTTTGGTAATTCCATCAGCTTTCAGAAAATGTAAATTTTGTTGCGATCGGACCATAATTAATGAATCTATTGCGAAATTAAAAAGTTTAGAGATTTTGGCTACCAGAAATTTTCGACCTGCTACGATTTTTTTTACGATGCATTATTTACAACTAAGTATATTTAGAAAAAGTTTACAATTACATTACACTTTCAGAATATGTTGACTGTATTGAAATTTATTTGTAAAGCATGGACATATTGAGCATTGAACTTGTGTCATTTTTTATAAACTTTGATGCTTTCGTGACCGGAAGTGACGTCATCGACATTCATGAAATCTATGGATCCGACTTAAGCTGTCATGGAGCACATGTGACCCAATTTTTGTCATTATCGGACATGTATTGGCGGTTTTATAGGCGCTCAAAATATCATGAAACTTATGTTGTCATTCTGACCGATACCACGATTTTTCGACCTGGGACGCTTGGGAAAAAACCGTTGGTTGGATGGCCCGTGCATGTCATTAAAACAAGTTTACAATTAGAATGAGCTACACGATGATGTAAATTATGTAACAATCCGACCATTATTGACGGAGTTATTTGAGATACTAGTTTTTCACTTATTCGATGACCTGACCTTAGTTTTAAGTCAAGGTCAAAAGAAAACATCTCGGTTCTGCGCATTATTCATGCCAAGCGAATGAAGAAAAAATCAATTGAAAATATTACAAATTGCGACCTGTATCGCGAAACAAAAAAAAGTTTACAAAACAAAACATCCAAACATCCAAACGTACAAACCGGGGTGATCGCCATAACTTGGCGTTATGACAACGCCAAGTTGACAAACTGGACCGATCGCCATAACTTGGCGTTCCAAAAACGCCAAGTTAACAAGAGGCCCATGGGTACATGGGGGAACTTGGCGAACTGCATTCAAACAATTGCAACAATTTCTGAATCGGGCCAAAATTG
>CM067344.1:45157985-45274601 GCA_034190875.2 Urechis unicinctus | reverse complement strand
AACTAATATTTACGATTTTATTAGCAATCGAAAATTTTACGAAAATTTACTGAGTGAAATTGGCTTTTTCAACTCAACGCGCTTTGAAAAGGACAAATATATTGATTGCATATGTCAATTATGAAAGTTTGGTAATTCTATCAGCTTTCAGTAAATGTAAATTTTGTTACGATCGGACCATAAATAATGAATCTATTGCGAAATTAATAAGTTTAGAGATTTTGGCTACCAGAAATTTTCGACCTCCTACGATTTTTTTACGATGCAATATTTACAACTAATTATATTTAGAAAAAGTTTACAATTACATTACACTCTCAGAATATGTTGACTGTATTGAAATTTAATTGTAAAGCATGGACATATTGAGCATTGAACTTGTGTCAGTTTTTATAAGCTCTGATGCTTTCGTGACCGGAAGTGACGTCACCGACATTCATGAAATCTATGGATCCGACTAAAGCTGTCATGGAGCACATGTGACCCAATTTTTATCATTATCGGACATGTATTGACGGTTTTATAGGCGCTCAAAATATTCATGAAACTTATGTTGTCATTCTGACCGATACCACGATTTTTCGACCTGGGAAGCTTGGGAAAACCGTTGGTTGGATGGCCGTGTATGTCATGAGAAAAAGTTTGCAATTAGAATGAGCTACACGATGATGTAAATTATGTAACAATCCGACCATTATTAACGGAGTTATTTGAGATACTAGTTTTTCACTTATTCGATGACCCTGACCTTAGTTTTGGGTCAAGGTCAAAACAAAACCTCTCGGTTCTGCGCATAAAGCATGCCTAACAATTGAAGAAAAAATACATTGAAAATATCACAAATTGCGACCTGTATCGCGAAACAAAAAATTGTTTACAAACAAACAAACAAACTTACAAACGCGACTGACCAACGTAACTTGGCGTTATGATTACGCCAAGTTAACAAACATATAATTCCTGCTGTTACACAGTGTACGAAATGTTACTCGAAAAGTAACCTTCAGATTCATGTTTAAATTTTCAAAATCGACCCAGTAGTATTAAACATATTGGGGTGTTAATGCATTTGGGGAGTCACTTTTTAACTTTAAGCTCAGTTTGTGAGAAAACTATAAGACATAAACAATTAGATGAAGAAGTTTCAAGTTCGGAAGTGTATGGGCTACCTTCAGAAGCAAACATTTTTACGATACGACCATTAACGACGGAGTAATGACGCAATAACTTTTGATTGCCCAGCTGAATAACGTTGTTTTGCTCGTAACCGGAAGTGACGTCATCGACATAAAAAAAACACTTATCTTCCGATAGCCAGTGCTTCTGTGAACATTCGACCCAATTTTCATGACCATCCATCGAATATTGTTGAAGTTATAAGCGATTGAAAAATGTGGTAAAACACTACCACAAATATTCGAGTGGGGGCTACGGGGCGAAATAGGCATATTTTTTCATGATATTTGACATGGAAAGTTGGCGAATAAATCAGGCTACAAGGAACTATAAACTTTTTCAAAATCGCACCGTAGGTTAAGATGATATCAAGGATTGAAAACTTCACAACGTGACCTTGACCTTAATATGAGGTCAAGGTCAAAACAAAACATCTCGGTTCTGCGCATCATTGACCCCTAACGATTGGTGAAAAAAAAAATGGAAAATTTCAAAAATTGCGACCTGTATCGCGAAACAAAAAATTGTTTACAAACATAGCCACAAACGGGACTGACCAATAAAATAGGCCCATGGGGACATGGGGGAACTTGGCGAACTGTGATAGGAAAATTTCAGAATCGGGCCATAATTGGCCAAAATCGGCCAAAAATTATCTAAGTTATCATGGATTATAATTTTTTGTGGACGAATGGGGAAACTTTCAATTTGTTCGAGTTAACAATTGAGATAGGCTTCCATAATATGGATTTTAATCAAATATATACAATAAGATGAATTTTCCTGATGCAGTTCGCCAAGTTCCCCCATGTTCCCTTGGGCCTCTTGCTTGTGTAGCGCGAGAGGCACTGCGACTTGACCTGATTCTCGCTGCCAGCCGCGCCCAGCGCATTCCTTTGTTCTGCGCGACAAGGCGGCTGCAGCGATGTGCCAGCAGAAATGAAACCCACTGTACTTCAAATTTACTTTGTGAGAAAACTGTTGGGTATTAAGAGCAGAAAATTATACACTTTGTTCAGAATTGAACGGGCTTCCTTCTCGAGCAAACCAATTCAAAATACGACCATTCGCGACAGAGAAACGACGCGATAACTTCAGATTTTAGTCGATTTTTAACTTCCACTGGTTCGTAACCGGAAATTACATCAGCGACTTCCCCAAAAGAATCATCATTCGGTTGACGCTCCCCATGGTAACATTTTACCCACGTTTTGTGACCCTGGAACGAGTATTGTCGATTTTATAAGCGATAGAAAAAAAATTGCCAATTTTAGCTGTTTTTTGAACTTTTACCTGCGATTCGTGATAAAATTACACAAAATTCCTGCTGTTATACAGGGTACGAAATGTTACTCAAAAAGTAACCTTCAAATTCATGTTTAAATTTTCAAAATCGACCCAGTAGTATTCAACATATCGGGGTGTTAATGCATTTTCGGGGGCGCTTTTTTAACTTTAAGCTCAGTTTGTGAGAAAACTATAAGACATAAACAATTAGATGAAGAAGTTTCAAGTTTGGAAGTGTATGGGCTACCTTCAGGTGCAAACATTTTTACGATACGACCATTAACGACGGAGTAATGACGCAATAACTTCGATTGCCCAGCTAAATAACGTTGTTTTGCTCGTAACCGGAAGTGACGTCATCGACATAAAAAAAAACACTTATCTTCCGATAGCCAGTGCTTCTGTGAACATTCGACCCAATTTTTATGACCATCCATCGAATATTGTTGAAGTTATAAGCGATGGAAAAATGTGGTAAAACACTACCACAAATTTTCGAGTGGGGGCTACGGGGAGAAATATGCATATTTTTTCATGACATTTCAGATGAAAAGTTGGCCAATAAATCAGGCTACAAGAAACTGTAAACTTTTTCAAAATCGCACCGTAGGTTAAGATGATATCAAGGATTGAAAAATTCACTACGTGACCTTGACCTTAATATGAGATCAAGGTCAAAACAAAACATCTCGGTTCTGCGCATCATTGACGTCTAACGATTTGTGAAAAAAAAATTGGAAAATTTTAAAAATTGCGACCTGTATCGCGAAACAAAAAAAAAGTTTACAAACAAACATCCAAACGTACAAACCGGGGTGATCGCCATAACTTGGCGTTATGACAACGCCAAGTTGATAACTTGGCGTTATGATTACGCCAAGTTAAAGATGCCCATGAGGACATGGGTGAACTTGGCTAACAGTGTCGGAAACTTTTCAAAATTTCAATTGACCCAAAATTGACCCAAATTTACCAAGTTACTCTAGATTTATTGATAAACTATGATTCAGCGGCTGACACAAGGAAAAGCATAGTTTCATATTTAAATAGTACCGCGGCCTGCCGTACTTGTCGCGCCACGCGCCCCGCTCACCCCGTGCCGAGAGCAGATTCCTTTGTTCAGCGCGAGAGGCAGGCTGTTGTAAACAAGCCAGCGCCGAGCCATCAGAAATGACACCCACTGTACTTCAAACTTACTTTATGAGAGAACTGTCATATATTTTGAGCAGAAAATTTTACACCTATGTTCAGAATTGAATGGGCTTCCCTCGAGCGCAGACAAATTCACGATACGACCATTCACGTCGGACGAACGACGCTATAACTTCAGATTTGAGTACCGTTTTTTTTTGCTTTGATACGTTCGAAACCGGAAGTGACGCAACCGATATCAATAAATTTTGCGGATTAGATTCGTGCTGTTGATGTAAACATCTGATTTAATTTTTATCACCATTGAACTGATATTTACGCTTTTATTAGCAATCGAAAATTTGACGAAAATTTACTAATTGAAATTTGCTTTTTCAACTCAACGCGCTTTGAAAAGGACAAATATATTGATTTCATATGTCAATTATGAAAGTTTGGTAATTCCATCAGCTTTCAGAAAATGTAAATTTTGTTGCGATCGGACCATAATTAATGAATCTATTGCGAAATTAAAAAGTTTAGAGATTTTGGCTACCAGAAATTTTCGACCTGCTACGATTTTTTTTACGATGCATTATTTACAACTAAGTATATTTAGAAAAAGTTTACAATTACATTACACTTTCAGAATATGTTGACTGTATTGAAATTTATTTGTAAAGCATGGACATATTGAGCATTGAACTTGTGTCATTTTTTATAAACTTTGATGCTTTCGTGACCGGAAGTGACGTCATCGACATTCATGAAATCTATGGATCCGACTTAAGCTGTCATGGAGCACATGTGACCCAATTTTTGTCATTATCGGACATGTATTGGCGGTTTTATAGGCGCTCAAAATATTCATGAAACTTATGTTGTCATTCTGACCGATACCACGATTTTTCGACCTGGGACGCTTGGGAAAACCGTTGGTTGGATGGCCGTGCATGTCATTAAAACAAGTTTACAATTAGAATGAGCTACACGATGATGTAAATTATGTAACAATCCGACCATTATTGACGGAGTTATTTGAGATACTAGTTTTTCACTTATTCGATGACCTTGACCTTAGTTTTAAGTCAAGGTCAAAAGAAAACATCTCGGTTCTGCGCATTATTCATGCCAAGCGAATGAAGAAAAAATCAATTGAAAATATTACAAATTGCGACCTGTATCGCGAAACAAAAAAAAGTTTACAAACAAACATCCAAACATCCAAACGTACAAACCGGGGTGATCGCCATAACTTGGCGTTATGACAACGCCAAGTTGACAAACTGGACCGATCGCCATAACTTGGCGTTCCAAAAACGCCAAGTTAACAAGAGGCCCATGGGTACATGGGGGAACTTGGCGAACTGCATTCAAACAATTGCAACAATTTCTGAATCGGGCCAAAATTGGCCAAAATCGGCCAAAAATTACCTAAGTTATCATGCCTCTTATGTTGAAAATCATTATGATTGCAAAGTGATTCATGGGAAATGAAAAATCATCATTACGTTATAATATATACAATAAGATGAATTAGATGGCCGATTTTAAAATTTTCCTTATGCAGTTCGCCAAGTTCCCCCATTTACCCATGGGCCTCAAAGTTCCCCCATGTATCTATGGGCCTCTTGTTTGTGTAGCACGAGATAAGGTACGTTATCATCGTTATGATGTCTAATGGGAACCATCGATAACCAAGGGTGATAAAGAAGTATTGACTGGCATGGTTTCGTTTGCTGTGTGTTGCATCGATATGCAAATTTTTTTAGAGGACATTCATTTTTACAGTGAATTGGACTGGTCCGTATTGCTGCTTGCCGGCTTTACGCAAAGCGAGCTGGCAGCAGCGGCGACCTTTGTGAAACTATCAACCTTAAACATTCATTCAGAAGCCAAACAACATTAAGCAATAAAAAATCCGTATCAACCTATAATTAACAAAATTACTATGGATTTATCAATCATGTTGAGTGTTTAGCTGTTGTTGGCACCTGTTATATTTATGATATATATATGACAATACAGATCAGTGTGCTAGGCTGCTTGGCGTAGCGGTATCGTTTTAGACTTCCATGCCAGAGGCCGGTGTTCAAATCCAGTACACGGACATAATTTTTTTTCCGAATTTTCGTGCCACAACAATTATTTCATCTAATTTCAATAGAACACGATTCTTGCTGTCGATGACAACAGCTGAGCAGTTTTTTATGACTATAGAACTGATATTTACGATTTTATTAACAATCGAAAATTTGACGAAAATTTACTAAGTGAAATTTGTTTTTTCAACTCAACGCGCTTTGAAAACGACGAATATTTTGATAGCATATGTCAAATCCAAAGTTTGGCAATTGTTTCAGCTTTCAGAAAATGTTAATTTTGTTACGATCGGACGATAATTTGTGAATTTATTGCGAAATAAATAAGTTGAGAGATTTTGGTTACCAGAAATTTTCGACCTGCTACAATTTTTTTAACAATGCATTATTTACAACTAAGTATATTTAGAAAAAGTTTACAATTACATTACACTTTCAGAATATCTAAACTGTTTAAAAATGGAACTCTAAATTATGGACATATTGAGCATTGAACTTGTGTCATTTTTTGAAAACTTTGATGCTTTCGTGACCGGAAGTGACGTCATCGACATTCATGATATTTTAGGATACGTCTTGGTATGTCGCTGAGAACATGTGAGCCAAATTTTATTACCATCGGACATGTATTGACGGTTTTATAGGCGCTCAAAATATTCATGAAACTTTTGTTGCCATTTGGACCGATATCACTTTTTTCGACCTTAGACGCTTGGGAAAACCATTGGTTGGATCGCCGTATATGTATTTAGAAAAAGTTTGCAATTTGAATGAGCTACACGATGGTGTAAAGTTTTGTAACGATCCGACCATTATTAACGGAGTTATTCGAGGTACTAGATTTTCACTTATTCAATGACCCTGACCTTAGTTTTGGGTCAAGGTCAAAACAAAACCTCTCGGTTCTGCGCATCATTGACGCCTAGCGATGGGGGAAGAAAAAATTGGAAATTTTTTAAAATTGCGACCTGTATCGCGAAACAAAAAATGTTAACATACAAACAAACATAATTCCTGCTGTTACACAGTGTACGAAATGTTACTCGAAAAGTAACCTTCAGATTCATGTTTAAATTTTCAAAATCGACCCAGTAGTATTAAACATATTGGGGGTGTTAATGCATTTGGGGAGTCACTTTTTAACTTTAAGCTCAGTTTGTGAGAAAACTATAAGACATAAACAATTAGATGAAGAAGTTTCAAGTTCGGAAGTGTATGGGCTACCTTCAGAAGCAAACATTTTTACGATACGACCATTAACGACGGAGTAATGACGCAATAACTTTTGATTGCCCAGCTGAATAACGTTGTTTTGCTCGTAACCGGAAGTGACGTCATCGACATAAAAAAAACACTTATCTTCCGATAGCCAGTGCTTCTGTGAACATTCGACCCAATTTTCATGACCATCCATCGAATATTGTTGAAGTTATAAGCGATTGAAAAATGTGGTAAAACACTACCACAAATATTCGAGTGGGGGCTACGGGGCGAAATAGGCATATTTTTTCATGATATTTGACATGGAAAGTTGGCGAATAAATCAGGCTACAAGGAACTATAAACTTTTTCAAAATCGCACCGTAGGTTAAGATGATATCAAGGATTGAAAACTTCACAACGTGACCTTGACCTTAATATGAGGTCAAGGTCAAAAAACAAAACATCTCGGTTCTGCGCATCATTGACCCCTAACGATTGGTGAAAAAAAAAATGGAAAATTTCAAAATTGCGACCTGTATCGCGAAACAAAAAATTGTTTACAAACATAGCCACAAACGGGACTGACCAATATAACTTGGCGTTATGATTACGCCAAGTTAAAGATGCCCATGAGGACATGGGTGAACTTGGCTAACAGTGTCGGAAACTTTTCAAAATTTCAATATTGACCCAAAATTGACCAAGTTACTCTAGATTTATTGATAAACTATGATTCAGCGGCTGACACAAGGAAAAGCATAGTTTCATATTTAATAGTACCGCGGCCTGCCGTACTTGTCGCGCCACGCGCCCCGCTCACCCCGTGCCGAGAGCAGATTCCTTTGTTCAGCGCGAGAGGCAGGCTGTTGTAAACAAGCCAGCGCCGAGCCATCAGAAATGACACCCACTGTACTTCAAACTTACTTTATGAGAGAACTGTCATATATTTTGAGCAGAAAATTTTACACCTATGTTCAGAATTGAATGGGCTTCCCTCGAGCGCAGACAAATTCACGATACGACCATTCACGTCGGACGAACGACGCTATAACTTCAGATTTGAGTACCGTTTTTGCTTTGATACGTTCGAAACCGGAAGTGACGCAACCGATATCAATAAATTTTGCGGATTAGATTCGTGCTGTTGATGTCAACATCTGATTTAATTTTTATCACCATTGAACTGATATTTACGATTTTATTAGCAATCGAAAATTTGACGAAAATTTACTAATTGAAATTTGCTTTTTCAACTCAACGCGCTTTGAAAAGGACAAATATATTGATTTCATATGTCAATTATGAAAGTTTGGTAATTCCATCAGCTTTCAGAAAATGTAAATTTTGTTGCGATCGGACCATAATTAATGAATCTATTGCGAAATTAAAAAGTTTAGAGATTTTGGCTACCAGAAATTTTCGACCTGCTACGATTTTTTTTACGATGCATTATTTACAACTAAGTATATTTAGAAAAAGTTTACAATTACATTACACTTTCAGAATATGTTGACTGTATTGAAATTTATTTGTAAAGCATGGACATATTGAGCATTGAACTTGTGTCATTTTTTATAAACTTTGATGCTTTCGTGACCGGAAGTGACGTCATCGACATTCATGAAATCTATGGATCCGACTTAAGCTGTCATGGAGCACATGTGACCCAATTTTTGTCATTATCGGACATGTATTGGCGGTTTTATAGGCGCTCAAAATATTCATGAAACTTATGTTGTCATTTCTGACCGATACCACGATTTTTCGACCTGGGACGCTTGGGAAAACCGTTGGTTGGATGGCCGTGCATGTCATTAAAACAAGTTTACAATTAGAATGAGCTACACGATGATGTAAATTATGTAACAATCCGACCATTATTGACGGAGTTATTTGAGATACTAGTTTTTCACTTATTCGATGACCTTGACCTTAGTTTTAAGTCAAGGTCAAAAGAAAACATCTCGGTTCTGCGCATTATTCATGCCAAGCGAATGAAGAAAAAATCAATTGAAAATATTACAAATTGCGACCTGTATCGCGAAACAAAAAAAAGTTTACAAACAAACATCCAAACATCCAAACGTACAAACCGGGGTGATCGCCATAACTTGGCGTTATGACAACGCCAAGTTGACAAACTGGACCGATCGCCATAACTTGGCGTTCCAAAAACGCCAAGTTAACAAGAGGCCCATGGGTACATGGGGGAACTTGGCGAACTGCATTCAAACAATTGCAACAATTTCTGAATCGGGCCAAAATTGGCCAAAATCGGCCAAAAATTACCTAAGTTATCATGCCTCTTATGTTGAAAATCATTATGATTGCAAAGTGATTCATGGGAAATGAAAAATCATCATTACGTTATAATATATACAATAAGATGAATTAGATGGCCGATTTTAAAATTTTCCTTATGCAGTTCGCCAAGTTCCCCCATTTACCCATGGGCCTCAAAGTTCCCCCATGTATCTATGGGCCTCTTGTTTGTGTAGCACGAGATAAGGTACGTTATCATCGTTATGATGTCTAATGGGAACCATCGATAACCAAGGGTGATAAAGAAGTATTGACTGGCATGGTTTCGTTTGCTGTGTGTTGCATCGATATGCAAATTTTTTTAGAGGACATTCATTTTTACAGTGAATTGGACTGGTCCGTATTGCTGCTTGCCGGCTTTACGCAAAGCGAGCTGGCAGCAGCGGCGACCTTTGTGAAACTATCAACCTTAAACATTCATTCAGAAGCCAAACAACATTAAGCAATAAAAAATCCGTATCAACCTATAATTAACAAAATTACTATGGATTTATCAATCATGTTGAGTGTTTAGCTGTTGTTGGCACCTGTTATATTTATGATATATATATGACAATACAGATCAGTGTGCTAGGCTGCTTGGCGTAGCGGTATCGTTTTAGACTTCCATGCCAGAGGCCGGTGTTCAAATCCAGTACACGGACATAATTTTTTTTCCGAATTTTCGTGCCACAACAATTATTTCATCTAATTTCAATAGAACACGATTCTTGCTGTCGATGACAACAGCTGAGCAGTTTTTTATGACTATAGAACTGATATTTACGATTTTATTAACAATCGAAAATTTGACGAAAATTTACTAAGTGAAATTTGTTTTTTCAACTCAACGCGCTTTGAAAACGACGAATATTTTGATAGCATATGTCAAATCCAAAGTTTGGCAATTGTTTCAGCTTTCAGAAAATGTTAATTTTGTTACGATCGGACGATAATTTGTGAATTTATTGCGAAATAAATAAGTTGAGAGATTTTGGTTACCAGAAATTTTCGACCTGCTACAATTTTTTTAACAATGCATTATTTACAACTAAGTATATTTAGAAAAAGTTTACAATTACATTACACTTTCAGAATATCTAAACTGTTTAAAAATGGAACTCTAAATTATGGACATATTGAGCATTGAACTTGTGTCATTTTTTGAAAACTTTGATGCTTTCGTGACCGGAAGTGACGTCATCGACATTCATGATATTTTAGGATACGTCTTGGTATGTCGCTGAGAACATGTGAGCCAAATTTTATTACCATCGGACATGTATTGACGGTTTTATAGGCGCTCAAAATATTCATGAAACTTTTGTTGCCATTTGGACCGATATCACTTTTTTTCGACCTTAGACGCTTGGGAAAACCATTGGTTGGATCGCCGTATATGTATTTAGAAAAAGTTTGCAATTTGAATGAGCTACACGATGGTGTAAAGTTTGTAACGATCCGACCATTATTAACGGAGTTATTCGAGGTACTAGATTTTCACTTATTCAATGACCCTGACCTTAGTTTTGGGTCAAGGTCAAAACAAAACCTCTCGGTTCTGCGCATCATTGACGCCTAGCGATGGGTGAAGAAAAAATTGGAAATTTTTTAAAATTGCGACCTGTATCGCGAAACAAAAAATGTTAACATACAAACAAACATAATTCCTGCTGTTACACAGTGTACGAAATGTTACTCGAAAAGTAACCTTCAGATTCATCATGTTTAAATTTTCAAAATCGACCCAGTAGTATTAAACATATTGGGGTGTTAATGCATTTGGGGAGTCACTTTTTAACTTTAAGCTCAGTTTGTGAGAAAACTATAAGACATAAACAATTAGATGAAGAAGTTTCAAGTTCGGAAGTGTATGGGCTACCTTCAGAAGCAAACATTTTTACGATACGACCATTAACGACGGAGTAATGACGCAATAACTTTTGATTGCCCAGCTGAATAACGTTGTTTTGCTCGTAACCGGAAGTGACGTCATCGACATAAAAAAAACACTTATCTTCCGATAGCCAGTGCTTCTGTGAACATTCGACCCAATTTTCATGACCATCCATCGAATATTGTTGAAGTTATAAGCGATTGAAAAATGTGGTAAAACACTACCACAAATATTCGAGTGGGGGCTACGGGGCGAAATAGGCATATTTTTTCATGATATTTGACATGGAAAGTTGGCGAATAAATCAGGCTACAAGGAACTATAACTTTTTTTCAAAATCGCACCGTAGGTTAAGATGATATCAAGGATTGAAAACTTCACAACGTGACCTTGACCTTAATATGAGGTCAAGGTCAAAACAAAACATCTCGGTTCTGCGCATCATTGACCCCTAACGATTGGTGAAAAAAAAAATGGAAAATTTCAAAAATTGCGACCTGTATCGCGAAACAAAAAATTGTTTACAAACATAGCCACAAACGGGACTGACCAATATAACTTGGCGTTATGATTACGCCAAGTTAAAGATGCCCATGAGGACATGGGTGAACTTGGCTAACAGTGTCGGAAACTTTTCAAAATTTCAATATTGACCCAAAATTGACCAAGTTACTCTAGATTTATTGATAAACTATGATTCAGCGGCTGACACAAGGAAAAGCATAGTTTCATATTTAATAGTACCGCGGCCTGCCGTACTTGTCGCGCCACGCGCCCCGCTCACCCCGTGCCGAGAGCAGATTCCTTTGTTCAGCGCGAGAGGCAGGCTGTTGTAAACAAGCCAGCGCCGAGCCATCAGAAATGACACCCACTGTACTTCAAACTTACTTTATGAGAGAACTGTCATATATTTTGAGCAGAAAATTTTACACCTATGTTCAGAATTGAATGGGCTTCCCTCGAGCGCAGACAAATTCACGATACGACCATTCACGTCGGACGAACGACGCTATAACTTCAGATTTGAGTACCGTTTTTGCTTTGATACGTTCGAAACCGGAAGTGACGCAACCGATATCAATAAATTTTGCGGATTAGATTCGTGCTGTTGATGTCAACATCTGATTTAATTTTTATCACCATTGAACTGATATTTACGATTTTATTAGCAATCGAAAATTTGACGAAAATTTACTAATTGAAATTTGCTTTTTCAACTCAACGCGCTTTGAAAAGGACAAATATATTGATTTCATATGTCAATTATGAAAGTTTGGTAATTCCATCAGCTTTCAGAAAATGTAAATTTTGTTGCGATCGGACCATAATTAATGAATCTATTGCGAAATTAAAAAGTTTAGAGATTTTGGCTACCAGAAATTTTCGACCTGCTACGATTTTTTTTACGATGCATTATTTACAACTAAGTATATTTAGAAAAAGTTTACAATTACATTACACTTTCAGAATATGTTGACTGTATTGAAATTTATTTGTAAAGCATGGACATATTGAGCATTGAACTTGTGTCATTTTTTATAAACTTTGATGCTTTCGTGACCGGAAGTGACGTCATCGACATTCATGAAATCTATGGATCCGACTTAAGCTGTCATGGAGCACATGTGACCCAATTTTTGTCATTATCGGACATGTATTGGCGGTTTTATAGGCGCTCAAAATATTCATGAAACTTATGTTGTCATTCTGACCGATACCACGATTTTTCGACCTGGGACGCTTGGGAAAACCGTTGGTTGGATGGCCGTGCATGTCATTAAAACAAGTTTACAATTAGAATGAGCTACACGATGATGTAAATTATGTAACAATCCGACCATTATTGACGGAGTTATTTGAGATACTAGTTTTTCACTTATTCGATGACCTTGACCTTAGTTTTAAGTCAAGGTCAAAAGAAAACATCTCGGTTCTGCGCATTATTCATGCCAAGCGAATGAAGAAAAAATCAATTGAAAATATTACAAATTGCGACCTGTATCGCGAAACAAAAAAAAGTTTACAAACAAACATCCAAACATCCAAACGTACAAACCGGGGTGATCGCCATAACTTGGCGTTATGACAACGCCAAGTTGACAAACTGGACCGATCGCCATAACTTGGCGTTCCAAAAACGCCAAGTTAACAAGAGGCCCATGGGTACATGGGGGAACTTGGCGAACTGCATTCAAACAATTGCAACAATTTCTGAATCGGGCCAAAATTGGCCAAAATCGGCCAAAAATTACCTAAGTTATCATGCCTCTTATGTTGAAAATCATTATGATTGCAAAGTGATTCATGGGAAATGAAAAATCATCATTACGTTTATATATATACAATAAGATGAATTAGATGGCCGATTTTAAAATTTTCCTTATGCAGTTCGCCAAGTTCCCCCATTTACCCATGGGCCTCAAAGTTCCCCCATGTATCTATGGGCCTCTTGTTTGTGTAGCACGAGATAAGGTACGTTATCATCGTTATGATGTCTAATGGGAACCATCGATAACCAAGGGTGATAAAGAAGTATTGACTGGCATGGTTTCGTTTGCTGTGTGTTGCATCGATATGCAAATTTTTTTAGAGGACATTCATTTTTACAGTGAATTGGACTGGTCCGTATTGCTGCTTGCCGGCTTTACGCAAAGCGAGCTGGCAGCAGCGGCGACCTTTGTGAAACTATCAACCTTAAACATTCATTCAGAAGCCAAACAACATTAAGCAATAAAAAATCCGTATCAACCTATAATTAACAAAATTACTATGGATTTATCAATCATGTTGAGTGTTTAGCTGTTGTTGGCACCTGTTATATTTATGATATATATATATGACAATACAGATCAGTGTGCTAGGCTGCTTGGCGTAGCGGTATCGTTTTTAGACTTCCATGCCAGAGGCCGGTGTTCAAATCCAGTACACGGACATAATTTTTTTTCCGAATTTTCGTGCCACAACAATTATTTCATCTAATTTCAATAGAACACGATTCTTGCTGTCGATGACAACAGCTGAGCAGTTTTTTATGACTATAGAACTGATATTTACGATTTTATTAACAATCGAAAATTTGACGAAAATTTACTAAGTGAAATTTGTTTTTTCAACTCAACGCGCTTTGAAAACGACGAATATTTTGATAGCATATGTCAAATCCAAAGTTTGGCAATTGTTTCAGCTTTCAGAAAATGTTAATTTTGTTACGATCGGACGATAATTTGTGAATTTATTGCGAAATAAATAAGTTGAGAGATTTTGGTTACCAGAAATTTTCGACCTGCTACAATTTTTTTAACAATGCATTATTTACAACTAAGTATATTTAGAAAAAGTTTACAATTACATTACACTTTCAGAATATCTAAACTGTTTAAAAATGGAACTCTAAATTATGGACATATTGAGCATTGAACTTGTGTCATTTTTTGAAAACTTTGATGCTTTCGTGACCGGAAGTGACGTCATCGACATTCATGATATTTTAGGATACGTCTTGGTATGTCGCTGAGAACATGTGAGCCAAATTTTATTACCATCGGACATGTATTGACGGTTTTATAGGCGCTCAAAATATTCATGAAACTTTTGTTGCCATTTGGACCGATATCACTTTTTTTCGACCTTAGACGCTTGGGAAAACCATTGGTTGGATCGCCGTATATGTATTTAGAAAAAGTTTGCAATTTGAATGAGCTACACGATGGTGTAAAGTTTGTAACGATCCGACCATTATTAACGGAGTTATTCGAGGTACTAGATTTTCACTTATTCAATGACCCTGACCTTAGTTTTTGGGTCAAGGTCAAAACAAAACCTCTCGGTTCTGCGCATCATTGACGCCTAGCGATGGGTGAAGAAAAAATTGGAAAATTTTTAAAATTGCGACCTGTATCGCGAAACAAAAAATGTTAACATACAAACAAACATAATTCCTGCTGTTACACAGTGTACGAAATGTTACTCGAAAAGTAACCTTCAGATTCATGTTTAAATTTTCAAAATCGACCCAGTAGTATTAAACATATTGGGGTGTTAATGCATTTGGGGAGTCACTTTTTAACTTTAAGCTCAGTTTGTGAGAAAACTATAAGACATAAACAATTAGATGAAGAAGTTTCAAGTTCGGAAGTGTATGGGCTACCTTCAGAAGCAAACATTTTTACGATACGACCATTAACGACGGAGTAATGACGCAATAACTTTTGATTGCCCAGCTGAATAACGTTGTTTTGCTCGTAACCGGAAGTGACGTCATCGACATAAAAAAAACACTTATCTTCCGATAGCCAGTGCTTCTGTGAACATTCGACCCAATTTTCATGACCATCCATCGAATATTGTTGAAGTTATAAGCGATTGAAAAATGTGGTAAAACACTACCACAAATATTCGAGTGGGGGCTACGGGGCGAAATAGGCATATTTTTTCATGATATTTGACATGGAAAGTTGGCGACTAAATCAGGCTACAAGGAACTATAAACTTTTTCAAAATCGCACCGTAGGTTAAGATGATATCAAGGATTGAAAACTTCACAACGTGACCTTGACCTTAATATGAGGTCAAGGTCAAAACAAAACATCTCGGTTCTGCGCATCATTGACCCCTAACGATTGGTGAAAAAAAAAATGGAAAATTTCAAAAATTGCGACCTGTATCGCGAAACAAAAAATTGTTTACAAACATAGCCACAAACGGGACTGACCAATATAACTTGGCGTTATGATTACGCCAAGTTAAAGATGCCCATGAGGACATGGGTGAACTTGGCTAACAGTGTCGGAAACTTTTCAAAATTTCAATATTGACCCAAAATTGACCAAGTTATCTCTAGATTTATTGATAAACTATGATTCAGCGGCTGACACAAGGAAAAGCATAGTTTCATATTTAATAGTACCGCGGCCTGCCGTACTTGTCGCGCCACGCGCCCCGCTCACCCCCCGTGCCGAGAGCAGATTCCTTTGTTCAGCGCGAGAGGCAGGCTGTTGTAAACAAGCCAGCGCCGAGCCATCAGAAATGACACCCACTGTACTTCAAACTTACTTTATGAGAGAACTGTCATATATTTTGAGCAGAAAATTTTACACCTATGTTCAGAATTGAATGGGCTTCCCTCGAGCGCAGACAAATTCACGATACGACCATTCACGTCGGACGAACGACGCTATAACTTCAGATTTGAGTACCGTTTTTGCTTTGATACGTTCGAAACCGGAAGTGACGCAACCGATATCAATAAATTTTGCGGATTAGATTCGTGCTGTTGATGTCAACATCTGATTTAATTTTTATCACCATTGAACTGATATTTACGATTTTATTAGCAATCGAAAATTTGACGAAAATTTACTAATTGAAATTTGCTTTTTCAACTCAACGCGCTTTGAAAAGGACAAATATATTGATTTCATATGTCAATTATGAAAGTTTGGTAATTCCATCAGCTTTCAGAAAATGTAAATTTTGTTGCGATCGGACCATAATTAATGAATCTATTGCGAAATTAAAAAGTTTAGAGATTTTGGCTACCAGAAATTTTCGACCTGCTACGATTTTTTTTACGATGCATTATTTACAACTAAGTATATTTAGAAAAAGTTTACAATTACATTACACTTTCAGAATATGTTGACTGTATTGAAATTTATTTGTAAAGCATGGACATATTGAGCATTGAACTTGTGTCATTTTTTATAAACTTTGATGCTTTCGTGACCGGAAGTGACGTCATCGACATTCATGAAATCTATGGATCCGACTTAAGCTGTCATGGAGCACATGTGACCCAATTTTTGTCATTATCGGACATGTATTGGCGGTTTTATAGGCGCTCAAAATATTCATGAAACTTATGTTGTCATTCTGACCGATACCACGATTTTTCGACCTGGGACGCTTGGGAAAACCGTTGGTTGGATGGCCGTGCATGTCATTAAAACAAGTTTACAATTAGAATGAGCTACACGATGATGTAAATTATGTAACAATCCGACCATTATTGACGGAGTTATTTGAGATACTAGTTTTTTTCACTTATTCGATGACCTTGACCTTAGTTTTAAGTCAAGGTCAAAAGAAAACATCTCGGTTCTGCGCATTATTCATGCCAAGCGAATGAAGAAAAAATCAATTGAAAATATTACAAATTGCGACCTGTATCGCGAAACAAAAAAAAGTTTACAAACAAACATCCAAACATCCAAACGTACAAACCGGGGTGATCGCCATAACTTGGCGTTATGACAACGCCAAGTTGACAAACTGGACCGATCGCCATAACTTGGCGTTCCAAAAACGCCAAGTTAACAAGAGGCCCATGGGTACATGGGGGAACTTGGCGAACTGCATTCAAACAATTGCAACAATTTCTGAATCGGGCCAAAATTGGCCAAAATCGGCCAAAAATTACCTAAGTTATCATGCCTCTTATGTTGAAAATCATTATGATTGCAAAGTGATTCATGGGAAATGAAAAATCATCATTACGTTATAATATATACAATAAGATGAATTAGATGGCCGATTTTAAAATTTTCCTTATGCAGTTCGCCAAGTTCCCCCATTTACCCATGGGCCTCAAAGTTCCCCCATGTATCTATGGGCCTCTTGTTTGTGTAGCACGAGATAAGGTACGTTATCATCGTTATGATGTCTAATGGGAACCATCGATAACCAAGGGTGATAAAGAAGTATTGACTGGCATGGTTTCGTTTGCTGTGTGTTGCATCGATATGCAAATTTTTTTAGAGGACATTCATTTTTACAGTGAATTGGACTGGTCCGTATTGCTGCTTGCCGGCTTTACGCAAAGCGAGCTGGCAGCAGCGGCGACCTTTGTGAAACTATCAACCTTAAACATTCATTCAGAAGCCAAACAACATTAAGCAATAAAAAATCCGTATCAACCTATAATTAACAAAATTACTATGGATTTATCAATCATGTTGAGTGTTTAGCTGTTGTTGGCACCTGTTATATTTATGATATATATATGACAATACAGATCAGTGTGCTAGGCTGCTTGGCGTAGCGGTATCGTTTTAGACTTCCATGCCAGAGGCCGGTGTTCAAATCCAGTACACGGACATAATTTTTTTTCCGAATTTTCGTGCCACAACAATTATTTCATCTAATTTCAATAGAACACGATTCTTGCTGTCGATGACAACAGCTGAGCAGTTTTTTTATGACTATAGAACTGATATTTACGATTTTATTAACAATCGAAAATTTGACGAAAATTTACTAAGTGAAATTTGTTTTTTTCAACTCAACGCGCTTTGAAAACGACGAATATTTTGATAGCATATGTCAAATCCAAAGTTTGGCAATTGTTTCAGCTTTCAGAAAAATGTTAATTTTGTTACGATCGGACGATAATTTGTGAATTTATTGCGAAATAAATAAGTTGAGAGATTTTGGTTACCAGAAATTTTCGACCTGCTACAATTTTTTTAACAATGCATTATTTACAACTAAGTATATTTAGAAAAAGTTTACAATTACATTACACTTTCAGAATATCTAAACTGTTTAAAAATGGAACTCTAAATTATGGACATATTGAGCATTGAACTTGTGTCATTTTTTGAAAACTTTGATGCTTTCGTGACCGGAAGTGACGTCATCGACATTCATGATATTTTAGGATACGTCTTGGTATGTCGCTGAGAACATGTGAGCCAAATTTTATTACCATCGGACATGTATTGACGGTTTTATAGGCGCTCAAAATATTCATGAAACTTTTGTTGCCATTTGGACCGATATCACTTTTTTTCGACCTTAGACGCTTGGGAAAACCATTGGTTGGATCGCCGTATATGTATTTAGAAAAAGTTTGCAATTTGAATGAGCTACACGATGGTGTAAAGTTTTGTAACGATCCGACCATTATTAACGGAGTTATTCGAGGTACTAGATTTTCACTTATTCAATGACCCTGACCTTAGTTTTGGGTCAAGGTCAAAACAAAACCTCTCGGTTCTGCGCATCATTGACGCCTAGCGATGGGTGAAGAAAAAATTGGAAATTTTTTAAAATTGCGACCTGTATCGCGAAACAAAAAATGTTAACATACAAACAAACATAATTCCTGCTGTTACACAGTGTACGAAATGTTACTCGAAAAGTAACCTTCAGATTCATGTTTAAATTTTCAAAATCGACCCAGTAGTATTAAACATATTGGGGTGTTAATGCATTTGGGGAGTCACTTTTTAACTTTAAGCTCAGTTTGTGAGAAAACTATAAGACATAAACAATTAGATGAAGAAGTTTCAAGTTCGGAAGTGTATGGGCTACCTTCAGAAGCAAACATTTTTACGATACGACCATTAACGACGGAGTAATGACGCAATAACTTTTGATTGCCCAGCTGAATAACGTTGTTTTGCTCGTAACCGGAAGTGACGTCATCGACATAAAAAAAAACACTTATCTTCCGATAGCCAGTGCTTCTGTGAACATTCGACCCAATTTTCATGACCATCCATCGAATATTGTTGAAGTTATAAGCGATTGAAAAATGTGGTAAAACACTACCACAAATATTCGAGTGGGGGCTACGGGGCGAAATAGGCATATTTTTTCATGATATTTGACATGGAAAGTTGGCGAATAAATCAGGCTACAAGGAACTATAAACTTTTTCAAAATCGCACCGTAGGTTAAGATGATATCAAGGATTGAAAACTTCACAACGTGACCTTGACCTTAATATGAGGTCAAGGTCAAAACAAAACATCTCGGTTCTGCGCATCATTGACCCCTAACGATTGGTGAAAAAAAAAATGGAAAATTTCAAAAATTGCGACCTGTATCGCGAAACAAAAAATTGTTTACAAACATAGCCACAAACGGGACTGACCAATACGAGATGCCCATGAGGACATGGGTGAACTTGGCTAACAGTGTCGGAAACTTTTTAAAATTTCAATATTGACCCAAAATTGACCAAGTTACTCTAGATTTATCGATAAACTATGATTCAGAGGCTGACACAAGGAAAAGCATAGTTTCATATTTAATAGTACCGCGGCCTGCCGTACTTGCCGCGCCACGCGCCCCGCTCACCCCGCGCCGAAAGCAGATTCCTTTGTTCAGCGCGAGAGGCAGGCTGTTGTAAACAAGCCAGCGCCGAGCCATCAGAAATGACACCCACTGTACTTCAAACTTACTTTATGAGAGAACTGTCATATATTTTGAGCAGAAAATTTTACACCTGTGTTCAGAATTGAATGGGCTTCCTTCGAGCGCAGACAAATTCACGATACGACCATTCACGACGGACGAACGACGCTATAACTTCAGATTTCAGTACCGTTTTTGCTTTGATTCGTTCAAAACCGGAAGTGACGCAACCGATATCAATAAATTTTGCGGATTAGATTCGCGCTGTTCATGTCAACATCTGATTTAATTTTTATCACCATTGAACTGATATTTACGATTTTATTAGCAATCGAAAATTTGACGAAAATTGACTGAGTGAAATTTGCTTTTTCAACTCAACGCGCTTTGAAAAGGAGAAATATATTGATTTCATATGTCAATTATGAAAGTTTGGTAATTCCATCAGCTTTCAGAAAATATAAATTTTGTTACGATCGGACCATAATTATTGAATCAATTGCGAAATTAAAAAGTTTAGAGAGTTTGGCTACCAGAAATTTTCGACCTGCTACGATTTTTTTTTACAATGCATTATTTACAACTAAGTATATTTAGAAAAAGTTTACAATTACATTATACTTTCAGAATATGTTGACTGTATTGAAATTTAATTGTAAAGCATGGACATATTGAGCATTGAACTTGTGTCAGTTTTTATAAACTTTGATGCTTTCGTGACCGGAAGTGACGTCATCGACATTCATGAAATCTATGGATCCGACTTAAGCTGTCATGGAGCACAAGTGACCCAATTTTCATCATTATCGGACATATATTGACTGTTTTATAGACGCTCAAAATATTCATGAAACTTATGTTGTCATTCTGACCGATACCACGATTTTTCGACCTGGGGCGCTTGGGAAAACCGTTGGTTGGATGGCCCCATATGAAATTAGAAAAAGTTTAGCAATTAGAATGAGCTACACGATGATGCAAATTTTGTAACAATCCGACCATTAATAACGGAGTTATTCGAGATACTAGTTTTTCACTTATTCGATAACCTTGACCTTAGTTTTTGGGTCAAGGTCAAAACAAAACCTCTCGGTTCTGCGCATCAATCACGCCTAACGATTGAAGAAGAAAAAAATGAAAAATTTCAAAAATTGCGACCTGTATCGCGAAACAAAAAAATGTTAACTAACATACATACATACATACATACATACATACATACATACATCCAAACATACGAGATGCCCATGAGGACATGGGTGAACTTGGCTAACAGTGTCGGAAACTTTTGAAAATTTCAATATTGTCCCAAAATTGACCAAGTTACTCTAGATTTATCGATAAAACAATGGTTCAGAGTCTGACACCAGGAAAAGCATATTTTTTATTTAAGAGTACCGCGGCCTGCCGTATTTGCCGCGCCACGTGCCCCGCGCCCCCTAGCCTAGAGCAAATTCCATTGTTCAGCGCGTGAGGCAGGCTGTTGTAAACAAGCCCGCGCCGAGCCATTAGAAATGACACCCATTATACTTCAAACTTATTTTATGAGAAAACTGTCGGTTATTTTGAGCAGAAAATTACACATCTATGTTCAGAATTGAATGGGCTTTCTTCGAAAGAAAACAAATTCACGATACGACCATTTACGACGGAGAAACGACGCGATAACTTCAGATTTCAGTCGTATTTTAACTTTGATTTGTTCGTGACCGGAAATGACATCAGCGACTTCCCCAAAAGAATCATCATTCGGTAGACGCTCTCCATGGTAACATTTTACCCACGTTTTTGTGACCCTCGAACGAATATTGTCGATTTTACAAGTGATCGAAAAAAAATTGCCAATTTTAGCTGTTTTTTGAACTTTTACCGGCGATTCGTGAGAAAACTACGCATAATTCCTGCTGTAAATCGCGTACGAAATGTTACTCGAAAAGTAACCTTCAAATTCATGTTTAAATTTTCAAAAAATCGACCCAGTAGTATTAAACATATTGGGGTGTTAATGCATTTGGGGGGTCACTTTTTTAACTTTAACCTCAGTTTGTGAGAAAACTATAAGACATAAACAATTAGATGAATAAGTTTCAAGATCGGAAGTGTATGGGCTACCTTCAGGTGCAAACATTTTTACGATACGACCATTAACGACGGAGTAATGACGCGATAAATTCGGATTGCACAGCTAAATAACGTTGTTTTGCTCGTAACCGGAAGTGACGTCATCGACATCCCAAAAACACTTATCTTCCGATAGCCAGTGCTTCTGTGAACATTCGACCCAATTTTTATGACCATCCATCGAATATTGTTGAAGATATAAGCGGTGGAAAAATATGATAAAATACTACCACAAATTTTCGAGTGGGGGCTACGGGGCGAAATATGCATATTTTGTCATGATATTTGATATGGAAAGCTGGCGAATAAATCGGGCTACAAGGAACTGTACACTTTTTAAAAATCGCACCGTAGGTTAAGATGATATTAAGGATTGAAAAATTCACAACGTGACCTTGACCTTAATATGAGGTCAAGGTCAAAACAAAACATCTCGGTTCTGCGCATCATTGACGCCTATCAATTGGTGAAAAAAAAATTGGAAAATATCAAAAATTGCGACCTGTATCGCGAAACAAAAAATTGTTAACAAACAAACTTACAAACGCGACTGACCAACGTAACTTGGCGTTATGATTACGCCAAGTTAACGAGATGCCCATGAGAACATGGGTGAACTTGGCTAACAGTGTCGGAAACTTTTGAAAATTTCAATATTGACCCAAAATTGACCATGTTACTCAAGATTTATTGATAAACTATGATTCAGAGGCTGACACAAGGAGAAGCATATTTTCATATTTAATAGTACCGCGGCCTCCCGTACTTGCCGCACCACGCGCATCCCGAGTCGAGAGCAGATTCCTTTGTTCAGCGCGAGAGGCAGGCTGTTGTAAACAAGCCAGCGCCGAGCCATCAGAAATGACACCCACTGTACTTCAAACTTACTTTATGAGAGAACTGTCATATATTTTGAGCAGAAAATTTTACACCTGTGTTCAGAATTGAATGGGCTTCCCTCGAGCGCAGACAAATTCACGATACGACCATTCACGTCGGACGAACGACGCTATAACTTCAGATTTGAGTACCGTTTTTGCTTTGATTCGTTCGAAACCGGAAGTGACGCAACCGATATCAATAAATTTTGCGGATTAGATTCGCGCTGTTCATGTCAACATCTGATTTAATTTTTATCACCATTGAACTGATATTTACGATTTTATTAGCAATCGAAAATTTTATGAAAATTGACTGAGTGAAATTTGCTTTTTCAACTCAACGCGCTTTGAAAAGGAGAAATATATTGATTTCATATGTCAATTATGAAAGTTTGGTAATTCCATCAGCTTTCAGAAAATATAAATTTTGTTACGATCGGACCATAATTATTGAATCAATTGCGAAATTAAAAAGTTTAGAGAGTTTGGCTACCAGAAATTTTCGACCTGCTACGATTTTTTTTACAATGCATTATTTACAACTAAGTATATTTAGAAAAAGTTTACAATTACATTATACTTTCAGAATATGTTGACTGTAATGATATTTAATTGTAAAGCATGGACAAATTGAGCATTGAACTTGTGTCAGTTTTTATAAACTTTGATGCTTTCGTGACCGGAAGTGACGTCATCGACATTCATGAAATCTATGGATCCGACTTAAGCTGTCATGGAGCACATGTGACCCATTTTCATCATTATCGGACATATATTGACTGTTTTATAGACGCTCAAAATATTCATGAAACTTATGTTGTCATTCTGACCGATACCACGATTTTTCGACCTGGGGCGCTGGGGAAAACCGTTGGTTGGATGGCCCCATATGAAATTAGAAAAAGTTTGCAATTAGAATGAGCTACACGATGATGTAAATTTTGTAACGATCCGACCATTATTAACGGAGTTATTCGAGATACTAATTTTTCACTTATTCGATGACCTTGACCTTAGTTTCAGTTCAAGGTCAAAACAAAACCTCTCGGTTCTGCGCATCAATCACGCCTAACGATTGAAGAAGAAAAAAATGGAAAATTTCAAAAATTGCGACCTGTATCGCGAAACAAAAAAATGTTAACTAACATACATACATCCAAACATACAAACCGGACCGATCGCCATAACTTGGCGTTATGACGCCAAGTTAACAAACCGGACCGATCGCCATAACTTGGCGTTATGACGCCAAGTTGATAACTTGGCGTTATGATTACGCCAAGTTAAAGATGCCCATGAGGACATGGGTGAACTTGGCTAACAGTGTCGGAAACTTTTCAAAATTTCAATATTGACCCAAAATTGACCAAGTTACTCTAGATTTATTGATAAACTATGATTCAGCGGCTGACACAAGGAAAAGCATAGTTTCATATTTAATAGTACCGCGGCCTGCCGTACTTGTCGCGCCACGCGCCCCGCTCACCCCGTGCCGAGAGCAGATTCCTTTGTTCAGCGCGAGAGGCAGGCTGTTGTAAACAAGCCAGCGCCGAGCCATCAGAAATGACACCCACTGTACTTCAAACTTACTTTATGAGAGAACTGTCATATATTTTGAGCAGAAAATTTTACACCTATGTTCAGAATTGAATGGGCTTCCCTCGAGCGCAGACAAATTCACGATACGACCATTCACGTCGGACGAACGACGCTATAACTTCAGATTTGAGTACCGTTTTTGCTTTGATACGTTCGAAACCGGAAGTGACGCAACCGATATCAATAAATTTTGCGGATTAGATTCGTGCTGTTGATGTCAACATCTGATTTAATTTTTATCACCATTGAACTGATATTTACGATTTTGTTAGCAATCGAAAATTTGACGAAAATTTACTAATTGAAATTTGCTTTTTCAACTCAACGCGCTTTGAAAAGGACAAATATATTGATTTCATATGTCAATTATGAAAGTTTGGTAATTCCATCAGCTTTCAGAAAATGTAAATTTTGTTGCGATCGGACCATAATTAATGAATCTATTGCGAAATTAAAAAGTTTAGAGATTTTGGCTACCAGAAATTTTCGACCTGCTACGATTTTTTTTACGATGCATTATTACAACTAAGTATATTTAGAAAAAGTTTACAATTACATTACACTTTCAGAATATGTTGACTGTATTGAAATTTTTTTGTAAAGCATGGACATATTGAGCATTAAAACTTGTGTCATTTTTTATAAACTTTGTTTTGCTTTCGTGACCGGAAGTGACGTCATCGACATTCATGAAATCTATGGATCCGATACTTAAGCTGTCATGTGAGCACATGTGACCCAATTTTTGTCATTATCGGACATGTATTGGCGGTTTTATAGGTTGAAGAAAATAAGCATGAAACTTATGTTAAAATTCTGACCGATACCACAATTTTTCGAGTGGGGCGCTACGGGAAAACCGTTGCATATTTGGTCATGTATATTTGATATGGAAAGCTTGCAATTAAAATGGGCTACACGATGATGTACACTTTTTAAAAATCGCGACCGTATTTAACGGAGTTATTAAGGATTGAATTTTTCACTTATTCGATGACCTTGACCTTAATTTGAGGTCAAGGTCAAAACAAAACCATCTCGGTTCTGCGCATCAATCACGCCTATCAATTGGTGAAAAAAAAATTGGAAAATATCAAAAATTGCGACCTGTATCGCGAAACAAAAAAATTTAACTAACAACAAACAAACTTACAAACGACCGACGCCAAAACCAACGTAACTTGGCGTTATGATTACGCCAAGTTAACGAGATGCCCATGAGAACATGGGTGAACTTGGCTAACAGTGTCGGAAACTTTTGAAAATTTCAATATTGACCCAAAATTGACCATGTTACTCAAGATTTATTGATAAACTATGATTCAGAGGCTGACACAAGGAGAAGCATATTTTCATATTTAATAGTACCGCGGCCTGCCGTACTTGCCGCGCCACGCGCCCCGCGCACCCCGAGTCGAGAGCAGATTCCTTTGTTCAGCGCGAGAGGCAGGCTGTTGTAAACAAGCCAGCGCCGAGCCATCAGAAATGACACCCACTGTACTTCAAACTTACTTTATGAGAGAACTGTCATATATTTTGAGCAGAAAATTTTACACCTGTGTTCAGAATTGAATGGGCTTCCCTCGAGCGCAGACAAATTCACGATACGACCATTCACGTCGGACGAACGACGCTATAACTTCAGATTTGAGTACCGTTTTTTGCTTTGATTCGTTCGAAACCGGAAGTGACGCAACCGATATCAATAAATTTTGCGGATTAGATTCGCGCTGTTCATGTCAACATCTGATTTAATTTTTATCACCATTGAACTGATATTTACGATTTTATTAGCAATCGAAAATTTGATGAAAATTGACTGAGTGAAATTTGCTTTTTCAACTCAACGCGCTTTGAAAAGGACAAATATATTGATTTCATATGTCAATTATGAAAGTTTGGTAATTCCATCAGCTTTCAGAAAATATAAATTTTGTTACGATCGGACCATAATTATTGAATCAATTGCGAAATTAAAAAGTTTAGAGAGTTTGGCTACCAGAAATTTTCGACCTGCTACGATTTTTTTTTACAATGCATTATTTACAACTAAGTATATTTAGAAAAAGTTTACAATTACATTATACTTTCAGAATATGTTGACTGTAATGATATTTAATTGTAAAGCATGGACAAATTGAGCATTGAACTTGTGTCAGTTTTTTATAAACTTTGATGCTTTCGTGACCGGAAGTGACGTCATCGACATTCATGAAATCTATGGATCCGACTTAAGCTGTCATGGAGCACATGTGACCCATTTTTCATCATTATCGGACATATATTGACTGTTTTATAGACGCTCAAAATATTCATGAAACTTATGTTGTCATTCTGACCGATACCACGATTTTTCGACCTGGGGCGCTGGGGAAAACCGTTGGTTGGATGGCCCCATATGAAATTAGAAAAAGTTTGCAATTAGAATGAGCTACACGATGATGTAAATTTTGTAACGATCCGACCATTATTAACGGAGTTATTCGAGATACTAATTTTTCACTTATTCGATGACCTTGACCTTAGTTTCAGTTCAAGGTCAAAACAAAACCTCTCGGTTCTGCGCATCAATCACGCCTAACGATTGAAGAAAGAAAAAAATGGAAAATATTCAAAAATTGCGACCTGTATCGCGAAAAAAAAAAAAATGTTAACTAACATACATACATCCAAACATCATACAAACCGGACCGATCGCCATAACTTGGCGTTATGACGCCAAGTTAACAAACCGGACCGATCGCCATAACTTGGCGTTATGACGCCAAGTTGATAACGCGTTAAGTTAACAAGTTAAGATGCCCATGAGGACATGGGGGAACTTGGCGAAACAGTGTCGGAAACTTTTGCAACAATTTCTGAATGACCCAAAATTGACCAAGTTACTCTAAATTTACCTAAACTATGATTCATGCGGCTGACTTATGGAAAAGCATTTCATTCAATAGTACCGATTCCTGGGAAATAAAAACCCATTACGGCTCACCCCTACGAATAAGATGAATTAGATGGCCGATTTAAATTTAAACTTATGCAGTTCGCCAAGTTCCCCCAATGACCATGGGCCTCAAAGTTCCCCCATGTATCTATTGGCCTCTTGTTTGTGTAGCACGAGATCAGAAATGACACCCACGCGTTATGATAACTGTCTAATGAGGAACCATCGATCAGAATTGAAAGGGCTTCCCTCGAGCGCAGACAAAGTATACGACCATTCATGGTTTCGTTTGAACTGTGCTATAACATCGATATGCAAATTTTTTTAGAGGACATTCATTTTTACAGTGAACCGGACTGGTCCGATTGCGCTTGCCGGCTTTACGCAAAGCGAGCTGGCACAGCGGCGACCTTTGTGAAACTATCAATTTTTAAACATTCATTCAGAAGCCAAACAACATTAAGCAATAAAAAATTTGTATCAACCTATAATTAACAAAATTACTATGGATTTATCAATCATGCGCTTTGAGTGTTTTGAGCTGTTGTTGGCACCTGTTATATTTATGATATATATATGACAATACAGCTTTCCATGTGCTAGGCTAAATGTGTGGCGTAGCGGACGGCATTTTTAGACTTCCATTGCCAGAGGCCGGTGCTTTCAAATCCAGTACAGACATAATTTTTTTTCCGAATTTTCGTGCCACAACAATTATTTCATCTAATTTCAATAGAACACGATTCGTGCTGTCGATGACAACAGCTGAGCAGTTTTTATGACTATAAAAACTGATATTTACGATTTATTAGCAATCGAAAAATTTGACGAAAATTGACTGAGTGAAATTTGCATTTTTTCAACTCAACGCGCTTTGAAAACGGACGAATATTTTGATAGCATATGTCAAATCCAAAGTTTGGCAATTGTTTCAGCTTTCAGAAAATGTTAATTTTGTTACGATCGGACGATAATTAGTGAATTTATTGCGAAAATAAATAGTTTGAGAGATTTTGGTTACCAGAAATTTTCGACCTGCTACAATTTTTTTAACAATGCATTATTTACAACTAAGTATATTTAGAAAAAAGTTTACAATTACATTACACTTTCAGAATATCTAAACTGTATTAAAAATGGAACTCTAAATTATGGGACATATTGAGCATTGAACTTGTGTCATTTTTTGAAAACTTTGATGCTTTCGTGACCGGAAGTGACGTCATCGACATTCATGATATTTTAGGATACGTCTTGGTATGTCGAATGAGAACATGTGACCCAAAATTTTATTACCATCGGACATGTATTGACGGTTTTATAGGCGCTCAAAATATTCATGAAACTTTTGTTGCCATTTGGACCGATACCACTTTTTTTCGACCTTAGGCGCTTGGGAAAACCATTGGTTGGATCGCCGTATATGTATTTAGAAAAAGTTTGCAATTTGAATGAGCTACACGATGGTGTAAATTTTGTAACAATCCGACCATTATTAACGGAGTTATTCGAGGTACTAGTTTTTCACTTATTCAATGACCTTGACCTTAGTTTTGGGTCAAGGTCAAAACAAAACCTCTCGGTTCTGCGCATCATTCACGCCTAGCGATGGGTGAAGAAAAAATTGGAAAAATTTCAAAAATTGCGACCTGTATCGCCAAACATCCAAACAAAAATGTTAACAAACATCCATAACATCCCCCCATGAGGACATGGGTGAACTTGGCTAACAGTGTCGGAAACTTTTTTAAATTTCAATATTGACCCAAAATTGACCAAGTTACTCTAGATTTATCGATAAACTATGATTCAGAGGCTGACACAAGGAAAAGCATATTTTCATATTTAATAGTACCGCGGCCTGCCGTACTTGCCGCGCCACGCGCCGCTCACCGAGCCGAGAGCAGATTCCTTTGTTCAGCGCGAGAGGCAGCTGTGTAAACAAGCCAGCGCCGAGCCATCAGAAATGACACCCACTGTACTTCAAACTTACTTTATGAGAGAACTGTCATATATTTTTGAGCAGAAAATTTTACACCTATGTTCAGAATTGAATGGGCTTCCCTCGAGCGCAGACAAATTCACGATACGACCATTCACGTCGGACGAACGACGCTATAACTTCAGATTTGAGTACCGTTTTTGCTTTGATTCGTTCGAAACCGGAAGTGACGCAACCGATATCAATAAATTTTGCGGATTAGATTCGCGCACGATTCTTGCTGATCTGAGCATCTGATTTAATTTTTATCACCATTGAACTGATATTTACGATTTTATTAGCAATCGAAAATTTGACGAAAATTTACTGAGTGAAATTGTTTTTTTTCAACTCAACGCGCTTTGAAAACGACGAATATTTTGATAGCATATGTCAAATCCAAAGTTTGGCAATTGTTTCAGCTTTCAGAAAATGTAATTTTGTTACGATCGGACGATAATTTGTGAATTTATTGCGAAATAAATAAGTTGAGAGATTTTGGTTACCAGAAATTTTCGACCTGCTACAATTTTTTTAACAATGCATTATTTACAACTAAGTATATTTAGAAAAAGTTTACAATTACATTACACTTCAGAATATCTAAACTGTTTAAAAATGGAACTCTAAATTATGGACATATTGAGCATTGAACTTGTGTCATTTTTTGAAAACTTTGATGCTTTCGTGACCGGAAGTGACGTCATCGACATTCATGATATTTTAGGATACGTCTTGGTATGTCGCGCGGAGAACATGTGAGCCAAATTTTATTACCATCGGACATGTATTGACGGTTTTATAGGCGCTCAAAATATTCATGAAACTTTTGTTGCCATTTGGACCGATATCACTTTTTTTCGACCTTAGACGCTTGGGAAAACCATTGGTTGGATCGCCGTATATGTATTTAGAAAAAGTTTGCAATTTGAATGAGCTACACGATGGTGTAAAGTTTGTAACGATCCGACCATTATTAACGGAGTTATTCGAGGTACTAGATTTTCACTTATTCAATGACCCTGACCTTAGTTTTGGGTCAAGGTCAAAACAAAACCTCTCGGTTCTGCGCATCATTGACGCCTAGCGATGGGTGAAGAAAAAATTGGAAAATTTTTAAAATTGCGACCTGTATCGCGAAACAAAAAATGTTAACATACAAACGAGATGCCCATGAGGACATGGGTGAACTTGGCTAAGTGTCGGAAACTTTTTAAAATTTCAATATTGACCCAAAATTGACCAAGTTACTCTAGATAAACTATGATTCAGAGGCTGACATAAGGAAAAGCATATTTTCATATTTAATAGTACCGCGGCCTGCCGTACTTGCCGCACCACGCGCATCCCGAGCCGAGAGCAGATTCCTTTGTTCAGCGCGAGAGGCAGGCGTAAACAAGCCAGCGCCGAGCCATCAGAAATGACACCCACTGTACTTCAAACTTACTTTATGAGAGAACTGTCATATATTTTGAGCAGAAAATTTTACACCTATGTTCAGAATTGAATGGGCTTCCCTCGAGCGCAGACAAATTCACGATACGACCATTCACGTCGGACGAACGACGCTATAACTTCAGATTTGAGTACCTTTTTTGCTTTGATTCGTTCGAAACCGGAAGTGACGCAACCGACATCAATAAATTTTGCGGATTAGATTCGCGCTGTTGATGTCAACATCCGATTTAATTTTTATCACCATTGAACTAATATTTACGATTTTATTAGCAATCGAAAATTTTACGAAAATTTACTGAGTGAAATTGGCTTTTTCAACTCAACGCGCTTTGAAAAGGACAAATATATTGATTGCATATGTCAATTATGAATGTTTGGTAATTCTATCAGCTTTCAGTAAATGTAAATTTTGTTACGATCGGACTATAAATAATGAATCTATTGCGAAATTAATAAGTTTAGAGATTTTGGCTACCAGAAATTTTCGACCTGCTACGATTTTTTTACGATGCAATATTTACAACTAATTATATTTAGAAAAAGTTTACAATTACATTACACTCTCAGAATATGTTGACTGTATTGAAATTTAATTGTAAAGCATGGACATATTGAGCATTGAACTTGTGTCATTTTTTGAAAACTTTGATGCTTTCGTGACCGGAAGTGACGTCATCGACATTCATGAAATCTATTGATCCGACGTAAAGCTATCATGGAGCACATGTGACCCAATTTTTATCATTATCGGACATGTATTGACGGTTTTATAGGCGCTCAAAATATTCATGAAACTTATGTTGTCATTCTGACCGATACCACGATTTTTCGACCTGGGACGCTTGGGAAAACCGTTGGTTGGATGGCCGTGTAAGTCATGAAAAAAAGTTTGCAATTAGAATGAGCTACATGATGATGTAAATTATGTAACAATCCGACCATTATTAACGGAGTTATTTGGGATACTAGTTTTTCACTTATTCGATGACCTTGACCTTAGTTTCAGGTCAAGGTCAAAACAAAACCTCTCGGTTCTGCGCATCAATCACGCCTAACGATTGAAGAAGAAAAAAATGGAAAATTTCAAAAATTGCGACCTGTATCGCGAAACAAAAAAAATGTTAACTAACAAACATACATACATCCAAACATACAAACCGGACCGATCGCCATAACTTGGCTCTGAGCCAAGTTAACAAACTTACAAACCGGGCCGATCGCCATAACTTGGCGTTATGACAACGCCAAGTTAACAAACCGGGCCGATCGCCATAACTTGGCGAAAGCATTCGCCAAGTTGAAAAGATACCATTGAATTAGGGAGTAAGCGGGTGACTAAGTGCAAGTTATTGAGTGAGTGACTGAGTGAGTGAGTGGATGATTGGGTAGTTGAGTGTGAGTGAGTTAGTGAGTGAGTGAGTGGGTGAGTGAACGAGTGAGTGAGTGAGTAAGTAGGTAAGTATGAGTGAGTGAGTGACTGGTGAGTGGGAAGTTAAGTGTGAGTGGGTGAGTAGTTACGTGTAAATGAGTGAGTGAGCGAGCGACTTGATGAGTGAGTTAGTGAGTTGTTAAGTGGATAGTTAAGTATGGATGATGGAGTAAGTTGGTGAGTGGTGAGTGGTTACCTAAGTGTGAGTGAGTGAGAGAGTGAGCGATGAATGAGTTAATGAGTAATTAAGTGTGTAGTTAGGTAGGGTGAGGGTCAAGTAAGTCATTGTGATTAACTTAGCAACAGGGCGGTAGTCAGTTAATCAATGCTATGCACTTTGAAACAGGACGTTGCTTGCCTAGTCATTCCGCTATCTGAACTTAAGCTTCCAACAAATCAGTCGACCACATCGCAATGGTGATATGGCTGTCGGAGCAAGCGGGGAATAGCTCGTGTTGACGATTTCGTCAACGTCGGTTTATCGCGCATTTGGAAAACATTTCATGGAACACCTATGCGAGAGTACAGGCAGCAGAGGTTTGAAACGAGGACCGTCACTAAACGATAATATTAAACACCTGAGCGAATGTGCAGCAGCGGCTATAGTGAATAGCTGAATAACTTACGCAACAAGAAAAACATGTTACTTTCCTAAACGCTCGATATTTTTCACTCTTGCCTAAGAATACATCATGCCAAACAAAAAAAAGCTACAAGAGATCGTGATTATTTCGGAGCCCTGCCCTCATTCATCATGTTACGTCAGTCGTGGATGTCAGTAGAAAGTCTCGCCTTCTATTCAAGTCCTGCTCGTCACGGTCTCTTGATTAAGGAAATAACACAACTCTGAGCGCATACTATATACATTCGTTTTTATGCTATTCACTTTGTGCGCTCAAGCTTTCTCTCTCTCTCTCTCTCTGTCTGTCTGTCAATTCAATCAACTTCTAAGCTGAATAAGCTTCTTTCTTTAATCAGTCTCTCAGCTCAATCATGCTTCGATTAATACATCTCTTTTATGCTTCCATTAATAGATCACCCGGTGTATGTCAATATCTGAGTTAATTTTAATGACTAGAGAACTGATATTAACGATTTTATGAGCAATCGAAAATTTGACGAAAATTTACTAATTGAAATTTGCTTTTTCAACTCAACGCGCTTTGAAAACGACAAATATATTGATTGCATATGTCCATTATGAAAGTTTAGAAATTCCATCAGCTTTCAGAAAATGCAAAAAAATTACGATCGGACGATAATTAATGAATCAATTGCGAAATTAAAAAGTTTAGAGATTTTGGCTACCAGAAATTTTCGACCTGCTACGATTTTTTTCACGATGCATTATTTACAACTAAGATATTTAGAAAAAGTTTATAATTACATTATACATTCGGAATATGTTAACTGTATTGAAATTTCATTCTAAAGCATGGACGAATTGAGCATTGACATTTTGTCATATTTTAAAAACTTTGATGCTTTCGTGACCGGAAGGGACGTCATCGACATCCATGAGATCTGGGAATCCGACTAGAAATGTCATGGAGCACATGTAACCAAATTTTTATTATCATCGGACATGCAATGACGGTTTTATAGGCGCTAGTTCGAGATACTATTTTTTCACTAATTCGACCTTAGTTTTGGGTCAAGGTCAAAACAAAACCTCTCGGTTCTGTGCATAATCCATGCCTAGTAATTGAAGAAAAAATTCATTGAAAATATCAAAAATTGCGACCTGTAACGCGGATCAAAAAAATGTTAACAAACATCCAAAAAACAAGCCAGCGCCGAGCCATCAGAAATGACACCCACTGTACTTCAAACTTACTTTATGAGAGAACTGTCATATATTTTGAGCAGAAAATTTTACACCTATATTCAGAATTGAATGGGCTTCCCTCGAGCGCAGACAAATTCACGATACGACCATTCACGTCGGACGAACGACGCTATAACTTCAGATTTGAGTACCGTTTTTGCTTTGATTCGTTCGAAACCGGAAGTGACGCAACCGATATCAATAAATTTTGCGGATTAGATTCGCGCTATTCATGTCAACATCTGATTTAATTTTTATCACCATTGAACTGATATTTACGATTTTAATTAGCAATCGAAAATTTGACGAAAATTGACTGAGTGAAATTTGTTTTTTCAACTCAACGCGCTTTGAAAAGGACAAATATATTGATTGCATATGTCAATTATGAAAGTTTGGTAATTCCATCAGCTTTCAGAAAATGTAAAATTTTGTTACGATCGGACCATAATTAATGAATCTATTGCGAAATAAAAAAGTTTAGAGATTTTGGCTGCCAGAAATTTTCGACCTGCTACGATTTTTTTTACGATGCAATATTTACAACTAAGTATATTTAGAAAAAGTTTACAATTACATTACACTTTCAGAATATGTTGACTGTATTGATCTTTAATTGTAAAGCATGGACATATTGAGCATTGAACTTGTGTCAGTTTTTATAAACTTTGATGCTTTCGTGACCGGAAGTGACGTCATCGACATTCATGAAATCTTTATGGATCCGACTTAAGCTGTCATGGAGCACATGTGACCCAATTTTTATCATTATCGGACATGTATTGACGGTTTTATAGGCGCTCAAAATATTCATGAAACTTATGTTGTCATTCGGACCCATACCGCGATTTTTCGACCTTGGACGCTTGGGAAAACCGTTGGTTGGATGGCCCCATATGACATAAAAAAAAGTTTGCAATTAGAATGAGCTACACGATGATGTAAATTTTGTAACGATCCGACCATTATTAACGGAGTTAGACGAGATACTAATTTTTTCACTTATTCGATGACCTTGACCTTAGTTTCAGGTTCAAGGTCAAAACAAAACCTCTCGGTTCTGCGCATTAATCACCCTAACGATTGGAAGAAGAAAAAAATGGAAAATTTCAAAAATTGCGACCTGTGTATCGCGAAACAAAAAAAAAATGTTAACATAACAAACCGGGCCATCGCCATAACTTGGCGAGCCAAGTTGACAAACCGGACCGATCGCCATAACTTGGCGTTTCGATAACGCCAAGTTAAATATGGCAAAAAATGGCATCAAAGTCAAAAGCTAAGGGGGGTTAGACTTTAATGTCTGGAATTGTAGATTTCTCCCCCGTCAGTGCGTAACATTCCTTCAACCCTGGCTACGACCCCGCATTATATGTTTATGTGTGCGTGTGTGTTGGTTTATGTTTGTGAGACACTCCTAATAGTCGTCATTATGCGCATTAGCTTTACATCATCAGACCAGCAATTACTCTGCGATTGAATTTCTTACGTATGTATACTTTTGTCTCCAAAATACCCTTCACAACACCAACACTGTTTCGACCAAATCGATGTTTTTGTATAACTCGTGCCCATTTCTCCACTCTTCTGCCTTATTAAGGTACCCGGCCAAAGTCACAACTAGGAGTAATGTCTATCGTGGGCCATACAAGAAACATTTATAGAGGAGCCAAGAGACGATTTGATGGCTTTCCTTTTGCGTGTAGATATATCAAGAAGGCGTACGTCACATAAAAAACGTCTTGCATGGTGAAAGGACAAAGTTATATGACCGAACTTTATTCGAAGCAAATATCTTTTTATATATGACACCAATTGAAAATAATTAATAATTTAGACGGATGTGAAAAATATTGTCAGCCTCAGTGGACAACAAAATAGCATAAGCACTCGAGTCTTGGTACATATCCGCGCTTATATTACCTGTCGCCTAACCCATATGCGAGTGGGGTCGTGTCGAGACTCGAGCTGCCTTGAGCAACCGGACCATCTGTACCACTTGACCATATCACAGTACGTTTTTTGAGATCAACGCACGATGCCTGGAGGCTGTCGTATAAGTAAAATAAGACCACATTTCCCACGGTATATGATAGTCGACAGTCAATATAGTTTTCACTTTGGAATGCGTAGGTTTTAAATAGAAGCAAAGTTAACCCTATATATCAATGGTAGTTGTCACCTAGCCTGCAAAAATACTTACTGCCCACCCCAACTAACTGCGTGCCGTACCATTCTGCTCCAATCGCTGTTGAAGAAACAGTATTAGTGTTCGTACAGAAACCACAAAAGAGGCACGCATGGTTGGCTTCCCTACCACTATGAGTCACGACTCTAGTGTAATAACACAGTATTTCATAAACCCTACCACTATGTGACATATTTTGCCTATATTGAGAAAGGATGACTAACTAAATTACACAGTATTTCATAATAACACAGTATTTCATAAACTCACAGAGCCTCTTAAATCAGCCACAATAATATTCACTGCAGCCATTAAATGACACCACGCTGATGTGATATCTTTGCAATTTTTTAAAGATATCTCATCTTAAAGGGACACGTGGTCATGCACTGATGAAAACAGGCGTTCTAACAGCTTACCGCAAGGAGAAGAGGTCGTATCTTAGAAGACAAAGGAGGAAGTAAAACAAATCTTACCCCACTTGATTTGGAGCAAGATGTGTCATAGCCCCGGTCGAACGGTAATATAAATATATAAGTCTACTCGGACGTCTTGTAGGGCTAGATGTGGCAATAACATTATGCAAGTTGTTACCATGGTTACACATGCTCCTCGTCGCTAAAACGTCAATGACGTAAAACCCCAAGTGTTTTCTTTTTTGGCTTTATTCTTCCCGTTAAGACAAGACACGTAAACTGACGTATCAAAATATATCTGTTCAATCGGATTTTCAAGAATATCAAAATATATATTTGGTTTTATAAACCTTGTGAGTAGTCTGGGCTTATAGCATGTTTGGAAAACTTGGCTTTATAAAGGAAAGCTGAAAATCAGCAGGGAACTGTGTATGGCTTAATTATCAAGGTTAGTCGCTTTACAATAAGATGATGTCAGCTTAGTATCTGAACGCATGGGAATCCTCAAGGCCCGGGGGGGGGGCACTTGGTCTTATTCTGGATAGGGGTGTGCCGCGGGACCTAAAAAACCCGCACCCGTCGTACAAGGTCAAAATGGCCAAAAAACATACCCCGTCGTACAAGGTATTATGCGAATGTATAACCCGTCGTACACATTAAACCTGAAAAACATACCCCGTCGTACAAGTATGAGGCCAAAAAACCCGTCGTACAAGTCGAGAGGCCGAAAAAACATATCCCGTTGCGCCGCACATATATAATACCTCTATACACTTAAGTGTATAGAGGTGGACGAATATTCTTTATAAGCGTGGGTGGAGACTCGATCGTCATCACCTTCAGTCTCAAGTTGTTTAGTTTATTATTACTTCTCTGTCCCTTTCTGGAGCTATTGCTCTCAAGGTAAGTCAGTGCGAGGTACATAGATAAATTCTGTTTTTAGGTGACGCGCGTCGTGTCACTCTATATGCACGGAGAGGCCTTTTGTGACTAAAAGTCTGTATGTTGAAGTTAAGAATGAGGTTTTGGGGAGGTGTAGAGTGAGTTGCGGAGGAGATGAAGGGTAAAGTAGAGAGTGATATGTAAGTTGTGATGTAAGGCGAGGTATGGAGGAGGCGTTGGGTAAAGTAAAGAGTAAGGTGTGGTATAACATGAGGTGTGGGGGAGGTGAAGGGTAACATAAAGAGTGATGTTACGGTGAGGTGTAAGGTGAGATGTATGGTGAGGTGTAAGGTGAGGTGTAGGGTAAAATAAAGAGTGAGGTTGTTGTGTGAGGCTGAGATGAGAGAGGTACCATTTAGAGTCTGCCTCCCAAATTAGCTCTAATTGTCGCCTGGTACCCAGCACAGCCGTCATTACTTGTCGACAGAACAGCTCCATCGCTTGGGAGGACTGTGTGACATATTTTGCCTATATTGAGAATGGATTACTTACTTAAATACATCGCCAAAACAGACAACACCTTAGAGAGTAACACGAAGGCGATCTGATCGGCCTTCAAGAGAAGTCTCGGCGATCCCTCACCTTGCTACACCAGCGCCCACGGTGTCTTTGTGCTGAAAATACCCAGCAGATCAAGTTGAGAAATATATTTGTCAGGCAACGTCAGCTCCCAGTCAATCGCTGCGGGATATGACATCAACACGGTTCTGCTCCAGATAGCTGCAATGAGGTTTGAATCTTAGTCCTCAGAATAAGTTCTACTTGCAATTCAAGCGGAACGTGTCAGTCAAAGCCTTGCGCAGGTAAACATGTTAAATATATTCTTAAATTGTCATCATAGGTTGCTTTTCACCTAGTTGTATCGAGTGTCAAAAAAATGATAAGTTGAGACTTATTGTGATATAAGACGCTAGATTTCAAGTTCATGTGACTGTGTACAAATGACTACAATGGGTGCCTGCTGGTGCCTGGTCGCTTGTAATTATTCGATTCCTAAATTCCTTTAACATAGGTGAGATCTTTGGGTTAGAATATATTTGATGACAATTCGTAAATGGTTTATTTCTGATCTTGCGAAGCATCGTGATTCCACCCCCACCTCCCATTTCATATTTTTGGAATGTATATCCTTATCTATATTTCGTCACATTTGTTTCCATACGAAAGATTTATAATCGAAATTGTTTTGGTATAAGGAGGGGCTGATAAATCTCAGGGACTGCTGCATTTCTCCAAGGATCGTTTGTATTTTTGTGACTCGGTCATCAAGACAGCATGTGGGTCAAACAATGATTTATTCAAACATTTGTTCATGTTGCTTTCTGTTGTCACTCAAATGGCACGAAAAAGACAGATAATTTTTGGGGTTGACCTTAAAAATATGAATTTAAGTTGAGACAAATCGATTACCTCCAGCTACTTGGTCATCAATACATGGTCATCAATTAGCCTTCTGTAGTCGCAAACGGTCCATTTGTTTCGTAACGAAGACACCAAATCATCAAGAAAGTCGTCTGCTCGTTGTTTTCAAAGCATCCCCCCACAAACAACAGCAACAATAACACAACCAAATAAACGACTCGTGTACCAAACCACTTTTACTGACGCCTTCCACACAAACTCATAACGAATGACTTCAGCTGTATGCCCGCATATATTGCATCTGTACGCAGGCGTTCGGAAGCGGTTCGGCACTCGGAAGCCTGGCATCGGAAACCGAGCGCCTGTTCATCTCAACTCAATAGCGTGAATACCTTTACAGCACTTAACCCCAGTTGGACGGCGATATACATATATATGACGTCCTGCAGGGCTATACCATGCTAGACCAACCAGGCGTTACGTTACATGGCTAAACTTGCCGATATTCTATTTGGGTTTCACAACAAAAAATACCCAAGTGTTGTTAATCATTAGACAAAAAATACCAAAGAGAATGGCGTACAATATAAAAGGGATAGGTTTATGTAATTCAATGAAGTGTTGACAAAAAAGACGATTCTTAAACCAACCAGAACTTACCCAAGGTTTTCCCAATGTGATGGTTATTACAAACGTGCCGGCAATAGAGGTCAGTTTTTATGCATTTTTGATTTTCGACTGTGTCGGTAATTTTGATAGCGAGGTGTAGCAATGGGTCGATTTGGGTATGACCAGGTACACGAATGGGTTGTGTTTTTATTGATTGTCAAGTATTTAAATCGGCGGGTTAGGGGTAGGTACTTACGGCTATCTGCTTGTCAGGAACCAGAGAAAACTCGTCGAATTGGACGATTATATTACTCAGCCGATCGCTCGTTTGATCTTGAGTAAAACATTGCTAATGTCCTGCAAGCTGAGATTAACGATGTGCAGAAGTCAGAGAGAATAATTAGAAACCGTATATCGATGGGTTCCCTTTTTGTGTCTAGATAGTCCGTATCTATTACCTCAAGGAAGCTCTTCCCTATACCATTTCTAGGAGAGAGAAAAAGCCCCCCGCCCCCAACCCCCCCCCCCCCCCCACACACACACACATCCCCACCTCCACCAACCCATAAACAGAATAGACAGCAGACATAGATTCATGAAATAAGCAGTGACGCTTCTTAGACAACTTCCTTGTACTCAAATGAATTCGAAAGTTATAATGGACCAATCTTTAACTCTCAGTCACATTCGAAACTTATTCACTCATTTTTTGATTTTTGTGTAACGTTTACCCATTCGGACCTTATAACAATCCATTCGATCTCCAAAGCCTTAACTTAACACAAAGTCGGCATCATCAATATATGCAATCGATTCACCGACTTACTTCGGCCATATCGAATTGAACAGCTGGTTTTTCGGTTCGTAAGAAACACCTTTATACAATATTCAAATAGCACGTTTTTGCACAGAAAAGTCAATATATATATAATATATATATATATATATATATATATATATATATATATATATATATATATATATATATATATATATATATATATATATATATATATATATATATATATATATATATATATATATATATATACATATATATTTATATATATGAATTCTTTCATCATTTACTTGTATCATGTTTCAATAAATCGGTAAATCGTAAATTTGGATGCATCAAGGTGTCGATATTTTCCATCTTGACTATTTGGACCACCATAACCCTGATAACTATCATTTAGAGTTCAAGCGACATAAGCAATCAGGAGAAATGTGATTTGTTTTCAGATTAAATTCGACCTGGTACAAGTACAAGCGCCATGCAGCGGACCTCATTGTTGTTAATCTCGGTCGTAATACAGGTAAATATTGACTTTCCTGATTGTGATTGTTGTATTGATGTTATTGCCATCATCCACATGACAGTACTACAAATCCACAAACACCACGAGAGCTATCCGTAAACAGCATGTTTACCTGTTGATGTTAAGATCCAATCAATTGTGTCGTTATCGCGTTATCATCTACCCCTATCCCCCAACCCCACCCACCTCACACACACACACACATACCTGAAGAACCAGTTCTCACTCTAATTTCTTAGTCACCTGCCAGATACTTTATTTCTTCGACGACTTGCTGTCAACGCACCCATAACTAACACCGGGTTAAGCTGTCCCATAAAACACCTGTCGATCACACATCTGTCCCTTAACACACTCCCATAATACACTTGTCCCATCAAACATCTGTTTTAAAACACATCTGTTTCATATAACACCTCGCTTATTAAACAAAGTTTTATGACACACTTGCCCTATAACACACTTGCCCTATAACACACTTGCCCTATAACACGTTTGTTAACGTATCGCGGCAGCCCCATAGAACCAACGCCCTATAAACAAGTATTGCATTAATATGAAGTTTTCATTGTTTTACCCTTATATGTGTGCGCTGTCTTACCGTCAGGTGGTGTGCTTGTTGCAAATGGTGCACGCTAAATGTCGTCTCGAGCTGTGGATGGAGAGTTACGAGAACCCGAGAGAGCATGACTACGAAGGAAGCTGCTGCGATGTGCTGTGCTTCGGCCAATGTGATCATCGCTTCACGTTCTGTCTGGATCGACAGTCGCAGTAAGTCGCTTACTCATTCCTGCTCAGCCGAAGTTGAACCAAAAAGCTCATAGCTTTGCTAAGAGGACTCACTCGCGCCTCCGCCCGACATATTATATGAACATGATACGTGAGCAGCGTGGTGGTTTGTAACAGCGTCTCCTAAAATCAAATGGACATTTTCTGATAAATTCGGGGTCGTGATCGCCTCGACCAATTAGAAAGATCACGGGGCAGATCCCTGAGACTTTGGATCAACAGTCCCATGTGCTTTTGTTGAGTTAATGGTAGCGTCATCTCACGACTTGCGTGTGTATCACTCATTTCCATACTCATCGCATTGCTAGTCAGAGTGAGCCCTCTTAGCATAGCTGTAAGCTCTTTGGTTGAACTGAGTCTTGGATTAATATTTTGACCAATCAGAGGAGAGATAACAATGAATTTCAGTACAGTCGTTTAAATGAGGTAATAAATTTTCAAATCAGTAACGTTCGTACACTGATTTGGCAGGAGCACAGATACAACAGCATGTGAATATTTTACTAAGAGCACAGGGGATTTTCCAAACCAGAACGTCATCAATTTTGGGAACGATATGAAAGGTGTTGCAAATCCTATGATTAAAGACTTCGACACGTGCCCTGTAAGTGTTTAATTAATATGTATATATATTCAGTATAATTAGCCTTTATATTATTACATTGTGGTGGATGCGATTCATACATTTAACAATGTTACTGCTGAAATGCATGATAATTATCAGTATTATGTCATGATTATGAACGTTCATTTTTATTCTGCCCGGGAGGTCCGTGCAACAGAAAGGGGATAGAGCTGTTCAACATCTCTTGGGGGAGGTCCAGTCATTTTCAAACTCGAATGTCCGCTTTCTCAGTCGAAAAATAATGAATGCTCCTTTACCCTGTTATACACATATATTTGGCACCTGGTTATAGCGGTCGCTTGCATATAATGACAACATCTATTTAATCCCTGATGTCATGGTACTCAAGTCTTCTGAGGGAGGTGTCTCTTACCGACATCTCTAGTGTGTGTACCCGAACGTGTCCGCTCGATCAGCACATACGAGAGTTTCAAGAGAGCACTCAAGACGCACTTTTTTAGGATTGCTTTTAACCTGTGATATATCAAATTATATGAACGTGCAATCGATTAGTTCGCCGTAGCCTATTATTGATGTACACTTTTATCTTTTCTAGTCTTATATTGTATTATTTATTATTGTTGATTGTTATAACTTGTACAGCCTGTTGAGATGTATATGGAATGGGCTTTAAATAAATAATCATTATCATTAGAAGTTTCATTGTATACAATTTGTGATTGTTTGTCAGGACGGCGCCAGGTTTAAGGTCCATGTGTTGGATGACGACTCCGGACACAGTGGCCATGACCTTGTCGACAAATTGTTCTATACCATAACATGGACACCGTACAAGACTAAAACCTTGTCGAGATGGACACCCAAGACAGTAAATGGAATCAGGCGTAAAGATAAAACAACGTAATTTATCACTACGAACCTACGTTTCTCTGTAATGGATTACCTTTCTCGTTGATGCCGTTTAAACATAATTTTATGATTAATATCTCATTGTCTTTATTGTTCAGGAGCTAGATCGGTTCCATCGCCTTCTGGATAATATTGTTCTCGGATATCATATTCAGTGTTTGTAAGCATAGTGGAACTTCTGTTAATCGTATTACAACGCATATCCTGCGATCGTTTTTCAGTCTGCGGATGTGGTCGCGTGTTTACTGCCTTCCCAATTATTACGGATCGAGATGTGGTACGTTTTGTGTGGCGACGGATTCCACTTCGGGTCACTATCGATGCGATCCAGATACAGGCAGTTATATCTGCAATTATGGTTTGTCTTTATGGATTACACATATGCACTTTTCTTTTCCCAAACATTCATATATTGAATGGGCCTGAATTGTTACATACAGGTTGGGAGGATCCCACCTCCAAGTGTACGGTATTCGCTGATGACTGTCATAATGTTACCTGTCAGAATGGAGGTACCTGCGTTGATGGGCCGAGGTCGTACACCTGTACTTGTCTGCCTGGATTCACAGGTATGCAACTTGCATGATATGCTATAGGCTTAGAGCATTATCAATAGATGCTGATGTGTCAATGTTAGCTCAAGGGCCGTTGTGGATCAGACAGAGGCGACGCGTTTGGTCTCAAGCCAAAGGTCGCGAGTTCGAGACTACCATACCGTGTGGGCGAAGTGGACGATTTCATTTCGCATTGAATTCCCTGATAAGAATTCATCCTTCCCCCAAATACCCTAGATATTGATGCGACAACCCATCATACTGTATTTCGCTAAATTGTATTTGGTACCGTGTTTCCCAGGTGTCAACTGTGAAGTGGATATCGACGAATGCGCGTCTCACCCTTGTAACAACAGCGGTAACTGCACCCAGGCGGTGGACAGCTTCACATGTGATTGTCCGCCAGAATACGTCGGTACTAAATGTGAATATCATGACTGTGAAGTCACATCGCCGTGCTTGAACAACGGTACGTGCTACGAATCCGGAAGCTGTCTCTGTCTTCCGGGTTTTACCGGAAACGACTGTGATGTGCATCTTTGTGACATCCGCCAGTGTAAGAACAATGGTTCATGTGTTAGAGACTCTGGCCATTGTGATTGTACCGACGATTTCACTGGAGAATCCTGTGGTGTGGATAAATGCTCACTGATTACGTGCGAGAACAGTGGCACGTGCGATCGCGGACGATGTCTGTGTCCGCCAGCTTTCACCGGAAGCTATTGTCATAAGCAGATTGACGAATGTTCGAGTAATCCGTGCCAAAACCATGCTCCGTGCATCGATGGTTTGGGCTCTTACTTGTGCAAATGTTTGCCCGGGTTCGATGGTACTAACTGCCAAGATATCAGTGTTGGGGTTGACATCGGGCCTAACGACACCTTGCGCGGGCCTTCTGATGTCAAGGTATGGTTATTTCCCCCAAATGTGAAACAATTATATTTGCATAATCAAGCTTTGCAAGCCGGACAGATTCAGTGTTGTTTCTTCCAATCACAGTCAGAGGTATCACTCGTCTCAATATGTTACGTTTCCTACTTACCTTTTGTATTCTAAATGGCCCCCATATCATGTCTTTCAGCTGCTTCAAAACACATTTCAAATGCATGGTTCAGAAATATTCACAAAAACGTGGATTGTGTTTCAGGAGCCTATACCGATTTGGGCGCTGGTGTTGGTCGTTATTATTGCTGTTCTGATCATTATTATCATCTTGGGTCTATGCTGGAGACAAAAAAGGTCAGTTAGTCGGAACTCGCTTGAGTAACACAGCCACACTTTACATACACACAGACGCACACACACTCTCTTCCTTTCTCTGCCTTTCACATATATATAAACACACACACACACACACATAGATATATATATATATATATATATATATATATATATATATAGATATATATATATATATATATATATATATAGAAAGAGATATATATTATATATATGTATACATATATATGCATAAACATATATATATATATATATACATATATATATATATATATAGGGAGATATATATATATATACACACATATACATAAACATATATATATATATATATATATGTATATATATATATATATATATATATATATATATATATATATATATATATATATATATATATATATATATATATATATATATCTATATATATATATATATATATATATATATATATATATATATATATATATATATATATATATATTATATATATTATTTCACGCTGTGTCTAAGGAATGCTAGGAGAACACTTATGGTAACTAGTATGGCAAGACCTGTTACAGAGACATTCCATAATCGCAGTTACTCTTCGGATCCGAGTGTTCACAGCAGCGCCAATCCGAGCGCTTTGGCACGCCCGGCACCTGCGAAAATCATGGCATTCGACAGCGTCGAAGAGGACAAGGAGTTCCATGTTTATGATGATATAAAATCGCAAGACGGCGTCGAAGAGGACAAGGAGTTCCATGTTTATGATGAGATAAAATCGCAAGACGATGGATATCTCTCACCGTCGACATTGAGGGCGCCCCCTGCTGTCCAACCTCTCGCAAACGACTACGAGAGCCCGCGAAATTTGCAGAATACCTAAGGCCCAGCTGTGCCAGATGACGTTGACAGTCTAGCCCGCCCACAGATAAAGTTTGAACGCTTTAGACAGATATCCCACTCATTATCCTATACTCCAATTGTACAGTTTTGCATTTTAAGACTAATGCCTTGTTAATTATGCCAGGAGCTTTACAACAGAAGATTGCGATCCCAGATAGCACAACGCCGGTGGGCCACCAGCGGACCATCGGCAGCTGCGCCGTCGGCCCGCCGGAGCAGCCACCAATGGCCCACCGGTGGCGTGACCAGCTGATAGCCGTCGGCCAGCCGTTGGCAAGCCGCTCATAGTGACAAGCCGTCGGGCCGACAGTGGCCCACCGATAACTCATCAAGTATTTAAAAATGCCTCATGTACTAATGTACAAAGAAGAACAGCAACACCATATTTTAATTAGTTTATTAAGAAAACTAAATCTAAGACAAATCGTTATAATCAATAAGTGCAGCGAGCCTTGTCATCTGTAGCTCTTCATTCAGTTCTTTTTCTGAAATCGTCGACCCGACGCTGCCCATCGCTACCCTACCCGACGCTACCCTACCCGACCCGACCCTACGCTGCCCTACCCGACCCGGCCCGATGCTGCCCTACCCCGATGCTACCCAACGCTGCCCACCGCTACTCTTCCCTACCCGACGCTACCCTACCCAAGCGCAACCACCGTATGCCACGCTTGGGACGCCGCGCTCTGGAGTCTGGTCGCTTGTGACGGGCTAGCTAGGGGGCTATGCATGGTGCGTCGGCAATGAGAGTAGTTAAGCTATTCAGGGCGTCAACATTCCTTGTTAAAACGGAAATTTATATTGATGATGGGTAAACTCAACGTTATTTTACATAAGTGAATAACGGTATTAATCTTAAAACTTGGGTACGAGTTGGTCTGGGTACGAGTTGACCCTAAAGGGCCTAACTCCTTAAATCCAACTCGGGTAAATTTCATGAAAAAAACATTCAAATACAAAGAAATGCGATGAATACTAGATGTTTTCATATCCCATGTATTATGTTAATACGTATTTAAAATGGATTAAGGTACTTGTAACTCACCTAACACAGTAGAAGTGATGAAAACTGAGCGATTTTTACGAATTTCAAAATAACGCCAACATTCAGCGTCTGAACTAAGGTTAAGGTCGTTACTAATTTGTAAAGATGCAGCTAGATGGCGCGATGGCAGACATCCGGCCGAAGACGAGCTACCGTTGGTACAGCCCAACGGTGGCTGGTCATCGGCTAAAGCCGACGACGAGCCACTGTTGGGCTGTGGGTGGACCGTCAGCTGGGAACTGCCGACGGTAGCCACCAGCGGGCCGCTGGCGTTGTGTTATCTGGGATGTGTGTACTCCACAATCAAGTTTAAAATGCAACTTCCGGCAACAGCTGTAAATGTTATACATGTGGTGTTTTTTTGAAAATATGTATTGTAGATACGAAGGTAAAAAGGTCGTATCTTTGGAAAGTAGATGCAAGAAATTGCTCGTGAAAGCTTCAAACAGTACTTACAACATATGATTTGCTTGTTTATGTCAGAAGGTAATTTCTTTTGTAGATTAAGCGGCTCTATAGAAATGGATCAATAGGTGCATTTTGTCAAGTTTGTACATATGACAAATTTGTCTGCAGTTTGATAATAAGTTTAATGATATGGGAGTATTTGAACAGTAAATAAAGCTTTTATTTCAAACAGCCGGTTGACATTCAATGTCATAGGTGATGGAACTTCTCAGAACAGCTCGTTATGTTATTCAGTCATAATGTTACACATCATAACGATTAGATATCCCTACATCCCCATTGTTTTAGAAATGACTGTTCTTACATGGTCAATTATGTGAGTTATGTCATAAGCATTCTCAGGGGGGTGCTGAAAATAATGATCAATCTACTGAACACAAATGCTCAACGTCAACACGAATGAATACTGAACATTCTATTTAAATTCTGACTGACAATCATAGGGGTGGACTACCCTATGTCAGAAAAGGGATTATTCTGCCCTTTCACGTAAGACATAAACTAGCACACAGCTTCACTTTGACTCGAAGAGTCCCTCTGGAGCTCTTATAATTATTCTTTATTATCAGTGTTTGTCTCATTTCTAGACGGGACTGGCTCACTGTCTCCATTTTAAGGCTCTGTGCAATTTTCCTTTGCGGGTGGTGATGTTCATAAGTGTCGACGGTAACGACGAATGAGGTTTCCGTGCTCGTTCCGAACTATGTACGGTCATGGCTTGCCACTTTTGCTTATGACTGTTGCAGGCTTCCATGTATTGGATGCTTCATCATGAGCTCCTACATTTCCTCCCATTCAGGGAGGTAGCTCTCTTGCGTGTTGATCTGCATAGCCTTTTTGTTTGAACATGGCTCTCTGGAGTTGTTCGTTATGATTATGTTGTATACCAGTGTTGTCTGGACGCCGACTTGGTAGTGTTGTAGGAATTGGTCGACTGAACAACATCTTTGCAGGGCTAGGAAGGCGAGTATCTAGTGGAGTAGCTTTAACGTTCAAGGAGCTTTATATATGTCTGCACCCGATTTCAAACATTACTTGATGATTGGCTTTATATAGCCTATCTGCCGCTCGATGGATTCATTAGACTGGGCATATCTTGGGCTGCTTGTTGTGTGATCGATTCCCCATTCAGCACAAAACTCGCCATATTCTCTTTGAAATTGTGGCCCGTTGTCCGAAATGGTTTCCGCAGGTGTGCCTAACAAGTGTTTCTTTGGTAGCAGTGATGACGGATTTTGCTGAAGTTGATGTTAGCTCTTTGACTACAGGAAATCTGCTGTGATAATCATTTATAATCAGGTATGTTCTGTCGTTAATATTGAACAAGTCAGTGCCCAGTTTGACCCATGGTTTGCATGGCTTCTGGTGCATCATTTTTTGTTTGTTGTGGCTGCAGCTCTTGGCAGAAGGTGCACTGTTTGCATATTTTTTCGATGTCTTCATTGAACTTTGGCCAAAAAACGCTTTCCCGTGCTAGTTTCTTAGTCTTCTCGAACTTTTCGATGCTTGGGCAAACAGATATGAAATCCACGTGGACATTATGATAATAAGATAAAATATGGCGAGAATCGCGAAATACGCAATGACTACCGAGACAAATGGCATTGGATGGAAAACAGGAAACATTGTCGCCTCAATATCGATTACAATAAACGAAGGATGCCTATAAGGCTGGCATTCTCCAGCCCACAGAAAGATACTTTGCCGCGTATTTGCAAGGATCATCCTGTGGTTGACGAAGTGAATATCAGGAGTATTGACTTCGAAAATGGGAAACGGAAGTGAATCACATCCATTTTTCTATTTTGTGAAGTGAAACAGAAAATAAGAGAAATTGTCGTTTCCTATACTTGAAGGTGAAAAAGAAAACAGGAAAACGGTCGTTTTCTGTTTTTCTGTTCATAAATATAAAACAAATTTCTAACACAAAGTACAATTCCTTAAAGATCGAGCTCATTTGGGCAATATGACTTTTACCTTTAAGACAAAAGCGTGGATACACACCTGACTCTCTGTTTATCTGTTGCATCTGAACTGCAATTTGCTTGGGGAAGAATCTAGTACGACATGTAACCAATGCCATAACTAGAAGCATTTACGCTTAATCTAAAGGGAAGGTGAACAACAAGGGAAAGATTTTACTTGAGACTGAATGAGGTAGCATTTGCGATTGTCAAAGACGCATTCTTCTTTGCTGTTCCAGACAAATGAAATGCCACTGCTAAGCAGTTCCTTTAACGGCCTACCCTTTGCGAAGAAATAAGGAATAGACTTCTTAAACCAAATGAGAAGGTCAATACATACCCTCATTGGAAACCTCGTAATTGATGCTAGCCCCATTCCCTTGAACCCCCACAGCTTATCTGACTCAACCCTCTCGGGATCTGAGGCGGCGGAGAAGAGCGAACCCCCCTAATCGAGGGATGTAGACTAGTTTAATATATTGCGCCCAAGCAAAGGAACATTTTGGGGCCTAATTTAAAGCAAGCTTGGTGGTCAAACACACACACTGTAGACCTGTAAGATGTTTTTCAAACGTGACCTAAATAGAATAATATCTTCAAAGATAGAAACAAATGAAATAAGTGTCGAGCGATGGAGTGCCTCCTAGTCCATTGAAAAGTGAAATGTGATCAAGGCAGTTTTAAGTCCGATTTTTGAACGTGCTCAAGCATGTGTTTAAAACTGCGCAACAGTTTGCAACAATTGGCTAAAATGACTAAAGTTTAAGCCTCTGAATACCGAAAGAGCCAACATAACCTTAACACGGAGCGTTTTTCCCGGGTTTTGCCTCTTCCGAGCCTAGCGTGACATTTTTGGATGCTTTACATTTGGGCTTGGAATTGAAGGTCTTCCTTCTCATCTACTGGTTATATTCTCCACTTTAAAACAGCTTATCCAATTGGTGCCTCCGGGCATCCCTCTTGTTTGATGGCGGACAATATAGGGATTTTACACACAAAATGAGGATTACCTGGTACCACCAAGATGTCCATATTTTTAAAAAGAAGGCTGGTGAGGCTAGAATGTTGTGTTCCATCAAGGCAAGGAGTAACATAACTAAGCTATTGGTTATAACTCCTTGATCAAGGACATTTTCAAGATTGAACCAAGAAAAGAATTTAACTTGCTCAGAATTGTCAACTACCTAATGACTCCTGACGATCAACCCGCCTTGTACTCATGTCCAACAATTATCCTAGCGAATTGTCCCCCGACCGCGGGACATAAACATGTTTAGGATATTCACATTTGTACCAACCCTGATTTGATGGGAAGACCCAAACAGACGCCGCGTTTCAGTCGATGTCTCTGATTGGTCAATGTCACATATACCGCAGATTTGCCGCCATTTTGGTTTTTATCCGCTTCACAGAGGATTAAACTGATATATACGCTGGACCCGAATTTTGATGTCTGTCTTCGAAACGAGTCAAATTAGCTGATCGATTCATATTAACTATGCATTTCATACTGTTTGGATGTTATAGATGACATCACTGAAGTATACCTGTAATTAAATGATTTTTTGGCGCGCAACTAATACCTGTGTCGATCCTGACTGCCTGATTAAGTTTACCGCAAGTAGTTCTTGTGTTCTGATAGGCTGAATAGGTTGGGCTCAAGTGTATCTGCTATTGGATTGGTTGAATCAGCTCCGTTTGACTGTTTTAGTTACGCGCAAGTGATTATTAATATTCGCGCAAGTAAATATGTAGTTGAGCGCTACATTAGAAGTTATGCCCCTCACGGCCAACCTTACTTAAAGGCTCGCTGGTCCCCTAATATTTAGCTTCACCGCATACACTTGCTGGTGGACTGAAAGCGGGTGGTGGGGGGGTGGGGGGATGGTTAAATAAGGAAAATCGACGCATGCGCAGGCCATAGCCATCGGCATCGATCAGGTTTTAAACACGCTGCCAGCGGCGATAGTATTAGCTAACTTAAACTCGAGTGCTATAGCAACTACTGAAATGGAAAGAAGGCGCAGATAATTTCCTGACTGAGTTTTGTTGCGAATCATGACTTGGCTGGAACCTTACGACCCACACATAAACCCCCACGCTGAGCTAAGCGCGGCTCAGGAGGTGGGCTTTATATGTTGGTGTATCTGTCTTGTAACATGGTGTTTCCAACTTTGGATCCAATTCACAAGCGATCCCAGTAGACGTCGAAGCCAACCTCTCGACCGACGTACGCAAATCTGCCAGTCCACCAGCCAATGGCCTCACGGATACGAATGGAACGCCGAAGACGACATCGGAAGATGGTAACGGTGGTGTGGTCGAATTGCGGACGATAACTCCAAGCCCCCAGGCCAGAGCTCCACTGGAGACGCTGGTCACTCTGGGAGTCTTGATGCTATTCTTCATAGCGGCTGATTATTGGAAGGTAAGCGTAATCTCTTGTGAGTAGTTTACCAAACCGCGCCGCATAAGTGGGTTTGAGATCGCAAGAGGGCTTACAAACTCGCCAGCGGACTTAAACTCACTTGCGGATATTTAAAAGCCGGCAGACTTTATATCGCCTGTGCTTTAAGTTGAATGTGAACCACAAATATTTTGTTATAGATATATGCAGTTTTATTAACCTGCAAAATTTTGCTCGCCGTTGCAACTTATGGCTGACCAAAGCGAACGCTTCTTTAAGGCGAGTCCAGACCAAAATATTCTACCACGTTCAGGCTATAGGACCACAAAGTGTGACGTCACCTCGCTGACAACGGTCTTCACAGGCTCTTGGTTTTCATTAGGATACCGTAGTTGATCAAAGAGAGACTGCATAAAAAGGGGTGGCGAGTTCAGGACCACGGGCGATAGCTCGAATGTCTATAAATTTCGATCATAATGACCTGTACGATCCACTATGTATGACTTTGATGACTTGCAGGTCTTGCCTCCGATGGATGGGACGGACATACGCCAGAGACACATTCCTCTTCTTGATTGGAATGCTCTTCCTCGTGGCGGGCTTCTTTACAGTAGCAAAAACAACTGACAAGATACTAAATAGGTATAGGTACTACCTACTTTACATTGGAAAGTAGGGGAAGGAGCGGGATTTAGATAAGACGGAGTGCCTCGCGACGAAGCTTCCCAAGTACAATTTTAGGGGTCAAAAAGTAGGTTTGCACATGCTAGCCAAATGCTCGTAGTTCCTGTCACCTATCCAAAAGGGTTAATAAGATGTGTAAACTAATGTTCACCTTCCCACAAAAATGCATCGTGTAATTAGCTTCTTTGGAAGCAAAGCAGGGAATCCATTTCTCAGGTACAACAGCGCGGTAATGACCCTATGTAAGGAGGGCCATTGAACACATATCTGTTCTTCTAGATCTGTCAATTAACCATAAAAAGCCTTATTCGGTCGGGGAATATAATGTACGAAAATAAACGCAACGTCCTTTAATAACCACACCACACCGTGAGAGTCTCGCCTGTTGATTTCAATAAATTAACATAGTAAATACGACGGTGCCAGCTGACAACGCAATGCCATGTCATGTCAGTGAGTAGACCAATGCTGCTGACTTGATGAAAAATGCAATTATGGATTCATACATTTTGGTAACGTTGGGGGTTTGGGTAGTGGGTGGGTTGGGGTTGGGGGAGTAGCAGCTGATGGGCGAGAATATGATAAAATAATGATCTGGTGAATAACGTTGCATACAATGATTAATGACAGTATCGATTATCACATGGTCATAAATATAATTCTACCAGCACCACTACCCCCCCCCCCCCCCCCCCCCCCCACCTCCACATCCATCAACCACCGGCCTATGTCGTGAGGGGATTGGGGGTGACGCTATATTCATTTCATGGACAATGGATTGTGAATTTTCAATTAACATAAATTGATAGAAGAAAATGATATATTAAAGCAATATATATATATGGTGTGACGTTTGAGCAGGGACCAGACTGAGGAATGGAAGGGATGGATGCAAGTGATGTTCGTGTGGTACCACTACTTCGCCGGCGGCGCCGACTGGTACAACTGGATACGCGTGTACATTGCGGCCTATGTATGGATGACTGGATTCGGTAAATGTCATTCAAAATCCTTTCATCATCACTATTTTATCTGCATGAAAACTACATACAATATCTCCTCAACTAACCATTTATTAATTGAATTGATTTGCAACTTACATGCAATTTAGGTTCCGCACACTACCTATATGATTATGCTTTCATTACAATTGAAATTTTCTCTATGATTTTGCTCTGTACAATTTATGTACAATTTACATACAGTCGACTTACAGTCTTCATTCTGTCCACATTGATTCTATAATAGATACCTACATACCTGCAATCAATAATTGATATTGATTTTTAATCGATCTTGAAAACATCTATATAGCAGTTACATTAAATCTACGCTTAAACCTTGATTTATGCGCATTGTATTGATTGCACTAACATACGATTTCCAGGTAATTTTTCGTTCTTTTGGATAAAAAATGACTACTCCTTATGGCGATTTGGGAAGATGATGTTTCGATTGAACTTCCTAGTTTTGGTCGTGTGTGTGAGCATATCCAACCCGTACATGCTCTACTATATATGCGCCATGCATACCTATTGGTTCCTCACAGTCTATGTCACAATGGCCATCCTACCCTCATGGAATAAGCACAGATATAGGATGCTTTCTAAGTTAAGTATCTACGCTCTAGCTAACGCCATCATCTTCGATCTACCGGGTGTATCGTCTGCTGTCTTCCGACCTTTCTGGTTTATACTCGGTTTTAACATGGACGGAGTCGACATTATGCATGAATGGAGTTTCCGAGCTGGGCTCGATCATTGGTCATGTTTTATCGGCATGATATGTGCTTATAATTACCCATATGTGGAATCTTTGGTGCAGTATTTAGAATCCAGTGATAGGCCAAAACTGTATGGCATTATACCAGCAGGTTGGCTCATTAAAACAGCTGTTGGCTCTGTGCTATTAATAGTGTTTTGCTGGTGGTGCGGGGCAATACTACCTATGGAGAAATTCACCTACAACAAATATCATCCTTACACTTCCTTCATACCAGTTCTAACCTTTATATATTTCCGGAATATATCCCCGTGGCTACGCACAAGATACATGAACTTGTTTGCCTGGCTCGGCAAGATTACTCTCGAAACATATATATCCCAACTTCATATATATTTACAGTCCAATGCCAAGAGTTGTATTGGATACCTGCCTGGATATCCATTGTTGAATTTTGCGCTGGCCACGATTATCTACTTACCGATTGCTAATGGTTTGTTTCATATAACAAATAAACTGAGTCATTATTACGTTCCAAATAATAGATGGGAATTGGTTAACAGATGGACGCATATTCTGGTAGCTATAGTCTGCGCCTGCTTTGTGAGTTGGCTTTCTAACCTAGTGAGTTAAGTAACATGACTACTTGGCGTTAGTTACATGGGGATAGTCTATAGGGGATTATATCTAGGGTTCGCTTATCATTTCAGTCAATGTATTGGTGGTCGTATAACTTGGTGCTGATGTGATTGGTGGGTTATTGTGCACAAATAAATTCATCGACTCTTGATGACTTTGAACCAAGGAGTTGAACAGATGTTTTTATTCCAGCCTTTACTCTGTTATGTATTATTACTCGCTGCTCTAGATATGAGAGTAAAGTCGCTAATATATTCAACAAAAATAAATGTAAAATCCGATCAGATCGCAGACAATCTCAAAATGTTGATATCAAAAGGTTTGTGATGCTGTTCAAAGTTAGTCAGTTGGAAAAGTGAGGTGACAAAACGTCATTTGTTTGGTTCCCGTATGTACCCAATTGACGAAGAATACAGAACAAATACCCAGTTAACTTATAGCTATTCTAAGACGGCTCACTTCCATTGACTTGTGTGTTGTGCGTTTCTAACGTTTCGACCCCATTCAAACCAGCAAATATCACATCGGACTGCTGTTTATGTTGACGAAATGGAGTCATTTTAGTGGTCAAGGATAGACATTATGACAAACTATGTGTGGGCACACAGGTGACAGATTCACATATTCTGTCGAATGTGAACCCACTTAGCGAAGCTACAAGCTCTTTGATACACCACTGAGGACATATAGTGAAAATGGGCGGATTGGAATGGTGGTAATGGTTAGGAACAGTCAAATGTTCCGTCAACTCAAATACACAAAAGCTGACGGCCACAGTGGACAACAAAATAGCATTAGCACTCGAGTCTAGGTTAACATCCGCGCTTATAAACTTTGCGAATCGCTTCGCCAAGTTCGTTTGTGGCATGTATGTTTGTATGTGAACATTTTTTTTGTCTGCCGATACAGGTCGCAAAGTTTAATGCTTAATATATCCATGCTGCAGGACTCGATTTTAAAACAGTTTACATATTCTGTATGTGTAATGTAATTGTAAACTTTTTATATTTATATGTAGTTGAAAATAATGCAATGCTATAATAATTCTTGCAGGTCGAAAATTTCTGGTAGCCAAAACTTTTTAATTTCGCATTTGATTATCTAATTATAGTCCGATCGTAAAAAAAAATCTACATTTTCTGAAAGCTAATTCAATTACCGAACTGGCAAATACTTTGAAAATAATCGTCGTATTCAAAGCGCGTTGAGTTGGGGAAAGAAAATCGACATTGACATTAATCGTCAGATTTTCGATGGCTTGAAAAAATAGTATATACCGGTCCCTTGATCATAAAATTGGGCCAGTTGTAGTCATCGACGGTGCGAATCAAATCTTTTGATTTGATGGATATCGATTCCGTTAAGGCACGAATCAAAGTTAAAACGGGACTGTATCCTGAAGTGAACGTGTCGTTTCTCCGTCGTTAATAGATCATATGGTACATTTAATTTCACTCAAAAGAAGCCCGTACAATTTTCAATAAAGGTCAATTTGGACAAGAAAAACACATACCCACTCACTCACACACACACGCACAAAGGCATTCACACACACACACACACACACACACACACACACACACACACACACACACACACACACACACACACATATATATATATATATATATATAAATATATATATATAAATATATATATATATATATATATATATATATATATATATATATATATATATATATATATATATATGTATATATATATATATTTATATATAAATATGCATATATATATTCATTTATATATATATATATATATATATATATATATATATATATATATATATTATATATATATAATATATATGTATGTATATATATATATATTATATACATATGTATTTATATATGAATATATATATATATATATATATAATATATATATATATATATATATATATATATATATATATATATATATATATATATATATATATATATATATATATATATATATATATATATATATATATATATATATATATATATATATATATATACATATATACCTCAGATATGCCCAGAACCGAGAGGTCAAGGTCCTCGAATAAATGAAAAACTAGTATCTGTAATAACTCCGTTAATATTAGTCGGATTTTACATAATTTACATCACTATGTCGCTCATTCTAATTGCAACCTTTTCATTGTATAAATCTGGACACTGAACGAACAGTTTTCCCAAGCGCCAAAGGTCGAACAATCTTGGTATCAGTCCTAATGTCAACAAAAGTATCATGAATATTTTGAACGCTTATAGAACAGTCAATACATGCCCGATGGTACAGCAAATAGGTTCACTTGTTCTCCGCGACAGCTTAAATAGGATCCCTAGATATCATGGATGTCGATGATGTCACTTCCGGTTACAAAAGCACCAAAGTTTTAAAAAAATGTCACAAGTTCAAAGCTCAATACGTCCATGCTTTAGAATTCGAAAATGTAATGTAATTGTAAACTTTTTTCTAAACATATGTAATTGTAAATGATGCATCGTTAAAAAAATTGTAGCAGGTAGAAAATTTATGGTAGCCAAAATCTCTAAACTTTTTGTTTTGGCAAAGCTGTTACAATTATCAAACAAATGCTATTAAAATATTGTTCGTTTTCAAAGGGCGTTTAGTTGAATAAGTAAATTTCACTTAGTCAAGTTTCGTCAAATTTTCGATTGCTAATAAAAGTGTAAATATCAGTTCAATAGTCATAAGAATTAGCTCAGATGTTGACATAAACGGCGGATCTAATCCGCGAATTTAATTGATATCAGTTTTCTCACTTCCGGTTTCAAACGAATCCATGTTAAAACTGAAAAAAATGAGGTTATCGCGTCGTTTGTTCGTCGTTAATGGTCGTGTCGTGAATTTGTTTGCGCTCGAAGGAAGCCCATTCAATTGGGATCATAGGTGTAAAATTGAGTGCTCTAAGTACCCGACAGTTTTCTCACAAAGTAAGCTTGAAGTACATCAGGCATCACTTCTGCTTGCTCTTCACTGGTTTGTGAAATTCTAAAATCTGGAGTTGCTCCGTGGGTTACCGTTCGATTTTCACAAAATTTTCACCCATTTAGCTCAATTCAATTGCCAACTTTTTTGTAGATATATCGCGTTGTAAAAAATCCATAGTTTTCTCAAACGTCCAAGGTCGAAAAAAATCGTGGTATCAGTCCAAATTTTAAGAATATGAACCCTAGAAATTCAATTGCCCATAAAACAAATAATAGTCGTTCCATTGCGGCAGAAATTTTGTCGAAGGTTATCAATGACATGATAAGTTGTATCGTAAATTTTCATGGTTGTTGATGACCTCATTTCCGGTTCGAATTGATATCAAAGTTTATTAAAAATACCGCAAGTTTAACTGCCAATCTTGCTGTGTTTAATGCTTTGATTTTTTAAACTGTTGACACATTCTGGAAGTTTTATTCAATTGAAATCTTTTTCTGTCTAAATGTAATTGTCAATAATGCATTTTTAATTTAATTCTAGAATGTCGAAAATTGGTAAAATTCTTACAATTCGTAATGGACAACCCAATTATCGTCTGATCTGAAAAACTTAACATTTTCTGAAAGCTGAAACCACTAGCAAACTTTTATTACGATATGTTCTACCTAAATATTCGTCGTTTTCGATGTATGTTTGGGTGAATTTGGGTGGTTTTTTCTAAAATTGTAAATATCGATTTAGTAGTCATAATAATTGAGTGTAATTTTATGGCCGTCGATGACGTCACTTCTAGTTCAGTACGCATTTAATTTACAGGGGAATAGAAATCGGAACTTAACGTGGCGTAACTCCGTCGTAAATGGTCGTATCGTAATTTATTCAATCGAGGGTAGCCCATTCTATTTTGAACAAATAACTTAAAGGTGTATTTCTATATTTGCGATTGGTTCTGTAATAAACTATGCTCAACCCGTGGTGATGGCATAAAAATTAATACAGCTGATAAGCTAGATTTTGGTCAAATAATGACGCTATGATTTCTTCAGTTCTCATGGACTATTGTGTCATCATAATGGTTGTTTTTTCTTTCACGGTTCAGGTATGGAAAGACAAAAAAAAAAATAATAGCTCTCATTCGAAGCTGCTCCAATATTAAGGTACCGGGCAAAGCAGGACTGCTGTATATCGTCCATCCAACAAGAAATTCCCCAAACAATCTTCCTCATCAGAAACACGTCTACAAAGACTGCCATACTAAGTTTGAACATGATGACAATAAATTAGAGCTGATGGCTGGTTTTCTGGCATGGCTGTTTACATGAAGCCCTTGAGGAAAGTACTGACGATCTCCTTGAGCTTGGCGTCGGAGTCAGGGCTAATCTGACCCTCTGTGCGGATGGTGTCGAGAAGAGCCTTGTGAGAACCTCGAATGTGGGTGAGGAAGTCAACCTCAAACTCTGTAATGCGAGCTGGGTCCAGCTTGTCAAGGTGACCACGGACACCATCGTAAATGACAGCAACCTGGTCCTCCACAGCCATGGGCACATATTGGCCTTTGTGTGTTTGTTTGTTTGTAAACTGTTTTTGGTAGGCGATTCCAGTCGCAATTGTTGATGAAAGTTATAAAAATAATTTAAAAGGTCGACAACAATGTTGCCAAGAACCCAGGCTCTTTTATATGACCTTGACCTCATACTAAGATCAAGGTTATCGAAAAATGTGAGTATATATAAAATCCCGAATAGCTCGTTGGAATCCTTGCGATCTTCATAAAATTTACACAATTTTGTAGCTCAATTCAATTGAAAACTTTTTTTCTAAAAATAACGCGCGAAAACCAGGGTATTTTTTTACCTTGACCTCAAACTTAAGTCATGATCATGGAAAGAAATTTTGAACCATCAATATCTCGTTTAACAATGGTCAACTTCTTTTTATTTGTATCCTATATTTACCTCATCATTGTATTTAAAGCAGAATGTCTTATTGTATATACCTACCCCATGTTGTAATATCTCACCTAGCAGCACATTCCAGTGTATTCATGTCACGTCCTCTTAAGAGATCACCCTCAACTGAAGAGTTCCGTTTATGTCTTTGTCGATCAGCTTTATTTCAGGATCGTTAACCACAAATACTGTTCAAGAAAAGCGTTTAAAGTTAGTAAGCACTAGACCGCTATATTGCGTACCATATGGAGCGACGATTGATATCAGCCGTGTTATACGATGTGTGACAGTTTTGTCATCATCAAACATTTCTAAATATTTCAAGTGAGATCCAATAATTTCATGTAGATATAAACCAAATGATTGTAATAGGGATCACTGTTCCATTGCATCTATAGTTAAGAATGTACATTTTTAGTCTGTGTTTTTGAGGAAGTTATGTATGTCGGCGGGTTAGAGCAGTTGATGGTACTGACCAAAAATATATTGTTTGTGCTGCCTATATACACGCTCTAGTTATAAAATAGATGCAAGTGGCAGCTAAAACAGTCATTCATTACCTCCAAGAGTTTATTCTTCAGCGATGATTCATACAATGGATGGAAACAACATCAACTTTATCGCAGGTAACATGCAATATAAAGTGCTGTATATAGCGTGTAATCAATACTCACTTCAACACATACATCAGCTGTCATCTATATTCATTGTAGCCCAGATAACATATCCTGTACATATCTTTTTCATCGTCATCCACTTGTATGTCCCTCTTTTTTCCATTTATCCTAGAAGGCGGCTGCTTAATCAGGTCAAACTTATCTATTAACCTTTCTAGGCGCCATATAACACATACGTGTTTGTGTGCCGTTAAACCCTATTCTCACTCACTCACTCCTGTACACTCACAATTTGTCAAACAACCTATCATTGAATGCTCAGGTGATAAATATCAAACCAATTTTGTGCGAATATACTCAAATATTGAGTCACCACTTATCCTTCCAAGGGCATGAGGTGGGAGTATTGGCGTGGGGTATTGGCAGGTAAAAATGACGATCTGTACATCCTAAAATATTAAGTCACGACTTACCCTACACGGGGCAGGAGGTGAGAGTAATGACCTGGGGTATTGGCAGGAAGCTATAAACTCTTTGTTAGAGCTCGTTGAATTAAGGGCCACTTGAAAGTGCACTGCTCATTCGACGTTGAGTGGATTTGAGCGTACATTGATTGAAATAGAAGAATAAAAGAGCCATTGAAGTTTATTCATTATATTTTTTGGGAAAAAAATGTATTGGCAACAATCTGAAGTGCTATTAGCCGTGCATCTCTAATTCAAACGTTTTATTGAACCATTATAAAAGGTAAGATATTAAAGGTAAGGTAAGTATTAGTAAGATAACTATTTTCATTATAGTTTAAGGAATGCTTAGAATATGTACTGAAGAAACTACATGAATATATTTCATCTGTTTATGTCTTGCGATACATGGTACCAAGTTCAACATACTTTCCTAAAAGTATATATACTAATTGTAAGATTTCCATGACGATAAGGCTTATGATGATAATGATGATGCTAATGACGATTTTTGTGAAGAAGATAATTCTGAAGATAACCTTGATGGTTATGATGGTAATGATGATGACTATGATAACAAAACTGAGTTCGCCCATGTACCCATGGGTCTATTTTATTACCTGTCGCCTAACCCGTGTGCGAGTTGGTTCGTATCGAGACTCGAGCTGCCTTGAGCAACCGGACCATTTGTACCACTCGACTATCTCACAGCAAGTATTTTATGATCAACACACGATACCTGGAGGCTCTCGTATAAGTTCATAAAGACCAGATTTACCACCTTTAATGATAGTCGTAATGATCAGTCAATACTCGATCTACAAAAGGCCTGAAAAATAGTTTTCACTTCGGAATGCGTAGGTTTTGATAAGAAGCAATGTTAACCCTAAATTATTAATGGTAGTTGTCACCGAGCCTGTAAAAATATTTTCTGCCCACCCCACCTAATTGTCTGCCGTACCATTCTGCTCCAATCTCTGTGGTAGAAACAGTGTTACTGTTCGTACAGAAACCCCAAAAGAGGCACGCATGGTTGGCTTCCCCTACCACTATGACTCTAGTGTAATAATCAGCCACAATGATATTCACTGCAGCCATCCAATGACACCACGCTGATGTGATATCTTTGCAATTTTTTTAAAGATATCCCATCTTAAAGGAACACGTGGTCATGCACTGATGAAAACAGGCGTTCTAAAATCTTACCGCAAGGAGAAGAGGTCGTTTCTTAGTAGACAAAGGAGGAAGTAAAACAAATCTTATCCCACTTGATTTGAAGCAAGATGTGGCATACCCCGGTCGAACGATAATATAAATATATACGTGTAATAACACATCATTTCATAAACCCTACCACTATGTGACATATTTTGCCTTTATTGAGAATGGATGACTTACTAAATTACATCGCCAAAACAGATTACTCCTTAGAGAGTAACACGAAGGCGATTTGATTGGCCTCCCTGAGAAGTCTCGACGATCGCTCACCTTGCTACACCAGCGTACGCGGTGTCTTTGTGCTGATAATAACAAGCTGATCAAGTTGAGTAATATATTTGTCAGGTAACGTCAGCTCTCAGTCAATCGCTGCGGAATATAACATCAACACGGTTTTGCTCCTCATATCTGCGATGATGTTTGAATCCAAGTTTTCGTAGTCCTCAGGATAACTTCTAAGGTGTTAATTAAAGCCTTGCGCAGGTAAAAAGGTTAAATATATTCTTAAATCATCATCATAGGTTGCTTTTCACCTCGTTGTGTGTATCGAGTGTAAAAAAAAAGATAAGTTGAGACTTATTGGGATATAATACGCTAGATTTCAAGTTCATGTGACTGTGTACAAATGATTACAATGGGTGCCTGGTCGCTTGTAATTATTCGATCTCACTTTCACCCCGCGTTCTATTTGTTACCCAGTAACGCCAACTTTTTCTTGGTAATGGCGCCGAATGTTAGCGAACTTTAACTCGAAAATTTCGAGTTCACAGATCGGGGAAAATTCCTTTAACATATGTGAGATCTTTGGGTTAGAATATATTTGATGACAATTCGTAAATTGTTTATTTCTGATCTCGCTAAGCATCGTGAATTGGAGAGCGTAATGATTTACATCCAACGTGTGGTTTATAGTTAGGGAGGCACCGTTTTCGATGGAATGACACAACTAAATAAAAAAAAGATTTCCACAGTACAGTGAGATAATTATCTTGAACATTTATAAGCATGATTTTCGATCAAGTAAAATTCTCGGCACAAATTATAGGAATGCATTATTTATGTCTGCGTTAAACGTAGCTATGTATTAACAAAATGATCCTTGCGTTCCCGATATGGGACTGAACAGCCTCTTTAATAACAAAGACGCGATCTCCTTACGCATCGGCTTCTGCGCAGGCAAGGATTTGCTCCGCTTGTTATTGCCCAGTCATAGGTAAAAACCAGGTCAAATCACTTGCGCCCCGTTACATATTGCAGAGATGTTATGTTAGCGTAACACGTTATGTTAGCAAGCTGCTTGGCAACAGCCCCTTGGAAATTTTGATAGCGAGGTGTATGTAGCAATGGGTCGATTTGGGTATGACCAGGTACACGAATGGGTAGTGTTTTTATTGATTGTCAAGTATTAAATCGGCGGGTTAGGGGTAGGTACTTACGCTATCTGCTTGTCAGGAACCAGAGAAAACTCGTCGAATTGGACGATTATATTACTCAGCCGATCGCTCGTTTAATCTTGAGTAAAACATTGCTAATGTCCTGCAAGCTGAGATTAACGATGCGCAGAAGTCAGAGAGAATAATTAGAAACCGTATATCGATGGGTTCCCTTTTTGTGTCTAGAAAGTCCTGAGCTATTACCCCATAGAAGCTCTTCCCTATACCATTTCTAGGAGAGAAACCCCCAACCCCACTCCCACCTCCACTCACCCATAAACAGTGGAGTTGAACAAAAAAACCGAATAGACGGCAGACATAGTTTCATGAAATAAGCATCCCCCTGTGGGTCCGGGGGTAGAATAGGTCCACTGTATCCTTCTGCATGTCGTAAGAGGCGACTAATAGGGGGCAACCTGTTGTGGTGGGTTGCGACTCGTGTTCGGGACAATGGGATCCAGGTGGTTGAGTGGAGTGGTTCTTTTGAGGGCCATATCTGCAACATACCACTCTGGCCGGGATTTCGCCTAGACGAGAGGCTGGAATGGCCTGGTCCAGTCAATCGGCTTGTGGTGACTGGCCCTAGGATAATCGTTTCCATTTTTATCTTTTCCATCTCCATTTTCATTTATCCTAGAAGGCGGCTGCTTTATCAGGTCAATCTTATCTATTAACCTTTCTTGGCACCATATGACACACTGGTGTGTGTGCCGTGTGCTTACGTACTATCATGAAATAAGCAGTAACGCTTCCTTGTACTCAAATGCATCAAGGTGTCGATATTTCCATCAAGGTGTCGATATTTCCATCTTGACTACCATAACCCTGATAATTATAATTTAAAGTTCAAACGACATCAACTATCAGGAGAAATGTATTTGTTTTCAGATTAAACTCGACTTGGTACAAGTACAAGCGCCATGCAGCGGAACTCATTCTTGTTAGTCTTGGTCGTAATACAGGTAAATATTGACTTTCCTGATTGTGGTTGTTGATGTTATTGCACTCATCCAAACGACAGTACTTCAGCTCTACAAACACAACGAGAGCTTACCTGTTGATGTTAAGTGCTAATCAATTATGCCGTTATAGTGTTATCTGTCCCATAACACAACTCTCCCATAACACACCTGTCCCATAACACATCTGTCCCATAACACACCTGTCCCATAACACACCTGTCCCATATAACAACTGTCCCATAACACACCTGTCCCATAACACCCCTCTACAATATACACTTGTCCCATCACACATCTGTTTCATAAAACACCTCGCTTATTAAACAATGTTTTATGACACACTTGCCCTATAACACATTTTCCCTATAACACACTTACCCTATAACACGTTTGTTAACGTGTCGCGTCAGCCCCATAGAACTCACGCCCTATAAACAACTCTTGAGTGATATCATTGTTTTACCCTTATATGTGTTCGCTGTCTTACCGTCAGGTGGTGTGCTTGTTGCAAATGGTGCACGCTAAATGTCGTGTCGAGCTGCTGATGCAGAGTTACGGGAACCCGAGTGAGCATGACTACGGAGGAAGCTGCTGCGATGCGCTGTGCGTCGGCCAATGTGATCATCGCTTCACGTTCTGTCTGGATCGACAGTCGCAGTAAGTCGCTTACTCATTCCTGCTCAGCCGAAGATGAACCAAAGAGCTCATAGCTTTGCTAAGAGGGCTCACTCGCGCCTCCGCCCGACATATTATGTGAAAATGATACGTGAGCAACGTGGTTTATAATAGCGTCTCTTAAAATCACATTGACATGTTCGGCGGGGTCGTGATCGCCTCGACCAATTACAAAGATACAAGGGGCAGATCCCTGAGACTTTGGATCAACAGTCCCATGTGATTTTGTTGAGTTAATGGTAGCGTCATCTCACGACTTTAGTATGTATCACTCAATTGCATACTCATCGCATTGCTAGTCAGAGTGAGCTCTCTTAGCATAGCTGTAAGCTCTTTGGTTGAACCGAGTCTTGAATTAATATTTGACCAATCAGAAGAGAGATAACAATGAATTTCAGTACAGTCGTTTAAATGTGGTAATAAAATTTAAAATCAGTAACGTTATACAATGATTTGGCAGGAGCACAGATACAACAGTATGTGAATATTTTACCAAGAGCACAGGGGAATTTCCAAACCAGAACGTCATCAACTTTGGGGACAATATGAAAGGTGTTGCAAATCCTATGATTAAAGACTTCGACACGTGCCCTGTAAGTGTTTAATTAATATATATATATATATTCAGTATAATTAGCCTTTATATTATTACATAGTGGTGGATCTGATTCATGCATTTAACAATGTTACTGCTGAAATGCATGATAATTATCAGTATTATAGCATGACTATGAACGTTCATTAATATTCTGCCCGGGAGGTCCGTGCACAATTTGTACACAATTTGTGATTGTTTGTCAGGACGGCGCCAGGTTTAAGGTCCATGTGTTGGATGACGACTCCAGAGTCAATGACCTTGTCGACAAATTGTTCTATACCATAACATGGACACCGTACAAGACTAAAACCTTGTCGAGTTGGACACCCAAGACAGTATATGGAATCAGGCGTAAAGATAAAACAACGTAATTTATCACTACGAACCTACGTTTCTCTGTAATGGATTACCTTTCTCGTTGATGCCGTATAAATATAATTTTATGATTAATATCTCATTGTCTTTATTGTTCAGGAGCTAGATCGGTTCCATCGCCTTCTGGATAATATTGTTCTCGGATATCATAATCAGTGTTTGTAAGCATAGTGGAGCTTCTGTTAATCGTATTACAACGCATATCCTGCGATCGTTTTTCAGTCTGCGGATGTCGTCGCGGGTTTACTGCCTTCCCAATTATTACGGATCGAGATGTGAAACGTTTTGTGTGGCCACGGATTCCACTTCGGGTCACTATCGATGCGATCCCGATACGGGCAGTTATATCTGCAATAATGGTTTGTCTTTATGGATTACACTTATGCACTTTTCTTTTCCCAAACATTCATATATTGAATGGGCTTTTTGATTGTTACATGCAGGTTGGGAGGATCCCACCTCCAAGTGTACGGTATTCGCTGATGACTGTCATAATGTTACCTGTCAGAATGGAGGTACCTGCGTTGATGGGCTGAGGTCGTATACCTGTACTTGTCTGCCAGGATTCACAGGTATGCAACTTGCATGATATGCTATAGGCTTAGAGCATTGTCAATAGACGCTGATGTGTCGATGTTAGCTCAAGGGCCGTTGTGGATCAGACAGAGGCGACGCGTTTGGTCTCAAGCCAAAGGTCGCGAGTTCGAGACTACCATACGTGTGGGCGAAGTGGACGATTTCATTTCGCATTGAATTCCCTGATAAGAATTCATCCTTCCCCCAAATACCCTAGATATTGATGCGACAACCCATCATACTGTATTTCGCCAAATTGTATTTGATACCGTGTTTTCCAGGTGTCAACTGTGAAGTGGATATCGACGAATGCGCATCTGATCCTTGTAACAACGGCGGTAAGTGCACCCAGGCGGTGGACAGCTTCACATGTGATTGTCCGCCAGAATACGTCGGTACTCAATGTCAATATCATGTCTGTGAAGTCGCATCGCCGTGCTTGAACAACGGTACGTGCTACGAATCCGGAAGCTGTCTCTGTCTTCCGGGTTTTACCGGAAACGACTGTGGTGATCATCTTTGTGACATCCGCCAGTGTAAGAACAATGGTTCATGTGTTAGAGACTCTGGCCATTGTGATTGTACCGACGATTTCACTGGAGATTCCTGTGGTGTGGATAAATGCTCACTGATTACGTGCGAGAACAGTGGCACGTGCGATCGCGGACGATGTCTGTGTCCGCCAGCTTTCACCGGAAGCTATTGTCATAAGCAGATTGACGAATGTTCGAGTAATCCGTGCCAAAACCGTGCTCCGTGCATCGATGGTTTGGGCTCTTACTTGTGCAAATGTTTGCCCGGGTTCGATGGTACTAACTGCCAAGATATCAGTGTTGGGGTTGGCAACGGGCCTTCTGGCAACACCTTGCCCGGGCCTTCTGATGTCAAGGTATGGTTATTTTCCACAAATGTGAAACAATTATATTTGGAACATAATCATACTTCGCGAGCCGGACAGATTCAGTGTTGCTTTCTTCCAATCACAGTCAGAGGGACCAATCGTCTCAATATGTTACGTTTCCTACTTACCTTTTGAATTGTAAATGACCCCCAGCTCTCCTGTCTTTCAGCTGCTTCAAAACACATTTCAGGAGCCTTTACCGACTTGGGGGCTGGTGTTGGTCGTTATTATTGCGGTTCTGATCATTATTATCATTATCATCTTGGGTCTATGCTGGAGACGAAAAAGGTGAGTCGGATCTCGCTCGAGTAACGCAGCCACACTTTTCACACACACAGACGCACACACACAGACGCACACACACACACACACACACATATATATATATATATATATATCTCTCTCTTCCTTTCATATATATATATATATATATATATATATATATATATATATATATATATATATATATATATAGATATATATAGAATATATATATATATATATATATATATATATATATACATAAGCAAATATATATATATATATATATATATATATATATATATATATATATATACATATATATATATATATATATATATATATATATATATATATATATATATATATATATATATATATATATATACGCTGTGTCTAAGGAATGCTAAGGAATGCTCGGAGAAAACTTGTGGAAGCTAGCATAGTAGAGACCTGTTAACGAGCTATTCAATAATCCTGCTTACTCGTCGGATGCCAGTGTTCACAGCAGCGCTTTGACACGCCCTGTACCCGGGAAAACCATGGCATTCGACAGCGTCGATGAAGACAAGAAATTCGATATTTATGAGGAGATAAAAACTTGCGAGATGTGTCCCAATGGAATTCCAGAAAAATTGAGTTCTACGCAAGACGATGGATATGTCTCCCCGTCGACATTGAAGACGCCCCCTGTTGTTAAACCTCTCGTAAACGACTACGAGAGCCCACGAAGTTTGCGAAATACCTAAGGCCCAGCTGTGACAGATCACATTAACAGCCCAGCCTGCCATCAGATAAAGTTTGAACGCTTAAGACAGATATCCCGCTCATTATCCTAGACTCTGAATGTAGAGTGAAGCATTTAAAGATTAAAGCCTTTTTAATTATTCCCGGAGCTTAACAACAGAAGATTGCGATTTGTGTACTGGACGATCAAGTTTTTATGTTCAAAATGGACTTTAAAATGCAACTGCCGACAACAGTGGTGTTTTCTTGAGAATATATTGTAGATACGAAGATAAAGAGGTCGTATCTTCGGAAAATAGATGCAAGAAATTGCTCGTGAAAGCTTCAAACAGTACTTACTACAAATGATATTGCTTGTATATGTAAGAAGGTAATTTCATTTGTAGATTAAGTGGCTGTATAGAAATGGATCTATAGTAGCCCTACAAGACGTCTGAGTAGACATCTTACTTTCTCTTAAAACGACGCAATGAAAAAAAATTGTGATCGATTCAGACAACTACCAAACACCAAACATACCCAAGTGATAGAGTTATAGAATGCAATGATGTTTTATGGACAATTTTATCCCTTTTCGGCGGGGGATTTCATCCATGGTAATTATTTATGGTTCGATCAATTTGGGTAGCGGTAAAAAGTCCGAAACACAGCAACATGTTTGTTTTCAATTCAAGACCACGTGCATTGCGCATGCTTAGAATGACATGCCCCATCGACGACTAATGCTAAGCCCGGGTGGGGTTGGGGGGGGGCACTTAAGTGTATAGAGGTAGTATACATGTGCCGCGCGACCGGGTATGTTTTTTCGGCCTCTCGTCTTGTACAACGGGCTATACATTCGCCTAATAGCTTGTACGACGGGGTATACTTTTTGCCATTCTCAACTTGTACTACAAGTACGGGTTTTCGAAGTCCCGCGGCGCACCCCTATCCGAGTTAGGACAAGTAATCTTGTGACATGTTGTAAAATGCCATACTATCCATCAGTCGTATGCTTTATGCGAACTTTCAGAAGTTTGGGCACACAGATATAAAATCAGTGTGGACATTATGATGATGTGATAAACTATGGCGAGAATCGGTACGCGAAATACGCAATGACAAAATGGCATTGAATGGAAAACAGGAAACATTGTCGCCGCAATATCGATTACAATAAACGAAGGATGCCATTAAGGCTGTGAATCTCCGGCCCGCAGACGAGTACTTTACCGCACATTTGCACGGATCATCCTGTGGCTGACGAAAGGACCAGAGTGAATATCAGGAGTATTGACTTCGAAAATGGGAAACGGAAGTGAATCGCATCCATTTTTCTATTATATGAAGTTGAAACAGAAAATAAGAAAACTGTCGTTTCCTGTTTGAAGGTGAAAAAGAAAACAGGAAAACGTACAATTCCTTAAAGATCGAGCTCATTTGGGCAATATGACTTTTACCTTTAACGGCCTAGCCTTGCGAAGAAATAAGGAATAGATTTCTTAAACCAAATGAGAAGGTCAATACATACCATAATTGGAAACCTCGTGATTAATGCTAGTCTACGTCCCAATTCCCTTGAACCCCTACTGCCTATCTGACTCAACCCTCTCTCGGGATCTGAGGCGATGGAGAAGAGCGAACCCCCTTAATCGAGGGATGAAGACTAGATTAATGTATTTCGCCCAAGCAAAGGAACATGTTTGGGGCCTAATTTCAAACAAGCTTGGTGCATTCGGTCAAACACACATTGTAGATCTGTAAGATCTACAAACAGTACGTGGCCTCCAGTTGCCAAACTGTTATACCTGAAATAACAACAACAACAACGGCCACCTGCTGTCTTCTTATTAACTTGGTTTTGATGCAAAGTCAATTGGTGTTTGCTGCGTTAAAGCGTGGCCGTTGTAATGTGCTTATAAATCAGAACTCAATTCATTGTGATAGATCGTCGGACTCGCTTAACAGCTGTTTGGCGCGCTCTATTCACGGATAGATTGTCAATTCCGAGTTGGCTGAAAGCAGGGGGCTATAGCCATCTGCTTCCATCAGGTTTGAAACACGCTGCCAGCGGCGATAGTATTAGCTAACTTAAACTCAAGCGCTATAGCAACTACTGAAATGGAAAGAAGGCGCAGATAATTTCCTGACTGAGTTTTGTTGCGAATCATGACTTGGCTGGAACCTTACGACCCACACATAAACCCCCACGCTGAGCTAAGCGCGGCTCAGGAGGTGGGCTTTATATGTTGGTGTATCTGTCTTGTAACATGGTGTTTCCAATTCTTCGGATCCAATTCACAAGCGATCCCAGTAGACGTCGAAGCCAACCTCTCGACCGACGTACACAAATCTGCCAATCCACCAGCCAATGGCATCACGGATACGAATGGAACGCCGAAGACGACATCGGAAGGTGGTTACGATCTACCGGGGGTATCGTCTGCTGTGTTCCGACCTTTCTGGTTTATACTCGGTTTTAACATGGACGGAGTCGACATTATGCATGAATGGAGTTTCCGAGCTGGGCTCGATCATTGGTCATGTTTCATCGGCATGATATGTGCTTATAATTACCCATATGTGGAATCTTTGGTGCAGTATTTAGAATCCAGTGATAGGCCAAAACTGTATGGCATTATACCAGCCGGTTGGCTCATTAAAACAGCTGTTGGCTCTGTGCTATTAATTGTGTTTTGCTGTTGGTGCGGGGCAATACTACCTATGGAGAAATTCACCTACAACAAATATCATCCTTACACTTCCTTCATACCAGTTCTAACCTTTATATATTTCCGGAATATATCCCTGTGGCTACGCACAAGATACATGAACTTGTTTGCCTGGCTCGGCAAGATTACTCTCGAAACATATATATCCCAACTTCATATATATTTACAGTCCAATGCCAAGAGTTGTATTGGATACCTGCCTGGATATCCATTGTTGAATTTTGCGCTGGCCACGATTATCTACTTAACGATAGCTAATGGTTTATTTCATATAACAAATAAACTGAGTCACTATTACGTTCCAAATAATAGATGGGAATTGGTTAACAGATAGACGCCTATTCTGGTAGCTATAGTCTGCGCCTGCTTTGTGAGTTGGCTTTCTAACCTAGTGAATTAAGTAACATGACTACTTGGTGTGAGTTACGTGGGATTAGTCTATAGGGGATAATATCTAGGGTTCGCTTATCATTTCAGTCAATGTATTGGTGGTCGTATAACTTGGTGCTGATGTGATTGGTGGGTTATTGTGCACAAATAAATTCATCGACTCTTGATTACTTTGAACCAAGGAGTTGAACAGATGTTTTTATTCCAGCCTTTACTCTGTTATGTATTACTCGCTGCTCTAGATAGGAGAGTGAAGTCGCTAATATCTTCAACAAAAATAAATGTAAAATCCGATCAGATCGCAGACAATCTCAAAATGTTGATATCAAAAGGTTTGTGATGCTGCTCACAAGTCAACTAATTACCACAATATTGTTGCAATGATTATCCGAGGTTGCTATCTCTGCAACAGAGAGCATAGCTAATGGTTCTGACTACAACTGAACTCATACAAAGGGCCATGGAATGTATTCCGATAAAATAGTCAAGTAAATGAACAACTACCACAGAATATCATGACCTGCACAAATATAGTAAAGAAACGTTTTGGTTGCATTAATATCTAAGGTAGTAAGGCTGGGCACTCAACAAATTAGCACTGATTGTTTGCTCATTTAACGTATTACGTCTACTGTGAAAACCAGTGGCAAAATATTCTTATAAAAGCAATATTATAAGAAGATTATAGGGTGACCCCCAAAGAAAACACTAGGACTACTGACACTTGATTATTACTTCTAAATGAATGACCTGTGGTATACGTGTATTATCTACATTATTCATGCACTAGAGAATCTCCATTCATCGCCACGCAGTGGTGGCATTGGGTAGGCAGCATGCCCCCCGTTGGTGGCTATCACTGCCAATGAATGAGGGGCCGATACAATTTCGAGAGGATTCCCCAAACATTAAGCGGGGTGAGGGGTTGCAACTATATATCCTACGTTTCGACCAATTTTAAGTAATAATCTATAGTCGAAATATTTATAGTATTTCTTCGCTGTCGACGATCGCAGTTACTGCTGAGCATACGTTGCAACGCACACGCTATGACGTCATGGTACACAATAACCAATTTTAATACAGCTCAACTGTGTCTACTGCTGATGCCCTGTACACAATGACTGCCGCATACGGGAACTGATTTGCACAAATACTAATTCATGCGATAGCAATATTTCGCCATGCTTTCGAATGTATTGCATTTACCATAGCATTTCTCGTTTGGTGAAGTTTTATTATAATCTTATAGCGTGGTAAGCTGATGTTCGTTAATCTATCACCAACGCAAAATTTAATCCCGAGTGAAACTTAACTTATATATTTCGTCTAAATGTGAATACCAGGTACAATCATAGATTGTCTTTAATCACTAGTTTATGAACTCTCATTAAGGTTTCACAGATAATGTTGCGAAATTAGCAGTAAAAGTATTAAGAATCCGATAGAACTGACGGAAAGACAATCGCACTCATTAACCTCAGTCATATGCCGACTTGATTGCAGTTATCAAGATCTCTCTCATAATGGTAGCTATGAGCATGATATTCATCTTCTCAATAATTACCAACGACATAACAAAACGTGATAAATATTCTAATTTAATGAAAATGGAAACGTTTGATCATGTGCAATGTGCTTGAAAACCGAATTTTAAGTGCACATTATTCTTGGCAATTGGGGAAAAAATACACTGGTGAAAGTTCATCTGGTGAATTACATACACGTTCTATTACATAATCACTCTTCAATAGTCAAACATTAGATATACATAATAATATGCAGGATTCACAACAGTATTATGTGATTAATTAGTCAGAATGATTAATATTTCCCCAGTGTTACCCGGTAGAAGAAGGCAAACATGTGGCATTATCATGATGAATAAGCACATCAATTTAATACTGTTTGGGATAAGAAGGGAAATCAGGATAAATTCTTATATACACCACGCAGTTAGGATAGCCGAAATACAGTGAGTGTTAAAACGAAAGTTGATCTCACATCTTTTTGCAATTTACAAATAATTGCTCCTGGTAAGATGGAATTACATCATTTTGGACACGATAATGTTCGTTGATGTTGCTATGGTTAATTGCGATGGCTGTCTGTAGGCTAATAAATATATGCAGGATAAACACAATAATTCGGTGCACATTTGAAAACAATGATTTCATAATGTCGAGCCTATCACTGAAGGAAATAAACGAGATTGCGTTGTTGAAGGATACAATTTAATGTGCTAAATATTATAATCTCATATTCATTACATAGAGTTATCAAAGCAAACTCATAGGTACTGACTGATTAAAGAGGGAGACGTAGGCAATCAAGCAGACCTCTAAACCACTACTTCTAAATATATTTACCCTAATAAATCTGATAAAACAAATATTGTATCTAACAAACTCAACAATATATTTTTGATTACCCTTTGCACTACAGAGAAAAATAAGAGGAAATATTAGTTTGTTTTGAGTGGAATGTCGTTTTTTAAGACTCATTAGCATATATGACAGTGGCACTTAAGGTGGATGTATAACAAATCATTGCTAAGTACTATTCCACTGCTCTGCCTCTAAACTTCCAGCCTTAACAAAAGTCTGCTATGCCTACGACACGAAGTGAGTGCTCTAAATGTCAGCAATACTTTTAATGCAACGAATTACAATATCTATAGACTTTCATCATATAAGGCAAAGATTTATCATGGAATAAGTGCGTCATGATAGTTAAAGATCGCAGTTGGTGTTGAGCATACGTTATGATGTTAAAGAGACAACAAGCCTGTAGTCAATTTTCTGAACACAGAGATATCTACTTTATACAAATATCATATATTGTTGTGTGTGTATGTGTATGTGTGTGTGTGTGCTGTGGATATTTAAAAACGCCCACACAGATAATATACAATACACCTGCAGGTACACTGGGCCAATGCATAAATGTCACAAGATATTGAGCAGAGATCAGAATGCAGATGAGGTTTGATGACATCATAAAGGTGAGTTGTTTCTGTCCTTGCGACAGCAAAGGCAGCAGCCCTGTGTGCAGGTCCTCACGATATCATCAAGACACATACACAAAGAAGCAGCGAAATAGAAGACAGAAGCGCCCCATCCTAAACCATAGCCAAAGCCCAGCGAATGCGGACCCAGCTTGGGTCCTACCTCGATGGCTACTGGGTAGACTACTAAAGCCGCTGTGCAACTGAGAGCTGGAATAAACATAGCACAGATCATTTCAAAAGCGATCATATTTGAGATGAATTACGAGTCGAAATTGGTGACATTGAGAACCACGGATATAACGCTGTAGTCACTATTGATTGGGAAGAAAGCCAATGATACAACGAACAGCATCCGAGGGGAGCATATTCATTGGTCTCAACATTTGTAGCTTCGCGACTGCGAAGGTATCATGTACTTACCACAAATAAGAAATATTTCTCCAGCAGAATGGTAATAGTAAATTTTCTTGGGTAAGGCTCCTGTGCATACACCACAGATTGACAAGACACTCGCCAGAAAACCAAAAGCCACCGAAAATAGTAACAAGCCTATAACCGCATTCTGCCAGTCTGGAAAGCAGATCAAAGGTAACCATATGTTAATGTGAGTCAGTGATAGTGCATAATGAAACAATGTTCTGCTGTTTGCAAAGCTATCAAATTTATCATCAATAACCATGGTCAACATGTACAAAGATAAGCAGTGAAGTAACATAACATAACTGGCTCACCTTCCAACGAGTGATATGAACAGCGTTCGTGTGAAACTTCAATTGAACATGGTTATGTACAATTTTTGCATAACACTTACCTAATATGCTCAGCCAACAGGACCCAGTTGCAGTCATGGAGGCTTATATGAGGGTGGTGGGGGGGGGGGAGATGCGGGGGGGGTGTTGATAAGGTAAAGAAATATTAAACGAGCATACATGCTTTGGAATCTGGGCATTCAATGGTACTGTTGTGGATCACCTCAGCATAACAAGTGCGCCATATTCCTACAGAAGAACCTGTGTGACAGAAGTGAGGCACCTATCAGTTCGCCGACTAATGAAGGTAAATGATGTACGAAATGAACGCAGATGGATTGTGTGATTTGGGGGAGATGGCTAAAGAAAACGAGAGTATATAAACATAGAGATATATATATATATATAGAGATATATATAGATATATAGAGATATAGATAGATATATATAGATATATATATATATAGAGAGATACAGATATAGAGGGATATAGAGAGAGGGATATAGATATATATATTTAAGGGAGATTTATATAGATATGGGTATATATATAAATATATATAGGGATATACCGAAATATATATATATTCATACATAGATATACATATATATATTTTATATATATATATGTATCATATATATTAATACATATATATATGTTTATATATATGAAATATATTTATAATATACAAATAAATATATATATAGGTATATGATACATATATATATATATTTATATATATCTTCATATACATATATATAGAGATATAAATAAAACATATACATACAAATATATACATATATATATAAATATATATATCTATATATATATATATATATATATATATATATATATATATATATATATATATATATATATATATATATATATCTATATATATATATATATATATATATATATATATATATACATATGTCCTACGAGTTGCCAATCGTATGCAGGTATTGCGACAGTGAGGTGTGCATTGACATTTCCGGCAATTGTTTCTATGAGCCTATGAGACTGGGCTGTTATGAGCCTATGAGACTGGGCTGTTATGAGCCTATGAGACTGGGCTGTTATGAGCCTATGAGACTGGGCTGTTATGAGCCTATGAGACTGGGCTGTCTAAGGATTATATTTGGATAGATATAACTATGTTAGAACAATTATTATGAATGAGAACGTTAGATTCAGCAACAATTGTCACGTAGCCATCGATTTAGTATTTTGACAGTAACTTTGTTCCTTCTTATTCATAAACATCATGTGTTACAACACAACCTTCTCTACTATGTATACTTCGTGTTAAAACAACATGTAAAATACAAATGGTACATCGCATTAAACGAGGCAGATTTGCAAATTTTATACAAAATATTACCATAGCAGCACAATATTGAAATATCAACAAACAAGAGTCAATCCTATATATTGATTAAGGCCGGTCATAATATTACCAGATGACAGCTATCCCATGGCTTAAACTCGGTACACACCATTATGGTGCAGCCAAGTGCTAAATTATTAAGTCTCACTTGCTGCTGTCGAATTAAAGGGGTTACTAGTGGTAACATTTAAGAACGGCACGTTCACGAAACATTAGCTAACCCCTGAATTTGCTAACCACTGAAGCCCAGATCGACCCGCCTATCAATGAATGCATTATGAACGCTCCGAACAATACTGACGCAGCAGTATGCCTAACATTGAAAGATTAAGTCCGTAATGTAGGATATCAACACAATATTGGTTGGATAAATAACAACGCCTCCTACTTCGCCTATTGCTAAGATAAAAGGACAATAAACACCCATCATCGCAATTTGATGCTGAACTCATCATTTGTTTATGACTGAAACCCCACAGAGGACGGACATCAATTTTAATCATCACCCAAGGCACAATTTTGTCAATGATGACTAATTGGAGCTAAAACTAGAATAGCTTGGCGTGAACTCATGAATGCTTACCCTGGCTTAGCTAGGCACACTGGCGTTTAAAACCTATTTTCGATTAACCTCTGTTTCTGTTTAACTACACAAAGCAAAGCCCGCATATAATGCCCAATCTGTTTTGACGTTTAATGACCACTTATACTTGGGATAATATACGATCTTAAGATGTAAGTGATTGCCCATAAATGAGGAACCTAATATTAGACAGAAATAATGTTAGGTTGTGGTTGTGATTCTTAACCTCAGGGTTGGTCACTTTAAGGGTGCACGTCGCTCAGGGTTGGTCACTTTAAGGGTGCACGTCGCTCAGGGTTGGTCACTTTAAGGATATTTTACGTTCATATTACGTGATAATGTGATTTACGAGTAACAAGTCAGTAGGTCACATTCAGGGATCGAACCCTCAACCTATGGGTCGAAAGGCGCAACAGTAAAACAATACACCAAAGGATTAGGTAATATAGTGGCGTCATTCTTACTTCAATATTATGGAAATTTTATGACAGGGTGCCAAAAGCAGCAACAAAATAGGCTTCTCGGGACGGCCTGATCTTGGAGAGCCCTGTTAAATACAACCCTGGTGTAAAATATAGAATTCAAGGACAAGACAAAGACTATATATATATATATATCTTATGAATCTGATGCCAATGGGTATAATGTCTTCCTGTGGTTATATATATATATATATATATATATATATATATATATATATATATATATATATATATATATATATATATATATATATATATATATATATATATATATATATATATATATGTATATATATATATATATATATATATATGTATATATATATGTATATATATATATATATATATATATATATATATCTATATATATATATATAGTATCTCTGTATATGTATATGTATATATCTCTATATATCTATATATATCTATATATATATGTCTATATATAGTCTATCTCTCTCCCTCTTCTATATCTGTCTCTCTCTCTCTCTCTGTCTATATATCTGTCTCTATATATCTCTATCTGTCTCTGTCTCTCTCCCTGTCTATCTCTCTCTATGTCTCTCTCTCTCTATGTGTCTCTCTCTCTGTGTCTCTATCTCTCTGTCTATATGTATCCCTCTGTCTATATCTCTCTCTGTCTCTCTCTATCTCCCTCTGTGTCTCTCTCTATCTCTCTCTCTCTCTCTCTCTCTCTATATCTCTCTATCTATCTCTATGTCTCTCTCTATCTGTCTCTCTCTCTCTGTATCTCTATCTCTCTGTCTCTCTCTCTCTATATGTCTCTCTCTATATATCTCTGTATATGTATATATCTCTCTCTGTATCTGTGTATCTCTCTATCTCTGTATCTAAATATGTGTCTCTCTCTCTCTATCTGTCTCTCTCTCTCTCTCCATCTGTGTCTCTCTCTCTCTCTGTCTCTCTCTATCTGTATATCTCTCTATATATCTATATGTATATATATATATATCTCTCTATATCTCTCTCTCTCTATATATATCTATATCTCTATATATATATCTATATCTATATATATATATATATATATATATATATATATATCTCTGTATATACATTTAGCAGAAGTCCCGCCATACTATCTGTTGACAGCGGAGACAATATCAAGAGCGACAGGGTCTGATGCACATACAAGATCCATAGGCCTTGAATTCCCGTGGGATTTGGGAGCAATATGGTAATATGGTCATGCGTGAATACTATTGGCCTGCGAGCATAAAGCGCTCTCACATGCATTATATGAAGTAAGCTTTATAAATCATACAGCGTAGGAAGAAATCAGCCTCTGTACCCTTGTGTTAAGAAGCGGACGTTAATTGTAGCACCGAATTCGTGGACAACTCATCAGGTTTACTCATTTCTCCAGAGACAACAGCGACTAAAAAGAGAATTTTAAAGTAATGGCCGCAATATTTTTAGTGGAGATGTGAAAGGGACAGTACTCATGGCGATGTTATATACGAGAGATGGATTCTGATCTGCCGCGGTCAGAATCGGGCAGTAACGCTGCGCAATGGAAAGTTGACCAGTGTTGACTGATAGCAATCTCAAATATTACATTGGTGATATTTATCAAAAAGGCAAACCAAGTCTAAATCTACCCCCACCATCATAACTACCATAATTCTACTACTTCTACTGCTACTACTACAACCAACTGTAACCAAACACCCTTTCGACATCCCCACACGTTTATAGCATGCCATCCCATCCCACTGGAACATAATAAGCGATCGATTTGATTTACAATTGTTCAATACCTTCAGCGACCAACCAATGACTGTTGAGTACGGAGGCCAGGCACACGAACAGAGCGAACAGTGATGATACTAGACCGACAATTCTCGCGGGTCGCCAGATTTTACACTCCTTGTAGTAAGCAGTGTCACTGTACTTGAGCAAGTAGGCTTCGCGGGGCCCAGGAGTCGCAGAGCTGCTTCCTTGTCCTGGCTTCAATTTGACAAAAGTCCTCATGGCGATATTCTTAAACAAGCTAGATGCAGGTCACGCCTAATTTGGAGGAGTCTTTTTTTTTTTTTTACACAGGCGACTCCTTTGGCTGCACCAAGAGTGTGTTGTTAGACTGCCGTTTTCAGTAAGATAATCCGACGCGTCAGACAGAACAACACCCACGCGAACGCTTACTTTCCTGCAACGCGGCAGCTTGCATGAATAATTCAGAAACAGCGCTTTCCATCAGGGAAAAAACCTTCAGCAGGACAGAGTAAGCCCCAACGTTACAATTTCACCTGTTGATTTCAAGAAACGACAAGAGGACGCCGCGCTAGCGTCGGTCGTCTGTTACCCAGGTGTCTGCTTCACCTGTTTGGGTAGGAAGCCGCTTTGCTGCACGCGGTGCGAACGGAGCGGGAGACAGAGAGATATGCCTAGCTACTGACATTTAGTTTTTGCGAGTAGTCGATATAGCCAAAGAGCATTAGCGAATAGAGGCGTGCGGTCCCAGGGGATAAACGCCGCATACACACACCACGCATGCATTGCAGGGACCAAGTGCGCATGCGCCTCCCTGGGAGATGTTCCAGAGTGGGGAACAAGTAATGGGCTTTGATAGTCGTTGACAATTTTGTTACAATATTGCAGCGATGAGAGATGGCAGCGCTTTGATAAGCTCGGCTTGGGGTGATTTTTATAGTTATCAGCAATAAGATTACAAGGCCGTAATATTCTTTAAATATACAGTATACGATGAAGGTAAGCGTAGGATGACATTTAAAGCAGAACGAACATTTCAAGCAAGATGATGTATAATGTCCTTATTGTCAAGATATGTAAATGGTTTCATCCCGATGTCACATAGCTCCGCCATTCATAAATGTGTTTTGGTTACTGTAACATCAGATAGAGGACTCCGGCCTGCAAGAGCTGATGTCATTTTTCGCAGTGGAACCAACTTGGTTCACTGTGACATATGTGGGCAGTTAGATATCTCCCTGTCAAGGTCATCTAGACTTCATTGAGCATTGACATACGTAAATGTGCTTTGGTTACATAAATATATCAGAGCATATTGTAAGAAATGACAATGGCGCTTGCCATTGTCATCAGCTTCGAGAGTTACTCAAGCAAATGTTGAATAATGCCCAAAATTGTATAATACGGTTATAGGATGCAGCTCAAAGCGTGACATCAATGGTCAAACTATACCATATAATTCTTAGCGTAGCTCTGATAAAATCCGACGATGCGTGAGAAAATTGACTGTTAAAAGGATTCTCTGATATAGCCGGTTCACTTGGCTGGGACGTGACTATCCATATTATAATTAAGAGATATTTTATCGGGTAACAGAAGACCAGGTGCGCTCTTCACACCTTGATATCGATCAATCATAAATGGTCAGATATGGCGCCAGGTTGGGTGATGAAGCTCAGGTGTAGAAATAATAAGAATCCTTAGTAACGCTCGGGAATTGGTCCCTTTTGGACCTCATCGCTCATTCGTCCACCGGTCTTAACGAGACGTACCGAGTGAAGTCCTCTGCATTGGCTTTTGAATATACTTAGAAACAAGTAATTTGGAACAATAAAAATACTTCTGAGGCAGATTATCGTTATCTACTTTTGTTGAACTTAATCTACGACAGGGAATACCATAACCCCCACCGAACTAGTCCTTCATATAAGAACTTTGTGAAGACAAGCTACGCAATCAAAAGATAGGTCTCCCAAAAGGAACAAACGAAACTTATCAAATATGTTCAGACATGCAATATTCAGTGTCATTCATATCATTTAAGTCAGGAAAGATACGCCGCTTATTTCAGAAGATCGTTTCGGATCAGGTAATCAATATATCGCTTTAACTCGGACTGTGAAACCACCACAATCCGCCATTGCTGTGCCCAATTCTTTCGATCAAACAAAGCCCTATTGACGGCCGTGTTCTTAACAGCGTGCTTGTCCTCATTTACATTGCCTTGGGGTTGACAAGAGTTAGGATTTGATTCATGTAGCGAAACTCAGCTCTGTTATGCGCCAGTTCGTGATTAATGTGTGTCATTATGATGCTTGGAAATTCGCTATAAATAATTTTGCTGAGTCTGCAAGATTTATCCAGCCGAACCATTATGGTATTCCGGTCTGCATAAAGCTGACAGATCTGTGTATACACTCTTAACCAAGTAAATTGTTACATGAAGCCACACAAAGGCTTGCTTTATTGTCGCCTTCATTGTCTAGGCCCCAGATCTTGGACCACAATTTTAGTTTCCTTAGCTATCATTTTAAAAACAGGGACGTTTACAAAAAATTAGAAAGAGTTCATCTTTTCTGCGTGAAAAAATCATTCGACAGATCTCAACCAACTACTTCAAGCTAAAATCGATGAAATATTGGGTCAGGCAGAATGAAAATAGCCCCATCTGCTGAATTCAATTATGTACATTCCTTTGGTTTCCGACTCTCTAGTCAATAAATTCTCCTGTTGATGCAGACACCTGTTACACGCTGGTCGATGAAAATCTTGCCCAAAACATTTGTACCAGATGTCGTCTATGTTGGGTTCACGTCTGTTCAGTCCGGTTAAGGGTTGTAAATAGCATTCAAAAAGCGTCCTGCTTTCGTCAGTCGCGTCAGTCGCGTCGCGCAGTCCGTGTAGAAATAGCTCGTGTGAGGCCAGTTATGACTACCGAGCGTTGAAGTAAGGCCACTTATGACTTCCCAGCGTTGAAATGTAAGCATTATGATGGATTGGTTTGGGCGGAAAACAAACATTGCTAGATGAGCAGAGATAATATCATAACGTCAAAAGCTGAGTCCCATCTCCTGAACTAAAGTCAGACTTACTTACCTTGACAAAGCTACCTTACCACTGATAATGGTAAGAAGTCCTAGATCAGAAAACACTGTTAATATGAGGTAATATACATCCATCTCGAAGGTAAAGACGGTCAGAACATAGGTCTAACTGAGGTGAGATGAGCCAGTGTTATAGACAAACTGTATTTATCGGGTTGATGATAGGGAGAATTTTGATCATTGCATTAATGACATGGTGACGATCTTATCGATTTGATTTGTGTCGTGGAGAATAATGTATCATCAAATTTGAGAGTGGAGAAGAATGTATGGTTGTGTTTCTGATATGGAGAAGATTGTATATTTGAACTTGTGATTTGGAGAAAATTGCATCTTTGTGTTTGTGATACGGAGAGGATTGTATCTTTGAGCTTGTGGTGTAGTGAAAATTGCATCCTTATGTTCGTGATGTGGAGAAGATTGTATCTTTGTGTTTGTGACATGGAGGATATTGTGTCATGCTCTTTGTGAAAAGGAGTATATTGCACTATTGAATTGCGATGCAAAGAATATTTCCTCGTTGACGTTGTGGCAGAGTGAGGATAGTTGTCATTCAGTTCCTAATGCGAAGAGAATGTAACGATGTAAGTTTGCGACATAGAGAATATTACTTTAGTTACTGGTAAAAGAATTAATAATTAGGTTTGTATCATGGAGAATGTTGTATAAGTGAGTTCGTGATATGGAAAAAAAATACATATGTTCTTGGAATTAGCCAAGCCAGTACAAGCAGCTCATTTAAAGACAAACAGCGACGCAGCACGATGGCCGCTCATCTACGATCAAAACAAATACTGTTCTGTTTGATAACGCTTTTTATGACGCATGGGGTTTAATCAGCGTCATAATACTTTAACGAATACTTAAAATGGAGTTACGACCAGCTTCGCCTCCTCACCAAAACAAGGTCCCAGTCCCCGGGGTGGGGGAGGGACACATATATACTACCTCTATACACTTAAGTGCCCCCCCCCCCCGGGGTCCCAGTCCATGTCGGTGTTATACCTTCTCTAAAATGAAACACGATATGTTCGAGGTTTGTAAGAATAATGACAACTAGAAGGGTGGCATACATTGCGCACGGTCGATTGGAGCATCATTCAGAAATGTCTGCCTCGCGGTATCGCGTTTTCCACGATCTTTTAAACGTTTGGTAGCGTCGGATAGCGAGACATTTACGGTAACTTGAAATATACATGATATAATCACCGATTGAACGAGTGCCATCATGATGTTATTATGAAGTTACATCATAACGTTCACAACAGCCAACAAACCACGTAATGATAATTAGTTGGTCATAACGTCATGGAAGGGGTTGGCGTGGGGATGGACGGGCAGGGTTTAAATCCTTTCAATCATCAAGATCCGAGTCCTCATAGAGCAACACAACAATGCTGATCATCCTTACCTGGAGGATTCCACGACTGATTATTTACGAGTTTCACTCACCTGAGCGTTTTACGGCCTGACAGTCAATAAGGTCACTTTCTTCTGTGGAAGAACTCCAAAGTCCGCAAGTAACAGCACCATCTGAAACAAGCAAGATAGTAAATTCAGGTTTGTACAGTTAAACGGTGACCAAAATTGTAACTTCGGACAATAAATTGATAACATTAAGAAAGAATACATTTAGAATGTTTGATTGGAAACCAAGTAAAAGGAAATGGTTGTGTTTAATAGCTGATGGTGAAGAATTATCATTATCATCGCAGTCTGTGAATCCGCTGAATAATATAAATGGGTCAAGATATGCCTCGCATAGTTCACCAGCCATCAAAACCAATCGCTATAGAAGGCTTCATTATTTCTTAAAATATAAGAATGCCTATGTCCTATCTTACGACATACTGAATGGCACAATTGGCATATTCTACCCCACTCATATACTACAATAAGTGCTTATAAGGGCAACTTTAAAAGTCATACAATATTTCAGTCCGAAAAGTGATCAATACCATACAAATCTATTACTCTGCATCTCATATAATCTCAAACAGAGATATTTATAGCAGGACTATTTTAGTATGCTTAGTTCGATTTGTAACGCCTGGTATTTACATATATGTTGCGATGAATTAACTGGTTTAATTTTCTACTTTTGGGTAGCCTTTTCTCTATTGCTGAGAACGGAATAATTATGATAATTAATCTGCCATACTTTTAAAGCAACCTGTTTGTTACAAACAACAGTTCACTGGATAAAACTCAAACGAGATATCATCGAGCAAACGAAAAAAATCACATTTAGCAGGAAAAAACGTGATCCAAGCAGCCAGAATCATCATGTCCTATACCAGGAATCGTTTGAGACAACTCGAGTGGAGGACAAATGGAATAGCCGTTATGATTAGAGGCATCCAAGCGTGAATCAAGAGGTACTCATAATGCGCAGTGACGTTATGATGTACTGCATCACCGTCTGGATTGGTCCTTGGATGTTTTTACAACATAACGTATTTCACAAAAGCTCAGGAATGAGAGGAATTTGAATAAAAACACGTACATTGTGAAATGTTACGTTCAAAAGAGAATGCTCGTCGCTATCCCAGTAAAGTAATTAACCATACAACTTACACACAACAGGTGCCGGGTCGGTATCTAAAGACATTCGCTACCACAGCGGCTCGTATCATAGGGAAGGCAAGTTAAAGTCTGGGTTGTCCTTTATACATAAAGAACACTAAGGCGGGCCTCGATTAGGCCGCACGCTAACACCAAGCTACCCCAAGTTTCGTCTACGGGCTTGTCGTGACCCGTATCCATGCATTACATGTTTATCAGCCCAACCAATCCAGCAACCGTGACATTTGTCACCATACGCAGTACATTTATCGAGGCTAAACGCAATTCTTGTTTCCTCGAACATCACCAGTGCCCGGAAAAAGAGCAACTAGCTTTATCTTGCTCGTAGGCAAATATTTTGCAAGCGTGGATTGGTCGCACAAGTCCAGGACGAGCACAGCAATTGCAATTCGTTTCGCAAATGTAAATCGCTCGCTTGCCAACCTTATCATACGAACCCTTGCGTTCCAATATGGCGCCATGGCGCTTTGACTCTTGATGAAAATGCACTATCAGCAGTGAAAGCATGGCGGCACCCATATGGTTCTAACTGCTGTGGCGAATGCATGCTTCCTTATTGCCACTCTCGCCTACCACACCCAGATGACTTTGCAATACGAAAAGTAGCGATAAAGAAATATTCTGGACTCATATTCAATATCAATTACTTGACTCAACAATCCTCTACTTTCATTATATTAATAATATCAATGTACCAGCACGCCACAATCTTATTTGCTCCGCCACGCGCTAATTCAGTTCATATCCCGGCTAGTGACAACAGCTAGACCCAACTTAGCGTTTGCTTCTCATAAATCAGCCCATTTTGAGACCTGCATAAATAAAGACGCCCCTAGGGTCGCTGTGTTACTTACGGTGCATGAGCACTTATAGGAAACCAACAGATAAGTATTCTCATAAATCGACACAGAGACGTCAAGATATGTATTAAAGGGTTATACTAGAGGCGCCATCGCGTTGTTTACAGTGTATGACCATACATTTGGAAGCATCAATCCGACATTCGTAAAGTCCGTGTCTGACGTCACAGCAAGGTCACCTTGGCACATTAATTTGGTTAATGATCTCATGTTTTGTGTCAAATTACGTACGCACTGGTAAATAGTTCGAATCCCAATATTCCCGTCAACGTATCCCCATTAGAAAAAATTAGCAAGATCGGTTTCTTAGCAGTAGCGCCTGCATATAACTCCATTCATCCGAGCATAATTCGCATTAACCGCGAGTATTCATACATTGCGATATATAGTCCTGTTGACTTCAAATATTGACTCACCAGGGTTTCCACTGAAACTCCAAGCGGTCATGCACGCTGCGACGACCGCGGATTATGCACGGTTAATTACCTGACAACCTAAGGCTTGCCCCTAACGTCCTGTGTTCTTTGAATACTGCTTCATTGGCTAGCATAGTGTTCTGAGGGTAAATCTCCACAGCCCGCAAGCCTGCAAGGCAGCAGCAGCATCCGACCTGGCACGAAACGGCTTTTGCATCTCCAGAAAATGCGTCATGAGCCTTAAAAGCATTGCTCTTTCATTGAAATGTACAACAAGGCAAGCTACCGTTTCTTTATTGTGTATTTCCCGCCACTCAGGTATTTCGCCATTCTTTCTTTCCAAATGACAGCAGGAAATATTGGGTTTAGGGGAATCGGTGCATTGGGAACTGAAAGTAAGTCTCGATAACGTGACTCTACGAGCCCCAAGCGCCATAATCCACGTTATAAAAAGCATCCTACTGATTTGATTTGCCACATGGAAATGCAGCCATTATCTCTGCTGATAATTGACAGTCAGACCCAATTTTACGCTTGTGACTCATAAAGAAAAGCACAGACGTCAGATACAAAAACTGTCGAAAGCGTCATGGCGTTGTTTTCAGTGCGTAAGCGTTAATAAGGGAGCATCACATTGGGTCGTTAACTAAGGGGATAGGAGTCCGCCTACATGTGACGTCAAAACTAAATCACCTGAGCAAATTAACGATACAGATAATCTAAGACTGAATGCGTACAATATCATTCGTACTGGTTCATAATCCCAACGAGTGTACATACAATCAGCATCAACATCAGTTGGGGAATGTCTCTCGCAGTTTGGCTACAACAGCTTGCAGAGTAACAAATCCACCAAGACAAAAATCGCATGATGGGTATTGATTTCTCTTCCGGTTGACTTCAAATATTGACACTCCTAGTGTTCACGTGGGGTGCTAGGTTCTGACTATGCATGCAGCAACTGCCGCTGGTTAAACACGTCTAATAACTTGATAACATGTCCCGATTGTCATCCATCAAGAACAATTGCGCCACCTGGTTTAATTTTCTACTTTTGGCGTCATTTCCCTAGCAGGTCACAACCACCTTCATAATTCCAATAAGCCACTCATTGAACGCAACGTCACCTTCACCTCAATGTGCGTCTTGCAGCTCCTGACATAACTTAAGCAACGTCATGCCCCAAATGCAATATGCTGACGCTGGAGTAATGTAACGCTCAGGGGTTCTGTGGCTGCAGCACGAGCGGCGTGTAGAATCATTGCTGGAGCGATTCCTGACCCTCTGACGTTTGTGTATGTTAGTTAGAACGACACAAACTGATATCTCGAGAGCCTGCTTTTACATTACGTCTGAGTGCTTACAGCCAGCAAGACAGTGTCGGTAAGTGATTGAATTCATGTCTGAATCACGGTAAAGCACCATGCCAACAATATATACGTGCTACAAAATGAATGCGCAATAAGGTATATACGGTATATTTTTATCTGAATGGCACCTTTCAGTTCAGAGCTTAACCCATAAAACTGAGCCGTCACTGTATGGCACATAAAAACACATACAGGAAGTTGAAAGATGAGGAATCATTGAAAACGAGAAACGACTTCACATCAGAGGACAGCAAATCCCTCAATATTATAGTTCAGAGAGAATAATCCAGAAAGGAAGGAGAAACAGAGGAATAACTAAAAGAGCGGTCGTGGCACGTTTATATACGTTGATACACGTTGTACTAGGTCGGAGTATGATTGCTTTCTCAGTCGCGCAATTTCCAGGGATCTCATTTACATTCATGGGAAAATAGAAGCCCGCATGAAACGGCACGAGACGCAGGATATTTGTCCAATCAGAGGTGATTAGCCATGATGTAAGCTCCTAATATACTCATCCATGTTGCATAAATGCATTCTTGCACACACTCGTGCAGTGTTCGCCTCATCATGCGCCTATGAACAAAATAGTTACAATATTACTGGGACCAAAAGCTTGGGTTATTTGATAATCAGGACGTTAATTGGAGTTCAAACAAATAGCACACACAGATAACTCCCTCTTCCTTCGGTTAGAATTTGAGAAGTGGGAGACAAGGATGTACCGTCGGTGTTTAGGTTTGCCTTGACCGTCCCTTGTTGTAGTTGTTTCCAATAATAGCAGCTCGGCAACACGTACTGCCCGTCCCTTGTCGGGATGAGTTCGCTTTTAAAGCTTTGAATGACCACTTTGAATGGTGATTAACTTGGAGGGTGACCTTTATGTTTGAAAATGTAAATGCAGGTAATGGGCACATTAACATTGGGAAGATTGTGTTATGCTTGTGACTTCTGTTGAGGGATATGCTTAGTTTGTAGTATTTAAGAAGGCAACTGCCTCATACATGCTTCCAGTTGTCATTAAAGTCGAGGGAATGATTGAGGTACAGGACGTCTTTAAGGTAGGCAGACATGCCTTTAAGATGTAATTTAGGGTTAGCAAAGGCCCGGGTTGCTGTGTGAATTATGCATTGGCAATAGGTTGGGATATTCAGATATAAATTAAGTTTTCTGGAGTATTGTGTTGCATTGATTATGAGAGCATGTAAGTTGTCAATCTTCGGTGAACTAGAATTAATATGGGTGCATAAATTTTGCACATTCGACGGTCAATACAGATTTGATAGCTAGTATCATAGTCCCATCATGTATAACACACAATAAAGCGCCTCTTGTCTTGATTAGAAGTCAACTTATTCGATCACTGAGAATACCATTGTTTGCCCATCCCAGGTGTTGCTAACAAATGATCGCTTTATCACTACGACACCTATCTAGATATTGTAGGTGTGTGATGGGTCTTATCCACTCTAACGCAGAAATAAACGCGACCCAAACCTGACATAAAGATGTTTGTATTCCTGCTGTTAATAACTGCTGAGAGTAGCAATGAAAAAGAACGTTCCATATTACGGATGTACAGCCACTGACCAGCTTGCAGTTTCCATTAAGGGCAAACAGTGCATACTTGTTGGCATAAACTGGTGGGCCAAAAAAACCTGGGGCCGACAGGAAGGAGCCAGCACGCATCCAGCGTCTTCCATTCGTGTTGAACGCACGAAAACATAATGCCAACTGGTAATAACTTGAGCTGCTGTCGAGATTTGCGGCAAAAGGTTTCTGAAAAAGTAATTACTTTGCTTCCGGTGTGTAATACTTCCGGTACACGCACTCTAATTGAGAGTGAATCTGGCTTTTATTTCAAGTCAGTCGTAGTCCTGTTTGCGCTCAACGTCACAACACTGTCACGACAAGCTTGATAAATATCTAAATATTAATTTCATAGATAGCTATTGATTGCGTCCAATGGTAAACACATGAGCAGATTATTTTTAATTTACCAAGAGATGCAGACCTACAAACGTTCGCTGTGGTCATTGGAAGTGATTATTTCCGGTTCGATCAAACGAAGGATATATTTTCCATATTAACTCATCTATAAATGAGATTGATATCAGTATGGAGTGGAGAGTGCAGTCATGGCAATGAGTTGCCTTGCCTTTTGTTTTGAATCATTTATGGCGCAGACGTAATTTAAGGTTTATGGAGAAGGTTCTGGTTGGGAATGACGAGCAAGCAGTGTGGGACGAAGCAACACATCCTGTGGAGGCGTGTTTGTTTCTTACATGAGCATAGACTCATATAAGGATATATATTCTGGCAGGTTTTAAATATTGTCAATCCGCGCATTCATTCATTATTTAACTGCATCCTGGTAATGCAGACCACAATGGACGCCAGATCAAACATGGTTAATTGATTTATCACATTAGGTTTGCCCCGTGTGTTAGTTGAATGCATTGCGTGACGAACTGGCGAAGATTTGATAATGTGGGCTGGTAGGGATCCGCTAATGCTATTAGGAAAGTATGGAACATTATTCTAACCTGGCGCCAAATGCTTCTACTGCAAATAGACAATAGCTTTTAAAAGCATAGCCATATGTGCATGTCTCCGGTTGCAATTTCATAGTGTACATTTCCAACCACTTAGTGGTCTCTAAACAGCAGCAGCGAGTCAGCAAGCACACAACTTGTTGCTTTCGTCACGTGTCCGTGTACATTCTGCAAAACAACGAGCAGTCGTCATATCTGCAGCAGCAAGATCCTGAAAGCGTGTTACATTGTCTCCAGTGCAAGCAAAGATTAGCTTGATCAGTTTGGTAGACTTTGTGTCAGCTATGGAATCGATAACTTAACAACATTGCCAACAGCCGCCTGAGCTTATTAATTAAGCAAATTTGTTACGTCAAATTATGAACATATACTGTCCGATTGCACATAATATGGCTAATACCTGAATAAATGGTGAGCACGGAAAACATTGCAATCACTTCTAAACCGGTTTAAATTGATTTGTTAGTACGATTTGCTAGCGCAAGGCATGTATTTCCGTAATAACTCATTCATGGAGGCACAAATCTGTTCACATGTGGAGATGATTTGATATATATTGCCTCACCGTCACCTTTACATCTAAATTATATACTCTGTACTCAGAAGGAGGATCCACGGTTGAGCTTAATTGAGCAAAGAGGTGCTAATGAATGGCTAAGACACAGGTGTGAAGCAGGTGTGAACGGATGCCATACATAATGTAACGGCGCTTGATCAGCGTGTATATGGTGATTACTATCCCAACTTTCGGGAGCAAAAATATATGCTACATCGTAGCATGAGCAGTTGTAGCATATTCATCAGAATACAATAAAACCTTGCAAACAGTGGGAGACTAGCGACGATATATAGGAACAGATTTAAGGTGTCATCCGATGTCAGGAATCGAAATTCGCAACGAGTTCAACTCATTACAAATTGAGCATCTTTGCCTAACATACGTTCACGTGAGCAATATGTAATGCAACACATACAATAACTTATTGATACCTAAACCCATCCCATTACACGCATCTATTTAGACTAGAGTGTAAATACATGATTTTAGTCAGCTGCACACAATACCTAACGAATTAGCACATTTCCAATTACACTCTTGCTCTTTAATGCCATTGTGTAAAAAGTTGTAGTCAAATCGTGTTGTGAATGCACTAAATATGACTCATCGGGCAGATGTTTGTTGTGCTTGTTACATTATCTATTTTCATTGGTAGATTGCGGTATTTGCGCAAATCAATCGCTTAATAACCAATTGATTTGACTTTGCAGCCATCTCTTTGGGCTAATAATTCAAATTAACTAATCATTGTGCTTCTCTGCAACGGAATTCTGCCAGATGCTTGAAGGTCTACGCATCAGTTAAGCCTCAAAGTCTCCACAAACACGTGATCAGAAGTACTAATACACTTTAAACGCATAATGCTATCACGCGGTCTTCTGGGACTCAGGTGAAATATGCTGACACAGCATAATGCAGCAGTTCCAGCACAGGTGAAGGCGAACATAACCCCAAGCTATTTTACATACTAAAACGTGTTTTTATGGCGGGTCGAGGGATCGGGTAACGTCAATCAGCCCTTAACATCACATCGTTGCAGCATATGTCTAAATAAAGTTGAATGATCCCAATGGTTGAGACCCTGAATTAAGGCTTTCCAGAGTTTTGATGGCTAATACTGGAAACCAGGCACGAGCGCCTATACAATAATGCTGTGGAAAGGGAAGCATTTGATATACACATTAGATGTGTGGGATAGTGAATAGCTTCATATGAAATACATGTGTTGCCTGGTTGAATAATCAGTAACGTGTTTCTATGTAGTTAGAATTATTTCCTGATGAAGAGCTATTTATGTGAAATTCATACATTAGCATATATGAACGGCTTTTAGCAGAAGGTTGTCAATATGTAGGTGCGGATGTTGAGGAATGGCGCCCACCTACACATAAGCCAGAACTGTGGTCTTATGGTCGTACGCTGGAGGTTTGGAATTCTTTAAAAATATTTACTATCATATACAACATGCATAGTCATCTCGGAATCGGAAATTAATGTAATTTCTGTTTCACAATACGCATTTCTCAAGATGTCGCGTAACATTATAACAGCTGACATATTACAAAGACATTCTGCAATTGCGTTGAGTTGCTGAAGCTGCACCTCTACTTTTTGTACTTGTATAGCATTCTGGACGTTTGGTTCGGCGTATTTAATCGGGTGAGTTTTTTAACAAGGGACGCAGATCAGGGTTATACATGCGTGCATAATTGCAATGGTGAGTGGATGGCACATATTGATATGGCAGTTAAGGCGCACAATGCATTTAACAACGACTCACGAGTCTGAGATTTTACAAGGCCAATCATCTGCTTACGAATCTTCAAAAACTGGCATACATTCCTTCTGTCGAAATGTATTCATGCTGACAATGCAAATTGTTGCATTGTTATATCAGTGCAGTGCTGGATTAGAAATGAACGGTTCCAGCAGAGCCATCAACTGCGTCCTTTATGATCGCAGCTCGACAGTGGGCCTCAATTTCCTGAATGATTTTTAGAGGCAAGTGAAAAGGTTGGTGTAGCGGAACAATGAGTCCTTATGTGTAATCAGGGCTGTTCTTAATATATATATATATATATGATTTGGGACCAACCCTTTGCTGTGGGCGATGTTTGGGAGAGGCAAACGCATTTATTGAGAGATCAGCCAAGACAATACACCAAAAGACTGACGGAGAGAGAAGATAAATTATTCATGGTACAGGAAAACCATCAGGGAATGCTAAATACTGGAAGATAGCATTAGTTAAATGGAGAATGAGCTAGCCAGTTGCAAGTAATATGTATATTTATGTGTGCGTCACGAAACGCGTTTACTCACTGCTAACAAATCACCTGTTTGCAAATAATAAATGTGAATTTACAAAACAACATGCAGCCACGATATCGAGCTTTTCTACATATTGATTTATATGTAACAGTAATATTTCAAAATGCAATTTAATAAAGAATCCAATGTGTTCAAATCAAATCACCTGTTTGCAAAAAATAAATGTCAATTTACAAAACAACATGCAGCCACGATATCGAGCTTTTCTACATATTGATTTATATGTAGCAGTAATATTTCAAAATGCAATTTAATAAAGAATCCAATGTGTTTACTTGAGATTATTGCATAAGCAACATGCATTAAACAGTCTTGTGTACATCTATGCAATTCTAAGCACAGACCCTGTGGTACAACAATCAGGTGGGCAGCTTCGTGAACAACGTAGCTCTATTTTTGCATGCGTTGGGTAGATAAGATGTCGCTGCTGCTACAGACAGTGCCACTATATATCATCGTATTGCGGAGAGGTGTCTCAACAAAACAACAACAGAAGCAGCGCCATTAACAGCTGTCACACAACCAGCCATTGAAACAGGCGAAGATTTGTGCGCAGTTATTAATCTGAATTTGCAAAAGCAACTACTCTTTTGTGACTTGATCAACAACACAGTCAATTGCAATTTCGTTGTATGCCACCTGCTAGCGCTATAATCCCGTTACATCGTATCTATCAATCAAGGTAAGTTCCTTGATAACGTCCCAGAAGATGGCTGATGGGAGCATAAAACTGCCTGATTGCAATGGCAGGGCTACATTCACGATTGGTTATTTTCACTGGAACCTTTCCAGTGTTGATACCCAATGTCAGCTAAATCCGTATTAAAGAGATTGTGCAAGATGAAGATCTAGTTCAAAGTGAGCAGAACAATACTATTGCAGTTAGTAGAAATATACGGTCTAAAGCCCATGGTTGTCAGTGTCTTAATTGAATTTATTGACCTTTACCTTAAGAGAACTAGTATTATACGTCGTTTTAAATCACAAAAATATATGTCCTGTGTACAGATAATGTGACGGGCTGGCAAAGAACGTAATTACATTTCGTACAAAAGTGGCCGTTTTCCTGCTTAAAAAACGCCGAATGCCTGAACACTTTGTGACATGAATGTAGCTTCGATTGCACTAAATACCAAATCAAAAGTAATGTCATGTTGTGCATTTACTCAATCCAGAGTTAGCTCTCATCCTCTTGTTTCATATGAAATCTCAATAAGACCACTTTTAGTGCTAAAGGGAGTGATGCCTCTTCACATATGCAGTACCCAACATAACACCAGGGCCAGCTTGAACGACACTCATGAAGACATGCTCCCAGCTGGTGATGACAGCTAGATCCAGCTGGTGATAACATGTAGGCTCAGTTGATGATGAGACCCAAGTCCAGCTTGAATTCGCGGCTCATATAACAACACAATTTGTGGCATTATTTCCGTTACATGCAGACAGTATAGCTGTGTCAGACTTGGAGTTGTAAAGCCGATTTTGACATCTCACTTGCTTCTGACGCACATCGTCACATGTCCTCGATAACTATTCAAAATACTCACATCAAAGACTGAAGTGATTAGGAAGAAATAAATCAGTTTTAGACAGGCTGGTTAGGAAGGAGTACCCCAAGTCATGCTGCTCCATATCAATTAATTCATTCAGACATGCATCGTTGAACACAAGGAGTATTGTTTTTATATATTGCCTTGCTGTCGTTCCTTCACTTTGAATTATTAAGTGTGTACTCAAATAAGAGGATTCTGGGTCAAGTTTTGTCGGACAGGTCTGGTGATGAATGACTACGGCATCGGGAGGCAGGTGCAAACAGATCCAATGCATAATGTACTATGACATGACCAGTGGATACGTGACTGTGGTATTGCTGCCATAGCTTGTAGAAACCTAAAATATCCAGTCGAAAGAGCAGTTGTAGGATATGCTGCCGAATGAAATGTGACATCACTGGCTTCCGCAATAGATGAACATTTCAATGTTATAATTCGCTTTAATCAAAACTATGAAGGCTGGACAGACCTGATAAAAGGTGTTGATGTTAGCAATTGTTATAATAACACAGATAGTAACCCTCTCTTACCAACCTATGCTTGGCAAAAGTATACTGGAAATGCACGACGAGTAGAATAGGGTCAACTCTACTCTTATAGTGGACAGACTGAACTCCAGCGTACAATGTCGTGCTCAAAATCTCATCAATGCTCTTAGTGAAATCGTGTCTGTAAATTTGGATGTGGATGTTAAATGACCAAAATAATACCCAGCGGTGGGACCCAGTTCTCAGGCTACCCAGTGCTCTTAAGATTGACGCTAAGATACGGGAACCTGTACCTTATACTGTTATTGCAGATAACATAAACAAGGCTTCCTCGTTGATTAAGTTAGTCATGCCCATTGAAGGCGTCGTTGAAGATGGAGAAAGAGGGCAATGGAATAAATAAGTGAGGTACGCTTTTGCAGATGTCTTATTGAATAGTGAGCCATTTTACCATGGATTTAACAGCGTTATCATTTATAATGTAGAACATATCTTTCCTAGCTGATTGGGTGTCCAATAATCAACGAACTTGGGGATCACATCATGGATTCTTTTTTCATACGTAGCGCTATTCCAAAGGTAAAAGCTGTTAATAACTGCACAAATATCTGCTTGGCCTTGCGACTCACAGACTGACGAATTGACATTTAAAGTAGCTACAACCGCTTAAGCGAGCTCTAATTGTAAGGCAAGCTGCCGAGCGTTGCTTAGTTAAAGGGCATGTTAACGGTAAGATTACCCGATTTAATGGCTATAATGGTTTGGAAATGTAATTAATAAGTAATGTCTGGGGTACATCAAATACAAATTGAGGCATTGGTTGATCTGATTCGATATGGTTGATCTGATTCGATATGGTTGATCTGATTCGTTATAGATGATCTGATTTATTATAGTTGATCTGATTCGATATGGTTCAATAAGACAGATAGACAGCGGGGTAAGAAGCAACGTATGTGATAGCTTTGGATAAAGCCGCAAGTACCACTCACATAAAAGTAGTCTTTCTTGTTTTAATAAGAGACCTACCTATTTTAGCAAAGAACCGAGTTGTTTGGTTTAAAGCCAATACTAGGTTTGCTTGAAAACCCACCCTTGCTCAAGGTCCATCGTTTTGCATATATATACATTATAACCCATGCTTCCATAAATGACATCCATGATTTATTGCTGCCATACGTAATCATCTGCAACACAATCAGGATAGGATAACTACATTTGTCCGTATATTTTTCCGTATTTTTGTCCGAAAATGTCTCTCAGATTACGGCGAAAGACGTAAAAAGTGATACATTTCAGGACCGCGCTATAAATTTCTGTAATTATTACTCTACATCTTTGGCGTTGTACGTTTTTGCGTAACCATGAGGTACCCTAACGAAGTCACGCGAGAATCGTCCATAACACGACTGTGCTCATTAACGTAGGTTTCAGATGAGGTCGATACATACGTGTCAGACAAAGTTCAGTTCAGTTGTAATAGAATACCATAGGCTACTTCTATAATTGCTATTGATTATTGTATATCACAATAAGATATTTCATGGAAAGGCGAGTACAGCCTTAACAGCCTCAACAGCCTGTAGTCACAAATACAAACACGCATGCATACTTACAATCTGTAAGTTGTTGCTTGCTATTTCATAAGTGCTGGATAAGACGTGAACGTTTACAAGCAGAGCTGAAATTGTAATCGACGTTTAACATCGTTTAACAAGCTTTCCCCTTAATCGTCTGCTTAGCGCAAAACGAATGATTTCCTAGAACGAAAGGAAGCAAATAAACTTGTTTAATGCCTTTCTATAGAAATGTAAATGATTGGGGCCAACCACCTGTTCTGATTGTTATGTGAGCCATATTTTGGGGATGCAATTGAGTTAACTCTGTGAGGGACTGGAGGTTTCTGTCCACGGGCCTCTTTGCCTCCATGCTACACTTGTCCCCACAAGGACGCCTGACGCTCACAACACAAACCACTTTGTATGGGACAAGCTACCTCGGTAAATAGGAAAAAGGAAAGCGATTTATATGATTTCGCTAATCATTACCACTTGCCTCTTGCAAGAACTGAGTGTTTGTCTAATCAATTTGCTCCTAGACTACCGTATTTTCACATCTTCTTCAACACAGAGATCTAATTAACCCCAGGCTCACCACATTATTGATGTACCTTCATCATATCATTTTAAGCAATGCCATCTCCATTGAATAAGGGACACGTTCCACCCTCTTACTGGTTTACATTTGCGATAATGTCACTCAGATATGGAGTAAATAGCATATGAATTGTTAGAAAATGTAACGCGGAATGACACCAGCGCAGGTCAATGTGGTAATTTGGTAAGTCAGCTTTGCAAATGTACCGAGGTAATAATATAATATTCAGAGCAGAAATATTGATGTTCCTTTCTTATGCGACTGTAATCCCTAAACCCAAACCAACAACGAGAGAAACACGAATTATTCATAGATTGGTCAAAGGCTACTGATGGAGAGAGTGTTTGTATGATTGATTGTAGAGGAAAACCGCGGTGGACTGATAGATATTGGAACCTGACATAATTACAAAAACAGTATGGACTGGCATGTTGCGCTTTAGCGAGGTATTCTTACCTGCAGTTACAAAGCCAGTGGTGATAAATAATGAGCTAGTTTGAGCATACGCAAACTTGATTTGCTGAGAATACGTGGAACGTATCGGCATATCGATGTGTTTAAAGCATTTGTATGCATGAATGCATTGGCAGCGCTCATTGATTTTTGCGAAAGACGGTATGGTTCTTGCATCAATATGAAGATGACACTACGCATGCAGTTATCATGTGCCGTGTAATAGATCAATCGCGATATTCATCGCCTTCTGGAGCATGGGCTGCAGCCATTAAGTGCTACAGTCAAGGCGATCATATAGCATCTAAACGTAGCCAGACTTATCAATAAAGCCACCAAATCGATACCATGAACGGTTGAAAAAGTGTCAGAAATTGACACAGATCGTTAATAGGAGATTTGTAATAGCAACAATGATATTTATTTAACGATGTATTCCACTGATCTACATTGATCAACGCAGAATGCAATCAATAAACGGCGCGATGACGAAAGTGACGTAACCTGCTGTAAACACGTATTTCATGACACGTAACTGACGATTGTTTATGCAAGGGCATTTAGAACTAGTAGAGGTCTGACAATCAAAAGGACGCAATGAGGGATCTGCTCCAACTGGAGCGAAACAATTGCGTAGAATAACTGTTGTAATGTTCTCATTGAACCATGCCTCAATTGAGGAAATAAAGATGTGTCAGATATGGCATCCCTATTGTGTTTGACGTCGCAGAGCTAATTGATTATGCCAAATATTCATATTAACAATATACTCATGTGGCTAATTACAGACGACAGACAACTTTGTTACCACAAGGATACGTTTCTATAATAACTCTATTAGGCTCTGTCGTATATTGCCTTGCCATAGCCTAACTACGTCAATTTATAAACTATGTACTCCGTATATGAATGATTAAGACACCGGGAAGCAGTTGTGTCTGATACAGTTCATAATGTTTGTGGTACATATATGACAGCAAAGGCATAACTTTTGCATAGTTATCAGCGGTAGCTTAGGCGACAAAATGAAATTGAGCATTGACAGTTCTTGCAATGGACAGCCCTTTCATACGAAAAAATGGAGCTCTTGATGCCATTTGACCTCATAATCAGCCTAGGCATCTTTCTCAACTCGCTTACTGATATCCCACTCACCACAACCCTGCTGTTGGATGCTACAGGTAAATAAGTCATCCATTAATTTAGGTTTTTCAATAGTCATAATTAAACATGATGATAATATGCTCTTCAACGAGGCAAATACATATACCCAGCGTTCTACATAACGCACAGCTATCTTCGTTTCTAAAGCCTAAACTAATGGTTAGACACTGCAGCAGCTGGGCTTCACTTGCACACGCGTCAGCAAGATGCTTTCAACTCACACATGACTTAAGCCCCGTCTAGTGCTCTCACGCAACGTAACATGAACGCTTGAAGCACATCAAGTTCATTATTCTGTCACGCGGTCCTCTGGAGCTAAGCTGCAATATGCTGACACAGCATACTGCTGTAGTCGCCTGCACAGCAGAGAGTAATCATCCTTCATGGGTTGTGAGATCCATCGGAATGAGGGTCGAGAGGATGACATCGCAAGTGTTGTAACTGCACATACAATCCCTGGTTTTGGATTAATTTTTAAGCTTCTGAGAGCTGTAATAACCAAAGCTTGCATCTCTGGTGACCCACACCTGTACAATCACGTTTCTGCAAATGATCCCGTAATTTTTTAATTATCTCGGTATGTGAATGCATTCATACCTAGATGTTGTGTAAAACACCGAATCAAGCCAACCAACACATACTAACGGCAAAAGTCGACTGAATATCCATATCAAGCAATTATTGCCAATGTTTCCAATGAAAGCCATTTTTCACTCAGCTTTAAACAAAAATCAATTGACTTATAAGGTACTCAATCAACCTACGGAAAAGAGAAACGCGAATCGTTATTTATTCATTGACCGGTAAAGGGCAAGACGATAAAGACTACTGACGGAGAGAGAAGACGAATTGCGGATCGTGCAGGAACACCCCTGCGGATTGCTGAATATAATTACACATGAAGTATGGATGTTCTATGCATGTATGCTGCCCTTCATCAGACCTGCCTCATACCAATGGAATATAACGAAGTTGTTGTTGGCGATCATTATATTGTCCCAATCAAAATACGCTTAAAGGCCAAGACAGTTGTTCTGAAAGACAGCATGGTGTTTGCATTAATATGAAAAAGCCTCTTTTTCCTGCAATGGTAAGACACATCACAGACCGTATAACAGATCATTCTCAATAGCAGCATCTAAAATACTGCAGCTCAGCTCTGCTATGTATGTACATTGGCTGCGACCGATACTTCCGCTGTTACTGACAGTGCTAAAGTACATCATCTGAATTAATTTATACGTCTCAATAAAGCAACAACTATCGGCGCCATAAACGGTTACCATAGAGACAGCCATTACAACAGGAGGGGATTTCTGCACTGCCATTCATTTAAGCTTTGAAATGACAACAAATTGCTAGAGCTTGGCTACCACCCGGATCAATTGCAAATTCATTGTAAGACATCCACTCGCGGAGTAATCTTGAGACATCATGTCTCTCAATCAACTGAATCCCCTCGGGCTGTGATATTTCACTGGAACATTTCTAGTCAACAATGCTGTTTATTTACCAACATCCAGGATAGTAAGAGGTCACCAAGAATCATACATATTACAAATATATCAGTATCCATTTAACCCCAATCTGCAATAATGGCTTGACGAAGCAATCTACAAAACTCTTAGGTGTCTCAGGATATTATTTGTTGCTACAAAGAAATGCAATGAACTGACCATGACTATCAAAACTCCCCATCCATCCCTCGCCGTGGACACACTGCTATAACCGATAACAGTGATCTCGTATGTAGTGTCCAAACTGCCCATGAAGCCGTTGCTATAACAGTGCCGGATGATGATGCATTGCTTCTCCGCATACATTCGTGTCTACGAATGAGTACTTGTAGATCATGGATGTGTTGGGATAGTGGGATATCAAAATAAGCAATGGCTTGTTCCCGGTGAACCAATAATCACATAAATGGGATAATGTCCAAACAATTTACTGCAATGTGAATAAACTCTTGATTACGATGAAGAAAAACACATACATCGTAAAATGTTCATTTGACCAGCACAGTCGTCCATTACTTTGAATGACCACAAATCAGACCTAGCGATGGACATCCCGCCTGCAGAATGTCAACTTATTGCTGATGTCTATCTACACATGTGCCGCTGCATGGCCTCCTGCTGGCATGAAGATAATTCTCTTAACGCTAGTCGATGTTACCATGATGATCAATATTGCTTTCGCGCCACTTACAGCATAAGTTAACCCTTGGACTAATTCAGCCTGCCTTCCCATAATCAGAGCACCGCACGTACATTTTTAAATTGTAATAATTAGTTTTACCTTGTCCCCAAATTCAAACTCATTAATTAATAATTAATTGCTACAAAACACACTGAGTAAAAGCCATGAAACAGTAACTTGCCGGTGACGTGTTTCAAGAGACAATACAATATTACCCATGCCGAGTATATTTATGTGAGGCACATCAAAGCAATTATCGACCCAAAATAAAACTGGTCACATAATTAAATGAGACTACTTAAGACACCTCATAGGTAGGTCATGGTTTAGTTAGCTTTCTCACATACGACAGGTGAAATCCAGAGTTATGAAGTCTTGATTAAATTCAAAGTCATGTAAACAATGAAGTCTCTACTCATGTCTTACATATGTTAATGCATTACGATATATCAATCAGGAGCCTTCGCATCACCACAAATAAGGCGAATGCATGAACTGAAACCAATAATGGGGGACGAATCATACTAGAGAGCACTTTCATTTCCTCATATGCACTGTAGGCATGGTGCGACATCCACAATTGTCAATTATAGTGAGATATTTGCTCTTGTTTTTGGTTGAATTGTGTACACTGGACCCATGCCACAACACTGCAACATTTGGTAATCTTTACCTTGTGACTTAATGTGACATCCGTGTCAACATGGCTCAGTCAGTCCCGTTACATCAATGGGTCATCATGATATGATTGACCCAGATCTGTTGAGTAGCACGAAAAACATATCCACCGAGCAATGTTGCATACCTTTAGTGACTCTCCTTTTTATTCCATACCACGCGTTCAACCTCACATGGAGCGTCCTAACTAGTGACCAGCATGCACCGATAAAGGATTACCACACTTGCATGTATGATTGAGGTGGCACGCGAAGGCTCGGGATCGAGCCCTATAGCGGACTGTTGGAAGCTAAGTTTCCCACATTGAATGTACACCAATAGCTGTTCGTATGTACTGAGTAATAGTCCCTCACAATTGTGAATAATGCAATGCTCCGTAACATTACTTGAGACGGGTGTTATATCACTAGGCTGGTCCCTGCGCTCGTAGTGTTTTGTTGGTTTAATAGGACAAAAGTCCTCGGATACACAGGTATCCAAAGCCGGATCTTCCGATTAGTTCACTATGAAACCTCATATACAACCCCCTACCCACCAAACCCACCCCCACTCTTCCACACTCTTCGGAAAGCCATACTTGTTAACAAACCCAAATTGTTATTTGACAGGGCATAAAGAAGCCCCTGACACAGGCAATAGGCTATATGGGCCCTATATAGGCCTTATATAATATGTGATACAAGACGGGTATGTGAGGCACCACTGTTTATTTACTCAATCAAATCCTCCCAGCCGGTCATTCCATGCACGTACTCTCTAAGTGATGCCCGCGTCAACTCTAAGGTGACATTTACCGTCCCCTCTTGGCGAAGATGGTAAGTGCTTACGCATGTCGCTTGGAAGAAATGTGAACTGGTAAAATTGAAATAATGCTATAACAAGATGTTTCACAGTACTTTGAGCTTTTGGGATGAAATATCTTCTAATTGTGGAATTGGTATAGATGCCTTACTAATTATGCACAATGTTACAAGCTGGTATAGAAATCATAACTCAATTCGACAATTAGCTTGGCTTAACAAATGTTATCATCGTAGAGACGTTACCCAGATGATAAAAATCCAAATATTTCCAGGCTTATCTTCATTATGCCATTCAAGAAACAACACGTCGAATTGATGCTGCAGTTACAGGCGTGAGAGTTTAGTACATAATTTTCTTTTGGGTATGATGGAATCGCTCTTTGGAGGAGTAATACGAATGATGTATCTAGATCCTCTTTTCACATTGAATAATCATTAAAATTGCCTGGCAGTTTGGTGTTAGTATGCCCTCGTAACCATGCATTTGGTTAAATGTAATTCGTATAATGTCGCTTAAGCTTGTTCTAAACTGCAGATTATTTCAAGATAGCAGAAATTCCATTAATCTGAATAGCATATAATGTGTGTTACGTGTTGGCTTACGGAAATCGTCTACAATCTGGTCGTTTTGTAAATGAAATTCCACTTAGGTAATAGCATATAATTCGTGACAAGTTTTAGCTTACGGAAATCGTCTAGAATCTGCTTATTTTGGGTATGTCATTGAATGCTTGAATACCAACCTAAGATCATCCGGTTTTTAAATTAGTCACCTTCGTTGCAGTTAATCAGATTAGCCGAATTGCATGAAACGTTCGGATTGAATTTCAAACAAGCACTCCCGCATATGCCTAATGGGAAAGTGTCCTTGGCCGTATCGCTATCGCCGATCAGCAATATTTAAATGACTGAATACATAGGACCCCGTCCTAAATGTGACATTTAAAGGAATCGTATTACTGCAAGTAAATGTAATGGATGAGCTGTCGACTAGCAGCCTTCATTGATAAAGATCGTTATTGACGAGCACCTGTGTCGGCTCGGAATGATAAAGGGTTTAAGTGAGTCCTTTTAGTCATTGTGTGCCTCAGGTTCAGGTGGAAGATACTCGATGTGAGCGTTTTGTTAAACAAACAAAACTGTGATCGGAAATTATGACGAGGAATATTTTGGTACTTCTATTATACGATGACAAGCTATCCTCTGCGTCATCAGATCGAACATCTTCCAAAGCCCAGGTCGAGAAGACGTCAAGGAGTCACAGAGCGCATGTCTGCGCGCACCACGTGACTACAACCATTAGCAAACTGCTTTCTTCGAAAAGGTTGACGAAGACGATATTTGAAACTCACGATACCCGCTGTTCATAAGGATGGGTTCACCTAAGTTGTCGAGTCCAATTCCATTACTGATTGTACTGAAAGCTTTAAACATGCCCTCAATTCGCTTATATAGTCTTTAAAGAACATTTTATATAGTAGTTATCCCGAAAGGTTAGTCATATGGCCCACCCGCGAAACGAAGAGAGATAGCTGAGGATATTTGAAATTATGTGAGATCTGTTATTGGGATGCTTGAAATTGGGTGTGAATGGATCGTTTGGGCGGTTGAGTGCTAATATGCTCAGGTAGTGGCACACGATGCGGCCTTGGCGAGTTTTCACTACTAAAATGATTATCAGACAAGCAGCTGAGAAGTTTTGGGTGATTTAGGGTGTGAATTGACGCGACATGAAGGTGTAATACGCGCTGAGCGGGACATAGTAAGCGCAGATTGATGGGTAATGGGTTTAACTAAGAATTGTAGGTACTATCACGGAAGCCGATATCAAACGGCTTTATAGTAAGGTATAACAATTTTCGTTATATTCATCAATATCGGGATCAAATGCTTTAAAAACGGGCAGGTGGACTATGGTGAAAGGCAACAGGTGCGGTAATGTACATGATGAGCGATCCACACGCGTCTGGTAGACGAATAGGCGCTAGGGTGTGTTTCAGACGGTGGTAGGGTTGATGACTTGCATGGGAGCAGGAAAATACGGCGAGCATAGGCCCGCGGTCTTTGCGAATATGCTTCTACTTTGTCCATGAAACCAACTGACATAATATATATATATATATATATATATATATATATATATATATATATATATATATATATATATATATATATATATATATATATATATATATATATATATATATATATATATATATATATATATATATACATATATTTATATATATATAGATATAAATATATATATACATATATATATATATGTATATATATGAGTATATAGATATCTCTCTAATATATGTGATATTATCTATATATATATATATATACATATCTATCTATATATATTGTGATATTTCTATATATGTTTTTATATATATATATATCTCTCCCTCTATCTGTCCTACCTCTCTCTAGAGATATATATATATATATATATCTATATATATATATATTTATATATCTATATATATATATATATATCTCTATATATATATATATATATATATATATATTATGATATTTATATATATGTTTTTATATCTCTATATATACTTATATATATATATATATATATATTTATATTTATATATATAGTAATAAATATATATAAATATGTATATGTATATATATATATATATATATATATCTATATATATATATATATATATATATACTATATATATCTATATATATATATCATATTTATATCACTATATATATAATATATATATATATATATATATATATTTTTTATATATATATATATACTTATATATCTGTATATATATATGTGTATTTATATATATAGTAATAAATATATATAAATGTGTGTATATATATATATATACTATATATGTGTATATATATATATATATTCCTTATATACCATATATATATATATATATACTATATACATATATATATATATATATATATATATATATGTTTTTTATATACATATATATATACTTATATATCTGTATATATATATGTGTATTTATATATATAGTAATAATGAATATATATAAATGTGTATATATATGTATATATATATACTTATATATATATAAATATACATATCAACTCTCTCCCTATATATATATCTCTCTATATCTCTATCTCTATCTATCTATATCTATATCTATATATATATCTATATATATCATATATATATATATATATATATATATACCCTCAACTCTTGCTCTATATACCAATGTGTCACAGCTGTGCTCAACATGGGTCACCCCGGAGTTCAACATATTTGTGTCAACAGACGATGTATGCCAGCAAAATGACAGTTACAAGTATAAGTATAGATCCCTTTTACCTTATCATAAATATATATGTTGTCTATGAAATGGCGTAATCACAGTTATAAGCATAATATTTTTGGAGACATAAACTCTATTCTGTTTAGCACCGACATTGATGTCCACGACACAGGTTGATTCAGCAAGGCGATTGTGTCAACATTTCCTTCGACCATCCCCTGCCAATTGAAAATATCATCAATGGACATGCAACGGTCTTTTAACATGCGAGTGCAATCAATAAACACCGGAACAAATCCTTAGCAATGGATGCATGTTTGCAGATCATCAGTGAAAGCATAAATGGCCGCACACCAACGTCTATTGAGTGGAAAAAATGTGTTGGGTTGATTTGGACAATGTCAATTTGATGTAATAACTGTCTCCCGGCAAGAAACGTGTACAATAAAGTCGATAAGGTCATCAAATATCTTTTTGCATAGTTGCAAAGCCCATGTTCACGATTAATAGGCTATCGAAAACATTTGCCACAATACCCTGCTCTGGGGAGATGATATAGGAAGATTTTAGATAAACAGATGAAAAAAATGGAGTAAATGATAAATCTACCGGTGAATAAATTGTAGCAAACAGATGGATATCGGGAACTTTGGTGACGATATCACATGCGTAAACGGCCGAATGAGTCATATTTATGATTCAAACCCCATACGACTCAATGCTCAGACACAAAGCATACAGGTTTAACATAGCAATTCCAAGAAGAGCAATTTACGACACTGTAGTGCGATTACTACGTGCAGCCATGAGATGGAGCTACTATTTCAGGCAGTGGGTTTGTTCTTCATCCCAGCGCGGCAAAGTATCGCCATAAAACCAGGCAACCAGCGCCACCAACAGCTGCCACAGAGGCAGTCATTGAAACAGGTGAGGATGCACAGCTATAAATATTGCAAGGCAATAAAGTTTGTGGGGCTTGGCTAGCCGAAGTGAATTTGCTATACAAACAGCTCGACTGTACTTCATCTGGGAGCGACAATATGCTTCTCTTAAACCCCACAACGAGCCATAAACAGCGGACCAACATCGGTAACAACAGCAATTTTGTTGTTCGCCACCTACTAATCTTGGGGCCTGCGAACTAATCTTGAGGACAATGCATCAACGAATGCTCCTTGATTCCGTCCCAGGGGCTGACTGAAGGAACCATACAATCTCCCGATTGCTCTGTCAAAGCTACAACCATACTAGGTCTGTTTCATAAGGTAGTGATTTCAGGGAATTTATTGCCTGAACAGAATGCCAGAATTGCTGTTTTTCCACAATCAAGCTGCTCGACTATGATTCACCCCATACCATTGTTTGGACTGCAAACAGGTTCTTCCCGTGTTCCATGTCAATCAATAAAGCACTGCTTAGGGAGACGCCAGCTCTGGCGGTATATACAATATCAGTAAACACGATAAGTGCAGGTCATTTGGCAATATATATCTACATATATACATATATATATATATATATATATATATATATATATATATATATATAGAGAGATATATATATATATATATATATATATATATATATATATATATATATATATATATATATATATATATATATATCTATATATATATATATATATATCTGTATATATATATATCTCTCTATCTCTCTCTCTGTATATGTATATATCTCTCTCTATATCTCTCTCTCTCTCTCTCTATCTCTCTCTCTCTCTCTCTATATATCTCTCTATATATATATATATCTCTATATATCTATATATATATATATCTCTCTCTCTCTCTATATCTATATATATATATATCTGTATCAACATGGTGACTAGCAACGTGTTCCTCATTGTACACATTAATCAAAATTATTTGTGTCTACAGTGACACAAACATAAAATATCCACTTTTGATCCGACCGTCCATTTGTCAGTGGCATACTTCTTTGTACTATTGGTCGTACAATTGAACCCTCACACAGGAAATACGTCACATGTTCCATGCACCATATCATGCACAAGTTGGGTTATCTACGTCCTACACCCTATTCCGTCCACCCCCAATACATTGTCCGTTACACCCCAGATTTCAAGGTGTAGTGAAAGTGATACATTTATACTGTTTCATAACCACAATGCTCCAAATTCACGGGCAATCGTCTATTTTGTGATGACATGTGTTGAAGCAGTAGATATGGTTCGATTAATAGTAGAGTATGTTCAGATCAATGGCTTTTCTAGCAGTTGGTGAGTCGCAAAGTGGTGGATTTTTAATGTTACAAAAACCGTAGTGTTTCCCATTCGCAGAAGATCGTTCATCATTAATTGTCGAGTGTTTGACCCAATCGAATCAGTATATATGCCGAACAGATGTGAGGATCTACGCAATTGGTAAGCCGGGACGCATTTCGAGTCATTAAATATCAATATAGCATTGATCGAAGACAACATACGATAGACGGAGAGCTCTAACGGTCGAACCAGTTAGATAATGTATTGTCCTCAGCATGAAATGCTTGCACCATAAGGGGAGACGGTTTGATAATGCTAAATGAATGCTTTTTCTCCATTGGAGATACAATACGCTTGTCACTAAAATGGAACTAGGCTTCATATCATGTACTGATTATCAAAATACTTATTAATTACCCCATTTGGTTAGCTAGCCATCCCAAGTACACACTCCCAACAGATTTCACGCAGCTGTGTTAGGATTATGTGTATATTAACGTATAATAGGTACCAGGTTGCAACGTTAGTATACTAATCTATAGAAAACCATTGTACGTAAACATTAGATTATTTGCACTTAACTGCTATGTTCTTATCATGAATTATAGACGAAAGGGGATAAAGCACAGTTGAATAACTCTAACGCACAGTCCATTGGACACGGAGCATTTACTAAACTGCACCAATAGGGCGATCAATATTGGAGTGGAAACATTTGTCTAAATGCCCAGAAGGGGAATAAGCTTCCACCAATAAAACTACGATTGCGTCCTGCTTATCTTCATTATGTCATTCTACAAAACTATTTAATAGATGTTACAGCTACGAGCTTATGCTAGATCTCGTCTGAAGACATTGATGATTGATGGTTAATTGAGGCTACAAAACAGTTGACAAGCTCAACATCAGCAATCAGATATCTTGATAAAATGCCTTTGTATTGGTTATCTCCTTGAAGAATATTCGACACACTGCATACAGTTTATTATTTGTATATCTATTTCATCTGTAATGTTCTGAAACATGTCTGCTATGAATCGCCAACATTCCGGAACAAACACATACCTGTTTGTTTTTGCATATGTCAAGCGAAGTATAGCAAACAGGATAGCAGTGCAAATGATTGAATATAATCTCGATTCATCTGGTATTCAACCTGGTTTCCAATAATGATAAATCTTTCGAGCTGAATTGCAACTCACACACTTGGTTTCCACACAAGCAGCTGTTATTTGTCCCCTCACTTCCGGATTATATTGAATAGCCGTTCCCATATTTCGACCCCTGACTGACGCCGCCGGTAGGAATGAACAAACGAGACCGACCCGTCACTATTATATTCAAGGCGTTAATATTACTGTAAGCAGGTGACCTATCGGTGGCTATCCTGAGTGATTTATTAATAGGGGATATGATTGATGTCCACTCGAAGCGGGCCACAGCGACACTTTGAGCAGCGGGTAGAAGTGAGGAGAGGGTAGCTACGACCGTCGACAAGAGGGGGCGCTGTGGGTACTTGCAAGTAACAATCAAGTCAGTAGACATCCGATGCATTTAGAACGAATCCTTTCGCAGAGGTCAATAAGGACATTGTCAGAGTGTAATAGCCACATTGTGGGGCTTTACATGTTTATTGGTTTCCGGTCGCACACAATGCTGAGATAAATGTTAGTAAAATACTTCATTTATAGACAAACGACTGTGATAGAGATGCAGATATGGGTGTGACAGATTTCATATCACACATATCACACATTCGAAAACAGGCGTATACAAAACTGGATCACTGTTAAAGGGTGTCATACATTGGAAGCTCACTTGGACAACCACACATGGGACAGAGTCAAAGTGGTCGATATAGAGGGGTAGGTCTCCTAACTGGGGTCCATCTTCAGTACAGGGAATTCCAAAAACGGGACTGAGTAAAAGTGGTGCTAATGGTGGGATGGTCGCCTTAGTGAGGCGGCCACTTGGCGATGCTTCACTGTATATAGGTAGTAAAACTTCCATACATTTTGAAACAACTCGAATTGTGCTTCAAGCAGATTTATGAAACTAAACTTCAACAACTACTTGATAAACATATGCATAATTTACAACCACTTTCTTCAAAAGGAGACCAGGCTAAGTGTTTGGGATGAGCATGATTTATACATCCACTGACAGGGAGTGTGTTGACGTAACTGCACATAACAATAGCCCACCAATACTTCTTTTATGAATTAGCAAATATTATCACTATGTGACTTGATTATTACAAATCTTACCAGCTGAATTGAAACTGACTCGCTAAGTTTTCACGCACGTAAAAAGGCTAGATGAATTGGTAAGGAAAACATGGTTCTGGCATGCGAAAGTATGACAATGTAATGCGCATAAATCATATGACATACACTGTGTATGTCATAAGGTACACCGTGTATGTCACACGATACACTGTGTATGCCATTTGATACTCTGTGAATGCCATACCATGCACTGTGTATGTCATACGATACACTGCACGCCATACAGTACACAGCTTATTCCATAAAATACACAATTCATGCCACAATATACACTGGGTATGTCAAACGACACAATGTATGCCATACGATAGATTGTGTATGCAGTACGATACACTTAGTATACCATGCGATACGCTGTTCATGTCATACGATACACAGTGTTTGCTATACTATACACTGTGTATGCCATACGATACATTGTGTATACCATACGATACACTATGTATGCCATACTATACATTAGTTATGCCATATGATACGCTGTGTATGCCACACGATACATCATGTATGCCATACGATACACTACGTATGCCTTACGATACACGATGTATGCCTTACGATACACAGATACACTGTTATGCCATTTGATGTTACTACAAAATTCATCTTTACGCGGCAAACTGTTGCAAAGTCTCGCAGCAATTGTTATAAATGCTTGTCACAGAGTCAACTATTGAAGCAAATGAGAAGTTGTGCACCGCAGTTCGCATGCACACACAATGACTGGATAGTTTGCGCCTATATCAGTGTCCATGGCAATTCTTTTTTTTATTTCACCCACTAATGAAATGGCTGGCTTGAAGACAATACATTAACGCAAACTCCGTGATAACGTCCCAGTGGCTGGTTCGAGGAACTAAACAATCTTCTGATTGCACAGACCTATAACAACACTGGGTTGAATTCACCAGGTAGACCTGTATGAACGCTAAACGTCAATAGAATCTCTAGATTGCAGAACCACATTAATTACATATGTAGAATTTCAAAATGTCAAATATCGAATTCACCTGTCTCATCATATTTAACAAGGAGATTAATAATTTTATTCACGAGCATTTCTCTTTTATGTGATGGGATATAGATCGATTGAAAGGTAAATCAAGGAGATATTATAAAAGGTTAATATGAATATATGTTATTCAACTATATCCTCTGTAGATTAGTATATGTGACTGTAACATCCTTGGCAACGGAGATAATTGAATGTAGGTTTTGTACTACTCCACCCTAGATTTAGTGAGTATGGCTGCTGAGTACTTCACATTAATGAGAAACGAACAAAATGGAGATCACAAACTCTCCCCAAATCCCAGTCGTACAGCAGACAGCTGCTTTTGTGGATGGTGTTTTCTGAGCATAAAACTGTTAACATCGTTGATTTTGAAAATTGTCCTTATGTTGCTTTGGCACGTGTTGGCGCTGACAGTATTTTCTATTAAAGATATGACTTTCATGTTAGCTGTACCACAGCCTACAAATTCATGAACGCCAACATTTGGCTTCCGCATGCAGAAAAATGATACAAGTCATCATGAGCAGTATTGCTTTATGTAATGATAAGATTGGCTCCCACGAACATAATTCTAACAAACTGCATGGTTGTCAAAATCGGCATAATTCAAAATAAGCAAGTACATAGCAACAAATATGGCATTTCGTCAAACAAAAAACGTTTGCTGTCATTAACTTGGTAAATATTGAACTGACATCAGATTAATCCAGCAGGCTTATTTTTTCTTCCTCTTTTCTCTTTGCAATGGACCCTAAAGTTTGCAAAACAAAAAAAATATCCTTACACCTTTCAAGATCATTTTCCCTAACAACCTTTTGACAATGCTCTCGATGATTTTATATAAGAAGCCTACTCTATTTGCTTCTCATCCGTCTAACGTTCCATGTAGCATTGTTGCTACCAATCCACGTGTATTGCAAGGTAAGGTGAAAACCAAGTGATGAATTAATAATGCTTCAACAAACATTATGCTTCGAATTCATTGACAGCGGACAACGTTCATCATAAACAAATAGCACGTGTTTGACTCTTTACGGGCTAGGTCGATCAATACTTGGGTAACCGTAGGTCTGTAGGGCCATCTAGCAGCTAGTGAGCTGGGAAGCTTGCCGAGGCATAGAATATCAGCATTATATTGATTGAGTAAAAACTACCAGATATGATTGTGTATTCGTTATCAGCGACAAAAGGTTTTGATTTGAACATTTCGCTACTGTACATAGTATATTAATCCAGAGTATACCAACAATGGAGCATTTGCTGTTGATTGCTGTACTAAAGGCATAAAATACTAATAGGAGATCAACATTGTTGAATAACAACACACAGTAGATCAGTTGGTGGCCAAGAAGCAGCGATCAAAGCTTGAGTGTAATCTAAACATCAAAGGCAAACATTCATCACCTATTAATTAAATAAATGCTGTAGGTATAAAGAAAAGCCTCAAACTCGTATGAAGGCATCGCTGATAATTTATACATGCATCATCGTTTTGGGGCAGGAACTATTTGGTTAAAAAACATTAAGCAAACGGATATAATTTATCTATTTTGTAATGCTGCCACCAGACGAAGAGCACAACGAATAACGAGAAGTGTAGAACATCACGAGAAGTGTAGAACATCACGAGAAGTGTAGAACATCACGAGAAGCGTGGAAATCACGAGAAGTGTAGAATATCAGAAGTGTAAACATCACGATAAGTGTGGAACATAACGAGAAGTATACCAAGTCACGAGAAGTTTATCACATGAGGAGAAGTTTGTCACATCACGAGACGAATACGACATCAAGAAAAGTACACCACATCACGAGAAGTATACCACTTCACGATAAGTGTGGGACATCACGAGAAGTATACCACATCACGGGAACTTTACCTCATCACGAGAAGTGTACCACATCACTAGAAGTGTACTACATCACTAGAAGTGTACTACATCACTAGAAGTGTACCAGATCACTAGAGGTGTTATGCATCACTAGAAGTGTACTACATCACTAGAAGTATTATATGTCACTAGAAGTGTACTACATCACTAGAAGTGTACTACATCACTAGAAGTGTACTACATCACTAGAAGTGTACTACATCACTAGAAGTGTACTACATCACTAGAAGTGTACTACATCACTAGAAGTGTACCAGATCAGTAAAAGTGTACTGCATCACTAGAAGTGTACTACATCACTAGAAGTGTTATATATCACTAGAAGTGTACCAGATCACCAGAACTGTACTACCTCACTAGAAGTGTACAACATCACTAGAAGTGTACCAGATCACTAGCAGTGTTCTTAATCACTAGAAGTGTACTACATCACAATAAGTGTACTACATCACAAGAAGTGTACTACATCACGAGAAGTGTACTACATCACAAGAAGTGTACTACATCACATTACGAGAAGTGTACTCCATCACCAGAATATACCACATCTGAAGAAGTTCACCACATCAAGAGATATATACCACATTACGAGAAATTTACCACATCACGAGAACGGTACCACTTCACGAGAAGTATACCACGTCACCAAGTGTTAGCGAAGACGTTTTTGTGAATGATTAAAGCTACTATGATATATTTGAACGTTAAAATGCATCAGATGAATCCCAGAAATTGGATTACCATTCCAAGAAGTCTGTGATCAGTCGTCATTAATCCGAATGACATACATATGTAGTTCCTATTTGAATTTGTCCAGCAAGGTATACGAGCTGGACAAAAGATCTCAGTGCTTGAATGACTCTTTGATCATTTGGTATTTACATCGATCCCATTGTTGATCAATCTTATTGGCTCGATTCTAACTAAGAGACTACGTTTCACTGTTCCTTTCCATCAGCTATGACAGTTTTAAATACTGAGCCACTACTGCAGCCACAAACAGTGTTACTTTGTGGGAGTGAAGTAACTAGATAAATGAAAATATTATACTCGAATCTTATATTAAAGGCATTTTATTCCTGCAAGAAAAGTCATGGGAGGCCTCTGGATGGATAGCTTAAGTGATTAATTCATAGAGGAATTGATTGATGACCACTCTAAGCGGGTTTCACTGACACTTTGAGTGGTGCGACGAAGGGATGAGAGGGTCACTGGTATAATCGACGAGAGGGGGTGTTGTGGGGTACTCTGCTGGCTCTTCAGACGGATGCTTCAAGTTACTGCAAGAAAAGTATGGAGGCCTCTGGAGATGAGCTTAAGTGATTCATTTATGGAATTGATTGATGACCACTCTAAGCGGGTTACACTGACACTTTGAGTGGTGCGACGAAGGGATGATTGTCACTGGTATAATCGACGGATGTTTGTGGGGTAAGACATCAAGTCAGTGGACATCTGCTGCAGCTCTCAAGACGGATGCTTTCGTAATTGTCCGGATGTTAAAGCATCAATGAGGGGCACCTTGATTGACTGTTGTACACCATGATGAGAAATTCAGGATATAATCCTTCAACCAATGCCCAGCCATTATCATAGAGATGTGAATGTGGGTGTACTGGTTAATATCACCATATCGTCGAAAGCCAATCTAGGGAAACATTCATCATCTTAAAGATGAGATAATTCCCCTCACCACAGGTCTACAAGCATGGCAAACCGGATCAAACAGACTCATTGCTGATCCATATTTTCTTATATCGCTCGCTTGATTTGATGTTTGTATCAATTAAATTAAGCATTTTGATAGTCTGGGTGTTGGTTAATAAGAAGAAGCAGCAAGTGTCCATGCGCAGATTAAGAATCGTATATCACTGGACAGATGGCAGTGTCTGTTAAAGCTTGTCAATGCCTATAGCCATCTTGTGCATCTTACAACTCGGTAGCTGCTGGTACTATTACTACTATTCTCTTGTTATAACAACATATGGGAAATATTACAGGTCGAATCCTTTCATCCTATGTTCACAAATGATTATTATGATTACATGCAGTTGGTGATGGGGCGGGGCATGGCGTGGGTGGAGCACGTATGGGCGGGGCATGGTGGGACATGTCTGGGTTGAAGGTTGGCTGATGGTTTGCTTTGCTGTCATCATGAAAGGTTCAAGCTGTATTTGGGATATTTTCTGACGTTGTGGCCATCGGAATGGCCTTACAGAACGAACACTATGCATTGCAGACATATCTGGCAAAGAGTCGGTTCTGTATTGCCAAAGAAGTATCATCCAAGAAAGCCATTTATGTTTCATGTCAACGCAATGTTTCCCTTCCCTGTCCCCAGTACTTTGCGAAACAGCAATGTATTTTTAAGTAAGAGGTGAATTTGGTGCCAATATATTACTTGTAGGTGTCTTTATATGTCTACCACAATATCCATATATCTCATTCATATCTGCATTTTTTCAGACGCACCCATTCGACTATTCTACCGGCTGTTGCAGTTCCAGGACTTATATTAGGTTAGAAACTGAGGGTTTAAGGGTAATTTCATGTTTTTTACCAGTTCAAATGGAAAGCATTGGTTCTCCTTCTTACCATT
>CM067344.1:45052985-45152985 GCA_034190875.2 Urechis unicinctus | reverse complement strand
TCTTTCTCAAGTTATCCTGACTTCTGCAATATTCCTTTAGTGGGATAATCTCTTGAGTTTTGAGCGGCGCCTGGTGTTGTCCGACAACGACGCTATCCTCCACCAAACTGCCAGTCTGCCGCGGATACATGGTCGATCTGGGCCGTTGCGAAATCCCACCGGCAACCAATCGACAGCTGTCACACCAATTCGGGTGTTCCTCAGCAAGCACCAGCACCCCGACAGCGGCTATTTGCCAATGTCCACTTGTTGCTGGATATATTCACCAAACGCCTAGACAGACCGCCGCCTGGAATGAGAGCATAGCAATAAGTAGAATGATAGAGGCAATATTAATGAGATCTGGCTAGTTGCATGACTGTGATAGCCCATCTGCGTAATAGCCTCGGCAGAATTCATCTCATTCCAGCCACTGACTATGCTATGCAATGCAAGCCAGGCCCAAAGAGAGCATCATTTCACTGCCTGCAAAGAACCGGAGCGCCGAGCGTGTCGTATGCCCTTCCCTGTGGCAGCAGCCGCCCAGAGAAAGATAGAGGGTCACTCTTTCACCCTACCCAATTCCAATTACCTCATGCTGCTTGGTGTTGATTGCGCAGCGGTGTCGAGGCATGCATTAGCGACTTGGCAATGGTCTCGCCTGGGCGTTGATCAATTAATCCATGGGACAATCATTCTATAAATCCATCAATCATTCAATCCTTCAATCAAACATTCATTATATCAATCATTCATCAACCAATCAATCATTCCGTCAATCAGTCATTCCATAAATCCACAAATCAAGCAATCATTCCATCAATCAACTTATACACCCTTCATTCATTATTTTCAGCGTTCGTTCCTCAATGAATCAATCCTTTCGCCGTTCCTTTCCAATCGCGGTCCACTTCAGACACTATGCAGCTGCTAATGACAGCTACAGTCATGGCGTGCCTTGTTTACACACATGACAAAAGACAACCCCCGCACAAGACAACTGTGGATCAGTATTCATCAGAGCCAGCTAATTGCCAGACAGAGACCAATATCGACTGATCTCCCCGCGGACCTTGGGTAATGTGGTGGAATTCCTGTCAGGTTTGTCATTCCGCTGCGCATTTTCTCGGAACATTAACGGTTAGGAAGAAGTATACAATAACCTTGCGCCAATTACGTCTGATCGGAGTTGCATTAAAACCCTCAATATCAAATTAGGTTTCGGTTGCAAGGTAAATGTTTCTTTGGCCAACTCGGCAGCTTATAACGATTAACGGTTAATAAAAGGGGATACGGTTAAGTGCTGCTTAAGGTCTAGGGGATATCACAAACGAACAAACAGACGGAGTGGGTGTCAATTTGCAGACAATTCTATTCACGGCTCTATCAAGGCAGGAGCTGTGTGCGTCTTATTCGCTCGAACGTTTCTACTTCCCCTTCCCTTCCTCCGAACACCCACCCCTTCTCTTCGCACTCATACCTTACATCTTAATGGCGCCAATCCCTTTCCTTCCCTCTAGACTGTACCCACTTCCTTCCACTCCCGCTGGAATCAGCCGTTTCCTACAATTCCTCTACACTGGACACATCTCTTCCTCTCAATCTCATCCGTTCCACGCCCTCTAAACTGGATACACCCCTTCCTCTCCCTCTTAACAGACCCCTTCCTTTCCAATACCTCCATACTGGGCCAATCTCTACCTCTACCTCCATACTGGGTCCTCCGCTTCCACTCCATCCCTTCAAATACCTCCAAACTGGACTCATCCCGGTCACTCCCTATAAACGACACCCATCTCTCCCATGAAATCTTCCACTAAACTTCCACCCACTTCCCATGCAGCCACCGTTCCCTACCACGACCCAACACCTTCAATCACAATCTATCTCCTCTCTTACTTTTAAAGTCATACACTTACATCGAACAGCCCAATTAAGTTACTCAATAAGTGCACCATCAAAAATCAGTAGTTTCCTTGACTGACTCCGTTTATTCCAAGAACCAAAATCTGATTTTCTCCACGTTATTCACCAGAATTCATTCATAACCCGAACACCATTCCCTCTCCTCCACCCGACTCCTTCCATTAATTCCCCTCTCCTCCACCAGACTCCTTCTATTCCCCACTCCTCCACCCGACTCCTTCTATTCCCCTATCCCCCCGACTCCTTCCATTCTCCTCTCCTCCACCTGACTCCTTCCACTCCCCTCTCCTCCACCCGAGTTTTTCCATTACCTTATCCTCCACCGACTCCTTCCATTCACCTTTCCTCCACCCGACTCCTTCCATTCCCCTCTCCTCCACCCAAGTTTTTCCATTGCCTTATCCTCCACCGACTCCTTCCATTTCCCTGTCCTCCACCCGACTCCTTCCATTCCCCTCTCCTCCACCCGAGTTTTTCCATTACCTTATCCTCCACCGACTCCTTCCATTCCCCTATCCTCCACCGACTCCTTCCATTCACCTATCCTCCACCCGACCCGACTTCCTTCTATTCCCCTTTCCTCCACCCGAGTTTTACCATTGCCTTATCCTCCACCGACTCCTTCCATTCCCCTGTCCTCCACCCGACTCCTTCTATTTCCCTGTCCTCCACCTGACTCCTTCTATTCCCCTCTCCTCCACCCGACTCCTTCCATTTCCCTCTTCTCCACCCGACTTCTTCCATTCCCCTCTCCTCTACCCGAGTTTTTCCATTGCCTTATCCTCAACCGATTCCTTCCATTCCCCTATCCTCCACCCGACTCCTTCCATTACCCTCTCCTCCACCCGAGTTTTTCCATTGCCTTATCCTCCACCGACTCCTTCCATTTCCCTGTCCTCCACCCGACTCCTTCCATTTCCCTGTCCTCCATCCGAGTTTTTCCATCGCCTTATCCCCCACCCGACTTCTTCTATTCCCCTCTCCTCCACCCGAGTTTTTCCATTGCCTTATCCTCCACCGGCTCCTTCCATTTCCCTGTCCTCCACCCGACTCCTTCTATTTCCCTGTCCTCCACCCGACTCCTTCTATTCCCCTGTCCTCCACCCGACTCCTTCCATTTCCCTCTTCTCCACCCGACTTTTTCCTTCTCCCTCTTCCCCCGAGTTTTCCTTATCCTCCACCGACTCCTTCCACCCGAGTTTTTCTGCCGACTCCTTCTATTCCCCACCGACTCCTTCGAGTTTTCCCCATTGCCTATCCTCAACCAACTCCTTCTATTCCCCTATCCTCCCCCCAAATCCTTCCATTCCCCTCTTCTCTACCTGACTCCTTCCATTCCCCCCTTCCCCCACCCGAGTTTTTCCATTGCCTTATCCTCAACCGAGTCCTTCCATTTCCCTATCCTCCACCCGACTACTTCCATTCCCCTATCCTCCAACCGACTCCTTCCATTACCCACTCCTCCACCCGAGTTTTTCCATTGCCTAATCCTCGACCGATTCCTTCCATTGCCCTTTCCTCCTCCCGACTCCTTCCATTCCCCTCTCCTCCACCCGAGTTTTTCCATTGCCTTATCCTCCACCGAGTCCTTCCATTTCCCTGTCCTCCACCCGACTCCTTCCATTCCCCTCTCCTCCACCCGAGTTTTTCCATTGCCTTATCCTCCACCGACTCCTTCCATTACCCTTTCCTCCACCCGACTCCTTCCATTTCCCTGTCCTCCACCCGACCTCTTTCCATTCCACTATCCTCCACTCGACTCCTTCCATTCCCCTCTCCTCCATCCGACTCCTTCCATTTCCCTATCCTCCACCCGACTTCTTCCATTCCCCTCTCCTCCACCCGACTCCTTCCATTTTCCTATCCTCCACCCGACTCCTTTCATTCCCCTATCCTCCCCCCAAATCCTTCCATTCTCCCTCTTCTCTACCAGACTCCTTCCATTCCCCCTTCCCCCACCCGAGTTTTTCCATTGCCTTATCCTCAACCGAGTCCTTCCATTTACCTATCCTCCACCCGACTCCTTCTATTCCCCTCTCCTCAACCCAAGTTTTTCCATTGCCTTATCCTCCACCGACTCCTTCCATTCCCCTGTCCTCCACCCGACTCCTTCCATTCCCTTCTCCTCCACCCGAGTTTTTCTATTACCTTATCCTCCACCGACTTCTTCCATTCCCCTATCCTCCACCGACTCCTTCCATTCACCTATCCTCCATCCGACTCCTTCTATTCCCCTTTCCTCCACCAGAGTTTTTCCAGTTTATCCTTCCATTACCTTATCCTCCACCGACTCCTTCCATTCCCCTATCCTCCACCGACTCCTTCCATTCACCTATCCTCCACCCGACTCCTTCTATTCCCCTCTCCTCCACCCGAGTTTTTCCATTGCCTTATCCTCCACCGACTCCTTCCATTCCCCTGTCCTCCACCCGACTCCTTCCATTCCCCTCTCCTCCACCCGAGTTTTTCCATTGCCTTATCCCCCACCGACTCCTTCTATTCCCCTCTCCTCCACCCGAGTTTTTCCATTGCCTTATCCTCCACCGACTCCTTCTATTTCCCTGTCCTCCACCCGACTCCTTCTATTTCCATGTCCTCCACCTGACTCCTTCTATTCCCCTGTCCTCCACCCGACTCCTTACATTCACCTATCCTCCACCCGACTCCTTCTATTCCCCTCTCCTCCACCCGACTCCTTCTATTCCCCTATCCTCCACCCGACCCATTTCCCTTTTCCATTGCCTTATCCTCCACCGACTCCTTCCATTCCCCCTATCCTCCACCGACTCCTTCCATTTCTCCCCGACTCCTTCCATCCTCCACCCCTTTTCCATTTCTCCTCCACCCGAGTCCTTTTTCCATTGCCTTATCCTCCACCCGACTCCTTCCATTCCCCATCTCCACCCTTTTCCATTGCCTTATCCTCCACCGACTCTTTTCCATTCCATTCCCGACTCCTTCTATTCCCCATCCCTCCACCCGACTTTTTCCATTGCCTTATCCTCCACCGACTCCTTCCATTTCCCTATCCTTCCTTCCATTTCCCTCTCTCCACCGACTCCTTCCATTTCCCCCTCTCCTCCACCCGACTCCTTCCATTCCCATCCTCCACCCGACTCCTTCCATTACCCTCTCCTCCACCCGACTCCTTCCATTGCCTTCCATCCCCACCCTCCATTCCACCGACTCCTTCCATTCCCCTGTCCTCCTCCTTTTTCCCCGACTCCTCCCTTCTTCCATTCCCCTATCCTCCACCCTCCTTCTATTCCATTCCACCCGACTCCTTCCTCCCTGTCCTCCACCCGACTCCTTCCATTTCCCTCTTCTCCACCCGACTTCTTCCATTCCCCTCTCCTCCACCCGAGTTTTTCCATTGCCTTATCCTCCACCGACTCCTTCTATTCCACCCCCCCATCCTCCCAACCGACTCCTTCTCCACCGATTCCCCTATCCCCTCCACCCGACTCCTTCCATTCCCCTGTCCTCCACCCTTCATTCCTGTCCTCCACCCGACTCCTTCCATTTCCCTCTCCCCACCCGAGTTTTTCCATTGCCCTATCCTCCACCGAGTCCTTCCATTGCCTTATCCTCCACCCGACTCCTTCATTCCCCTTCCTCCAACCGACTCCTTCTATTCCCCTCCTCCCCGACTCCTTCCATCCCCCCCCCTCTCTACCTCCACCCGACTCCTTCCATTCCCCTCTCCTCCACCCGAGTTTTTCCATTGCCTAATCCTCAACCGATTCCTTCCATTGCCCTTTCCTCCACCCGACTCCTTCCATTCCCCTCTCCTCCACCCGAGTTTTTCCATTCCCATTGCCTTCCATCCTCCACCGACTCCTTCCATTCCCCTCTCCTTTATTTCCCCTGTCCTCCACCCGACTCCTTCCATTCCACTCTCCTCCACCCGAGTTTGTCCATTGCCTTATCCTCCACCGACTCCTTCCATTACCCTTTCCTCCACCGACTCCTTCCATTTCCCTGTCCTCCACCCGACCTCTTTCCATTCCACTATCCTCCACTCGACTCCTTCCATTCCCCTCTCCTCCACCCGACTCCTTCATTTCCCTCTCCTCCACCCGACTTTCCCTCCTCCCACCCCCGACCGACTCCTTCCATTCCCCTCTCCTCCACCCGACTCCTTCCATTTTCCTATCCTCCACCCGACTCCTTCTATTTCCCTGTCCTCCACCCGACTCCTTCTATTCCCCTGTCCTCCACCCGACTCCTTCCATTTCCCTCTCTCCACCCGACTCCTTCCATTCCCCTCTCCTCCACCCGACTCCTTCCATTGCCTTATCCTCCACCGACTGCTTCTATTCCCCTCTCTTCCAACCGACTCCTTCTATTCCCCTATCCTCCCCCCGACTCCTTCCATTCCCCTCTTCTCCACCTGACTCCTTCCATTCCCCTCTCCCCCACCCGAGTTTTTCCATTGCCTTATCCTCCACCGAATCCTTCCATTTCTCCTCCACCCGACTCCTTCCATTTCCCTCTCCTCCACCCGACTATTTTCCTTTCCCTATCTACGACCCGACTACACTCGTGCCCCATTTGTTACCGCCCAATTCGCCCCCTAACCCCACAAACCCGCCTTGAACTCCCTACACGGACATCACGGCATTAATTACCCCAGTATTATTGAACAAATGCGGCTTAAGCTCTAGTTGGCGAGAACTAATAACACATGTCGATTTCCACACGACAAGAACCCACATAACAATCTTACCTTCACATCGCACCATAGCAACCACGTCTCACTCCATGATACAGCGGCCTTGTTTGATCATATCGATCGATGATCGACACTTTCTACTCGTTTATTGCTTCGACGACAAGTTTACCAGTTTTACAAACGTTAACCTAACTCTTTCAAATACCTTTATCTGCTGTCGCGGAATGGCAGCCGATCTCAACGGCACTATTTGCCAACGACGTATTCCAATCGCTTGTGAGGTCTGGCACCATACATGTCACTGTCACAATAGAGTTAATCGATGTGTACATATATATTTGAGAATTTCAATGACGTTATCGCCTCTGGTTGGCGCAGTCGAGAAGTCCTACAACTGGCTAGGTGTAGCTTTGTCCGTCTATACTCCTTGATCCAGCCGCCTGTAATATGCATTGCAACACGTGTATTTCTCTTCAGCACTGACAGCTACAAAGCAATTACGATCCATACAAACAGTGCCTAATGAAGTACCGCCATGTTCCGTTCAAACGCATCAACTGCAAACCGATATTTTGTTTACTCCCAACTGTCGTTGACAACCTCACCGAGGGACGCTGCGCTGGCCGAATGAGACAGGGACCTGGTACGCTGTCATTCCCTCTCCCGAAAGATGCTCCTCTAATAAATCTCCTCTCCTCTATTCTCTATCAAATATTAACGCCTTGTGCCTGCAGCCTAAGCGAGCATTCTTTTAGCTGGGTCCATTAAGGCAATCAGAGGGTTATAACTTGTCCCCGTCCGCACCAGACTACACCAGTCTCCCGCTTGAGGCCTCCACTATAGACTACCTGTTAGAAGTCGCATTCCCTCAAAAGAGCTTCCTGATGCGCCCGTGACAATCTACATTAACCCTCACAGGCGGGCTTCATTTATCCCCCGCTGGCGGTTCCAGCCCATACTCATTCATAATGTATGAGATTCAATTAGCGCATTAATATACAATGCGGTTAAATATGGACCTAGATGTTGCCAAGAAATACAACTTCGCCTTCTCGAAGGCTGCTTCGGTTACTGGACTGAACCATTGGTCCTATATCTTTCCGAGAAAGGCAAAGTGAACGGCATTTGATGATAAAATCTAAATTTCAAAACAAATGGTAAGAGCTATAACAGAGGATAAGCGAATGGATTGTTTATATATAACAAGCCAGCGAAATGAAGTTCAATTGAAAGTGAAGTTCCTGCCAAAATGAGGTTATTGAGTTTGCGGTTTGGTTGTTATATCACAGCCAATCGAACTCATGAGGAAAATAGCGAATGTACTTGGTTTTGAATTGAAATCACACAGCGACTATGACAGATAAGATGATTATAAGGCTCACACATAGCTTCTTCGGAGCCATAGCCCAGCGAAAGCAGTAGACTTACTGCCACTTTGTTGCATAACTCGTGTGAGCAGCGCTAAGCCTTTGAGTAATATTGGACGAAGAGACTGCAGTGTGATAATAATTTCCGTTGAGCACGTTTGAGTACGTTATTATTTTTGAACAATTTCCACTTCAGGATGTACGAATCGATCTATCTATCAGTTCTGCTAAAGATGGTAATATTGTCAAGACCATATTATGATAGCAATATTTCCGGAAAATTTGCTATTTATTGCAATATTCGATACTGTTCTCAACGTTATAACCCTAACCTATGGGGACATGACGTCATTGTCTCGGGCTACAGCTACGGCTTGTCTCCTCTGATGTGGTAATACCGAACTCAATGTTTGCATATCCTTGCGAATAGCGCCTCGTGCGATGCAGACGAGAGGGAAAACGGACAGCGTACGAAGTGGATCAAGAGCCTGTCGCGCCAAGCAGTCGGTCTACAGCACAATATAATGACCCCACATAGCAACTGACACTCCCAGGCCACGAATTATATATGACCACTTCTCACATGAACAATCAACACGACATCTGTCATTCTTATGGCCTGTTTACTTTTTGTTTTGCTCCGCAGATCATAAGAAGGCGTCTTAGGCCAAAACTCCCCGAGGCCTGAGGCGGTCTGTTGAGGGCACGTGTGTATCATCATCATCATCATCATCATCATCATCATCATCATCATCATCATCATCATCATCATCATCATCATCATCATCATCATCATCTTCTTCTTCTTCTTCTTCTTCTTCTTCTTCTTCTTCTTCTTCTTCTTCTTCTTTCATCATCATCATCATCATCATCATCATCATCATCATCATCATCATCATCATCATCATCATCATCATCATCATCATCTTCTTCTTCTTCTTCTTCTTCTTCTTCTTCTCATTCTTCTTCTTTCTTCTTCGTCTTCTTCTTCTTCTTCTTCTTCGTCTTCTTCTTCTTCTTCTTCTTCTTCTTCTTCTTCTTCTTCTTCTTCTTCTTCTTATTCTTCTCCTTCTTCTGCATATTCGTTTTCAATCACCTCCTCACAAAATTATCATTTTATCGATTGCGTATTATATTGATAAATTCAATATCTTTTACCTAATTACATCGATATCTTAACCTATATATAATGTACATTTTTAGTTTTGTATGAAATTGTTTGTGAGTGGTACAACTGGCTGGATGGCCCCTATATCTGCAGCAGGCACAATGATAGATGTATAATGGCCGTCAATACCACGTGTATTGTCTAATGTAGTCACGTGTGTGGACTACGATCGATTGTCTCCCGCCTCTACATGTGCGTATGACACACGATTAATGCTCCATCTGTACGCAGACCGAACAGCTGGCGTTTATAAACGCCTAAAGCGGTATGTACAGGGAAACTATCTCCATTACCGTATTACATATGAAATATATGTATACAGACTATCTTGCTCTGTAGCAATTACATTTGGTCGCTCCCGTGACGAATTGGGGGATGATACATTGATTACCCTCGCGTCTTCCTCGGGTCTCATCGGTAACATAGCGTTAACAATGCAACACTGACATTGCCTATATGATGTTGTTATTGTCTTGGGGGCCTTCTCTTTTATTAACAACGGCCGTCACTCCTGGTTAGTTCCGCACTCCATTGTCTTCGGACGAATGGTTAACGAACTAGCAGTCTGCAGAACCACAGCGGTCAATGAACGATGACAGAACTGTGAGACTAGCCTCTTTCAATCTCACAGCTCTTGTATCATAAACTGGATCGGGCCAACGAATAGTATCATGCATTGACTTCCCACCGCCTCAATGTTAGAGACTGGCCTCCAACAGCCTCGGCGTGTTAACACAAGCCTCCAACAACCTCGGTGCGTTAACACCAGCCTCCAACAACCTCGGTGCGTTAACACTAGCATCCTACAACCTCGACGCGTTAACACAAACCTCCAACAACCTCGGCGCGTTAACACAAGCCTCCAACAGTCTCGGCGCGTTAACACAAGCTTCCAACAACCTCGGCGCGTTAACACCAGCCTCCTACAACCTCGGCGCGTTAACACCAGCCTCCTACAACCTCGGTGCGTTAACACCAGCCTCCAACAACCTCGGTGCGTTAACACACAGCCTCCTACAACCTCGGCGCGTTAACACCAGCCTCTTACAACCTCGGCGCGTTAACACCAGCCTCTTACAACCTCGGCGCGTTAACACCAGCCTCCTACAGCCTCGGCGCGTTAACAGAAGACTCCAACAACCTGGCGCGTTAACACAAGCCTCCAACAACCTCGGCGCATTAACACAAGCCTCCAACAGCCTCGGCGCGTTAACACAAGCCTCCAACAACATCGGCGCGTTAACATAAGCCTCCAACAGCCTCGGCGCGTTAACACAAGCTTCCAACAACCTCGACGCGTTAACACCAGCCTCCAATCCATTTGAACCGCAAATGCGAACCAGTTGTCGTAGATAGCTTATTCACGCCACGTGCAGCCTATTTCTGGTCTCAAATCCCGATCAATCGACAACATACCTCCCTTCTACAAATCATTTATCTCCCGCGTCTTTTATTGTTCCCTGCAAAAACTTACAATGTATAACATGGTTGTATGATGCATCTTTCTTACGGCACGCGTGTCAAGCGGCGGCAGCCTGGGCGTGGTTCACCTATTTCATACAACATGCTAGTCACAGCGAGGAAGAATACTCTCGACATGGTTCGCTATGTGAACAAAGATGCTCAGACATACTGAATTCTTGGTCTGGTGAGGCAAATGTATTTGTAATAAACCTAGGACGAAATAACTAGTGAGAGGCTGTGTTACGAGTTGTGAATCATGTTGCTTCATCAAGATGGAGAAGTTGTACAGCGGCTCCGAATACAATCAGTGTGCTTCAAGCAGCCGTATGTTGTACCCTTTGTGTGTCAAGGAGCTGTGCATGTCCTGCAGATAGACGATATATCACCACGAGGGTAATACGCGTACGAAGGGCCATAAAATATCTTTGTGGTTCAGTTTACACACGCCTTCCCAGGCAATGCCAGGGAAGGTGCGCTAAGATAATTACGAATTTGATAGAAGCGCTGCATTTTAAATGTAGTTATGGCAGGAATATGTAATTACAACAGGCATACTTTGAAGTGAATTGCCTGTACATCAATATTGTAGCGGTTGTATAAGTCAGTAATGAATGCATGATTGACTTGGTGAGCCGCTTATGGGTCACTGAAGGTGGGTGCTTCCGCTGTTGTCATTATCAGCATGACGTCGGCTTCATCATGTGTTGTTGTATGCGTGATTTTATGTGTTCTTCCCTATTGTAAGACTACCACAACTACACTGCACATAGTATTCATTTGATACCATGTTTCCCCTCTCACGATTGCATTTTAACTCATCAACAATACTCACCATATTAACGAGAAGGGACCACCAGGTTACAACTGACTGCTCTTTAAATGGAAAATTAAACAAGACTTACTTTTTCCATTCCATTTTTCCTGATTGCCTAAGAACTTAAACGAGACTTCAAAGTAAGAAGGACACCATGATATATCAACAAGAAAGAGGTTTATATCACACTCATTGATGTCTGAGTGACTAAACAAGACAAAATAGATATGATGAGACTATATCCTACATATAAAATTCACTAAACCTCACCACACGTTGATGGGCCGTAACTACGTAATGGTCAATGGACCAACTTCAACCTCAACTACTTGTCAGCAAGTGACAATATATTGGATGCGTACACGTCTGCTGGTTCTAATTTCTAGTAATTGGGAAAAGTTCATTCAGAGCGCCATCTGGCTGTCTTTAGTATGGTGTCTAGTGGGACATTAGTAGGCCGCGAGCGCTGGTCGGTTAGTATACATCAGAGTCAACCCCCGCCGCTGATTACGCCGTCATTACTCAGCGGGATGCAGTACCCCTACTTGTAGCAGCAGATGGTTTTACATAACAGATGAACAGCTGAGTGGTGCTCTGACGCAACGATTCCGTGGGACTCAAATACGATGTCATACACGAATAAACACAAAAAGCAGGTTCTGATAAATAAGCTCATTATTAAACACAGATGGGTGCCGGTTCGGCCCCGATTGCATAAGCGGTAGCGCGATCGAGGTCATATTTGTTTTGCAAACTTACTTCAGTATATCACTTGGTATAATCCCCTGTTTAATTAGCATATCCTTTGTGGCCATGGCTAGGGCTACGTCGGCAACAGCCATCCATGGCCAGTTCGCATGGCGTGAAGTCAAGTTTGGGGATTGCCCCACCCAGAGCCATCTTGCCGAGCTTGGAGTAACCTATTCATACACAAGAAACAACTCCACCGTGGTACAACACGTTGACGAGCATTTTGCTATCAGCCCTTGGTGTTGTCATATTGGCCTTAATCCATATGAAAGGTATCCTTTAATTGTACGACCTGTAAATAAGTCGGGGCTTAACAAGCCACTAGTAGACTGTATTGACGAACCTGCCTTCCTTAATGTTAAGCTGTGCATCCATAACAACATACATATAGACGTTCAATTCACCAGCCTTCTCTGTTTTTATCGTGATCTGGATGGTAACTCCCTCAGATGCACGATCCACACGCCTGCCACTACCATGCAGCTAGTCGTCGTCACTCGTCCTCAAGTCGAGCCACAGGGCGTATTTGCAGGTTAGGTCCGGGGGTAGAATAGGTCCACTGTATCCTTTTGCATGTCGTAAGAGGCGACTAATAGGGGGCAACCTGTTGGCCGTGGGTTGCGACTCGTGTCGGTGGACAATGGGATCCAGGTGGTTGAGTGGAGTGGTCCTTTTGAGGGCCATATCTGCAACACACCACTATGGCCCGGATTTCACCTAGACGAGAGGCTGGAATGGCCTGGTCCAGTCAACCGGCTGGTGGTGACTTGCCCTAGGATACTATTTGCATTTTTATCTTTTTCAACATCGTCCACTTGTATGTCCCTCTTTTTTCCATTTATCTTAGAAGGCGGCTGCTTAATCAGGTCAAACTTATCTATTAACCTTTCTAGGCGCCATATGCCGGTCAGGGTAGGCGATTAATTCCTTCAGGTACTTACACAGGTGACCGGCCCATCAACTTTAGCATCTTCAACACACTTTATGTTCACCTCGGTCAAGTCAGTACCACGCACAACATGTTAGATGGCGCGCCTACTACGGCTCTTTCGGCGATATTATAACCACGAGCATCGCTAATCCTGTCTCTAAGCGTGTTGAAGGTTTAGTTTCGGGATAATGAAGGAAGGCTATTGGACAACGACGACCTTTCTGTTAGCGTTGTCCTTGAATTTACAAGATGTCGATAAAAACGAGTATTTATGGACCTCAACAGAAAAAGACGAATCCAGACCTCTATGAATATGCAAAGACGAATCCAGACCTCTATGAAAATGCAAAGAAGGCCTTTGTAGTAGAAAAAAACTAGTGGTACTATGAGTGGAGGCCTTAACATGCAAGGTAACAAACTACGTCGACTGCGGAGAATATATCCGAAAGCCAATAATCACGTTTTGGGCTGAAATAAAAAGTGGCTCCTATTTGAATGAATCAGGAGAAGCTAGGGTTGATATGAGGGCGATTGGTGGTATAATCTCACTCGAAAATAATTGTGGCTATACGATGTTATTGCGTGGTAGGATACTACGTATAGGGGTGACTGCACCAGTGAGCCATCCTGCAAGAGTCGATTCAAAATAAATGTAAGTCTTGTAGCGTATAATCTCATCTTAACAAAGATTTCAAACGAACGTTACGCTACCAAAACCTACGGCAGAAGCAAGTGGCCCCCTTCGCAGAGGATATGAGTGGTCGTTTGGTGATGAGGTAGGGGACAAACCTCGCGAGACACAAGCCGTCGATATATCTTGTTATCAAGAGGTGAGACTGTCCGTATGGGGCTATCTTTTGGTGTAGGCTCTGATACTCTAACAGTTGTTCCTGTTATAAATGGAAAAACCAAACGGTAGGGATACGTAAGCCTGCTGACCAACGGGCTGTTGTAATATCTTTAGTCAAACCTTTACAGCTGGAACAAGGTAACGTTATTGACTTTTATACAAGCACCCCTTACAGAACGGTGACTTGTTCTGTCGTATCACTCCCAATAGAAATTGATTTGTAGACTTATAAACGATGTAACAACCAACCGTTCCGACGGCACCGTTATATCCAATGAGAATCAAGGGCACTCCTATCGGTTGAATGAGATCAGCCTCAAGAAACACTTCCTTGAGAAAGAGATTGAAAAATATTGTGCTATGATGCCTTAGAGAGACCTAGAGAAAGTGCGCGCGCACCTTGTCATATAATCCAGTAAAGCTGTCGCAGCAGTGTATGCAATAGCTTTAGGCCGGATGATTTTATAGCAAGGGCTCTTTGCTATAGAACTGTGATTTCCCATCTATATCAATGGTGATGTTTGTCAAGCCCAAGTCAAGGCATGACGTTCCAAGATGATCATATTATATATGACAAACATTTATACCGCCTTTCCTATAATGAGATATATCACATAGTATGATTGTCATTTCCTGGAAAGGTAGATATTTCATGACAGCTTTACCCATAAGAATCATAGAAGCATAGTCATAATGAATCATAGGGGAATGCAAATTATGTTCAGCTGGTGAATGCACGATTGTTTTCTGATTCCCACTAGCAGTCAGTATATTGCAACACGTGGTGCGGTATATGGAGTAATTGTTATGGAGAAACGACATTTGAAATGATGGCCCAACATATCCTGCAGTAAATCTATTTTAGATAAAGTACACAGCTTAAGTTATTTGTTTGCAAAGCTAATGTTATTGCTTATTGTTATGTGGCATTTTAAGCTGCCTTGTCAAGAGACTACAATATTCTCATATGCATCTATGTGCGGTTTTTGATACTAAAGATACATACTCAACTAGTGTAAATAAAACGCGTATGCATACGAAATATGGCACGTGGCGTTGTAATATCATTGCTGGACGATAGCGACACGTCAGATAATACAGACAACAACAAACTGCCACTATTTGCATTCAACTCCAACGAGGGTGATATACACTATCGGTTGACCAAGGCCCTTGCATTTGATCGCAATACAAATATCAGCCAGCTCACCGCAATGTATACATAATAAGCATAACACTACGCTATGTAAAAAGGTCGGTTGCGGTCAGAGGACTGCTGATTCATATGATCGTGATTGTTTACACAAAGAAAGATGTTCCACGGGGATTCCGTTGACATAACTACAAGCTCAATGCGATTGATCAAAACAACTAGTTGATATTCAAGAGACACCTCCTCTTAAGAATTGTCAGTGAATTATTCTCATGTTACTTCAAGACAATAAATGTATATATATGGTGCTGGAACCAAACACGGGGTTGGGGAGTTTCTGCTCTGTTAGTCGAACACAGCAAAGGTAGGCAATATGTATAACAATATATTGCCAATGTTTGTATTCATGCTATGGACCATGATGTATATCTCTCGTCAATGCTTGTTAACAAGAATATATTCACCATTCTGGATAAAATGGTGTGTATGCAAGGGAAGCCATGCTGTGTATTTCTAAGAGTTTGGTAAGTAGGTTTCAAGGATATTCATTGATATGTACACAGTGTACACAGGAATGCACTATAACTTGAGTATTGTATACAATGTTATTATGATCATTAAGTAGCCTAGCCGACACTAACAGCCAATGATACGGTGCTTGAGGTACTATTGTCTACTTGTGCACACATCATTATTCTGACCTTTGTACAAAGTTGCTGTGTTGTATTTGTGTTTCATAATGCATAATAACACTATGTTGAGTCACGTCTCTGATCAACATTTGGTTGTGAATATGAAGAACCGAGACAGTCAGATGATCATACGTTGATTGATTTACTGCACTACACAGTACCTGTGCGGTTTCATGAACAAGGCTCTTGATACCACAAGAACGACAACCAACGGCATGCTTGTGAGGAACCGCAGTTCTTATCTGACTTTGTATGACCATGTAAGGTTATTCCGGACAAGTACATTCGTCGATTCGTGTGACAGTAAATTGCTTATTGTGAGGCCAGTTTATGTCAATCGAGGTTATTGTCATGCAGAAAAAGCTATACTAAGTGCAGGTACGAACAATGCATGCTATGACCAAAAGCCAATCATCGGGTACTTTTACGCAGCAGGTTTCATGGTCAACAAAAGAACAGTGAAGTCACGACAATGTATTTGGATTATAGCCAGCGAATCACTGATCTTAAATGTTAGCTTTCGAATTAAATCGTACATTGACGTATAACATGGTAAGTCCGGATACCCTGCATAAGTTTGTATGACGTTTGTATTATAAATATTGGAGTACATTTCACATTGTGTTCATCTACTCCCTAATATAAGTTTGTTTTTTGAGAGGATGTCATAATTGCTTTAGCGTAATACCCTGAAAGTACCATGGTTAATTGGAACACAACTGTCATTCAATGACAACATGCCTTTCATAACGCTGTACTGAGTGAAACAAAATGGCAGATTCATGATGTGAGATAATGATGTGATTCTGAGTGTTACAGCACAGATACAAAGGCTCACATTGAGGGTGTTGGACATTATCGGCAGATATTAGCCTTGATCTTCACTGACAGCCCGGGTTGTACTGCACGCACCATATTCGTACTATGATCCGCCAAGAGGATATTAGCGAGCTTAATAACTTGTATGTGCTGGGGTGGTCTAGTTGAGAAGAATCGGACCGTTATTTGTGGCCTTCTGAAGTATGATTCCGAAGTGTTTAATTGAATGCATCTATTTGCGATTCACCACACATTGTTTCACAGTAATGCATCATTGCACAGTAATTCCGCACATTGGTCGTATCAGCTTAGGGGCCCGGAGTAGCCCCTCGGATTTTGTGGCTCACTAATGGCGCTTCCAGATATGATTTTTCAACCCATCTAGCGACTGGATTATAAACTGAAAGATTAGCCTAATACATTAAACAGCCTCTACGCCACTGAGCTGTACTGCTACCATGTAACGCTTGAATGGTAGATCACCGACTTAATTAATTCGGCTCAGGGTTTAGGTATGATTCTTTGTTTGTACATTAATAGTGATAAGTACTGGTCACCATCGCGTACATTGACTCCCAGCAAGCAGTCATCGCCGCTTTGAACTCTATATACACCATTTCAGGTACACGTTCGAAATTAAGCAAAGGGTTTGGCCTTGATACAGGACTTATTTGGCTTCTGTGATAAAGGCGTGAAGCAGACGACATCACACCTATCCTAAACTATTAGTGGCGCGATTGCATGGTCATGTAACAGCCATAACAATCACAGTGGTCATTAATTGTCATCTGGCTAGATCTTTATGGCCACGTGATGTTTGTCTGATATGTTATAGTTTTGCAAGGCGCTTAACACCACACAACAAGAGCACCAAATTTGAACCCTGTACTTGGGATATGTTTTATTGTATTACCAATTGCTGACAATACCGAGCAACCTAGCCAGAAATGTAACAAAGAAGCTTCTAGCTACACTGAGAGGGCTCACTCTGATCATGTAGTGAACAGCACGCAGACTGTTAAGTGAAGTTTTTTCATAAAGAGCACATGGAACTGTTAATCCAAATTCACCTTGGATCTACGTCTTGCGACTTCCGTTGACGAAATGTAATCTTCTGGTTGGTTGAGGCGAGGGCGCTTCCAAATTTTTCAGGAAAAAAAATATGATTTTAAGAAAGACGTCATGACAAGCAGCGTGCTGCACACAAGTAGCGTATTCACAAATGTTATCAAACGTAGGCACGAGTGAGCCCTCGTAGCGGTCATCATATTAGCCGGGCTTGTGTGCGCTTACAGAGTCCGGCGCATCGAGTCGAATCAATAATTCATTGTGCATCACTTAATGTCAGATCAGAGATTGTTGTGATAGCGTAGAACGATTTGTGTTAGTATTTCCGCTAATTGGCTTGTGATAGTTCCACAATTCCCACACTATTGAAGAGCGATGTAGGAACGCTTGATGACTCAGAGCATTTGCAGACCATCGTTGCTTTGGCGTGGTACATCTTAGAGGCCCTATGTCAATAGTCAACGGAAATGTGAATCATTGGATAGCACCAGCACAGCTACTTTTCATTTCATTTGATGAAAATGAATGTTTCGTTGCTGCCTATTACCAATCAAGCAAAGGTATAGCCCTCTCATCTGAAAAACAGCTTAAAAGTTAATTCAGATTCATCGCATGTGACAGATGAGTTATATAGTACACTGTTGTCTCACACAACTAACCGCACTTATATTTTACCTATATCATACAACATGGCAACATTAGTCACACTAACAAACTCTACAAATTGTGCAACGGAGTTTCTCTAACATAAAGAAATCCAGATTATTTCTTACATTTATAAGGTTGGTCTTTTTGTTGGGCGTTAAGTATTACTTTTTTTGGGCGGCATTTTATTTTACACTTTTGGGGGCACAATGTTAGTATTCAGCTGAACATTCGAGCAGTGAATAATTATTGTAATACACCAGCAAAGTATCCCCTTATGCCGAGTATAAAAATCTTTCCGATGATATCAGAAGCTGGGTGCTACTGCCTTTGCTATAAACCAAACGGATATACTTATTGTTCTTTCGAAGTACAATCAGTAATCTGCGGCACAGGATGTGGAACACTGCATTTTGTAATTGTTTCTGCAGCGAATGTATTTGAGATGATAACACTAGTGCTGCAAGTTCCACTGCAGAACTCGTATGCGATTAATTTACAAGGAAACAGTATCATAACCTAAATAATTCGAAAAATGCATTTGTAATCACTAACCGATACACCCGAAACAGCAGCATCACTCCGATACTAATAATCAATTGTGATAACGATAGTGTGATCACCTTTTCCGGTTATGTACTCCGAGCTGGGTCTACATCACGCTCGGGTTAACCTACTGGATTGTGACAGACACATGAATCAAGGAAAGTAATATCGACAAATTAAGCAAGTGACTATAACGGCTTGTAGGATCATCTCGATGTGATTCCTTGTTCATATATATAGACTTTCATCCATTATGAACTTAGTGTTGTCAGTCTTGAAATCTACTGGTTAGTTGATATTTGCACTATTCTATCGCTCAAACCGCGATCGGTGCAGGGAAGAGGGTATAACATTTGTTAAATATATGCACAACACAATTCTTCAGACCGTATTGATTCATTTATCATACAATGTCGTGAGATAATTGCTCCTCATTTTATTGTCTTGTTTACATCTATTTGTCAATGGTTGACGTAGGTTTCAATTGAAAGTCATGCAGGCGGTTATGTCATGGGCATCATTCAATCATAGATATATATTAGCGGATTCCTGGGTAATGTGTTCATGAGAAAAGTTTTTTGAAACCATAAACGCGACCGAATAATTCAGTTAGAACAATGTAACCCATTTGATCATCGTCTCAGAATCGTGACCCCGCTGACAGTATAATGATCCAACAATGATTTTAACTCATTGAACCAAACAACAACAATACAAGATTGCTGTGCACCTGTGCTTTTAAGGCCACAGAAAAAAAAAGAGTGTGTGTCGGGTCTGTGTTGCTTACGACAAAAACCACAGTGACGATGCACGGTAATATTGTTGATCTCAATGGCAGAGAAAACAAACGTTTGAGTTCATAAGCAAGATTTTAGTAACTCGGACAAATTGCACAAGTCACTTGCCTATTGCATGCATAACGCATTTTGCTGATACGCGTTGCCCGACAGGTCCAATAGAAGCAAAATGTATTCGTCATTTTGTGATCAATGAGATATCGTCACACAATCGTGAATTGCGTGTTGCGTAACAATTAGGGAGGATCAATCGTGAATTTGATATAGCGCTTGCATTGATACCAATGTATGAACATCAGCAGGTTTGCTTCAATTGCTGAAATATGTTTCACGCTATCAGGTTTTGGGATAGTAAATTTGTACGATTCAAACTGCAGTAAGATGCTAAGTAGTTTTTAATAACGTGGTATTTAGCACATATCAAAACATTTTAGCGAACAATATTTCGCCAGTATATTTATGCTATATCATACGGGTGTGTGTGGTTTTTAGCATCCCTGTAAACGCCGATGATAACAATCTCAAAGATAGTATGGTCCATGCAGCGGCGTTCAGACCATTCTTTTAATGATGTAGGCTGTTATATGTGCGTAAACGGGTAGCACTTTATTGATTGCAATACGCAAATATCTAAGCCGCTACGCAGTGTTTGCTCTTGTGCTGTGCTGTCTTTGAAGAGTACTGTCGATGCAGTTATATACAAATTTGTTGCGCGCTATTTCTGGCGGGTCTTGGTTGGTTAGCAAAACAGGGCGAGGGGATTCAGCCACTGTTGTCGATACATTACAGGGCTATGCATTGCTAAAAATATTCTACATTCTGATGCTATTGCAGAAACTTTATAGTAGTTTGTGATTTTTATTGATCTGCTTGTTTCCACTGAGTACAACGCATCTACGCCGGATTCTTGCTACAAGGGACTGCGTACACAAAACAGAAAGCCATTTAAACAAAACGTACTTCATAGAAAATGAATGCATATTTTGGTTTAAGTGCACAGCAAATATAGTTGCATTGTAAGGTTTACAAGCAGAATATAAACAAAGCGGATTTCCGAAAACAAACCGAGCAAGTACGCATCCTTTTTTATAACGGAGATTCACAGATTTCGTGTTTGTTCAAATCACTGAATTGTCAGTTTTTTTCGAAAAGGCAAGCATATGCATTAAGTAAGTTTGAGTGACGTAAACAATCAACTTGATGACAATCAAGATTGTATGTACCACAGAAATAACAACTAGTGCTACGATCGGTCTTTGACGCGTAATGCAGGATGATATCACATATACCATAGTCCTGATATCGTAAACTGAAAAGCCTTAACAAGCGCAATGCACGGGCACTCTAAGCAGCGGCATGCGCAAGCATACTTCCTCCAGAATTGCTCAGCGCATCCCATATGAAATTGCCCCGGTCTGTTTGGCATCAGCCTTGCATTGTTTGGCATCTACTTTGCATTATTGGGCATTGTTTGACACATTGCTTGTATATAGGTGGATCCACGCGTGGCAAACAATGCAAAGCATATGCCACACAGACCGGTGAAATTCTGGAGGAAATATGCTCGCGCATACAGCTACGGTGCGTGGTGCTTGTTGATAGAGCTGGGGTAGGGCATATATGCTGTTTTTGTAACGCTATTTATTGTCCTCAGTGTATATATTTGAATGAATAGATTTGACGTTTAACATACAACTTGTATGAGGAGAGAAATTTTATCCAAAATAGTCTTGCGCCATTCTATGTCTGGGGATTATCAGTATCGTTAGGGCATGCAGTCAGTTACTCATCGAGCCAGAAGGTGAGCAACTGAATGTCCATCAGCAATGACCATAGCTAATATCCCACACTACCCCTTTGTTTGTCAGAACCATTATTCAACTCACATTTATTATGGACATGAAATGTCAGTCAAAGGAAACTGGCATAAAAAATAAAAATGGAAATGGCTTTCAGCTGCTCGTGTTGCACATAATAACAATGCTTCTATATCACATTCTGAAAAAGCTTTGTTAATGCAATCAATGGCATGAATATTTGTTGTTATATATGACAGTAAATTACTTCTTGTTGATTGTTTGGGCTTGATATTCTTTTTGAAAAAGCAATAGTTTTATTCTATTCCACATAGGCAATAGCTTACGTCGACAATGGTAAACAAGAAAGCATGTTTGATTATAAATGGACCAAACACCACTTCGAAAAGTGCCTTGTCTCAGTTCCGTTAGCTTCTTTGTCAGCAAATTTGAATTCACAAATTGAGGTTTATATTTATTCCCAGTTAACAGAGGCATGAGTAAGGTAACAGGGGTATATGAAATGGAAATGAGAACAGCGACGTAACAGTGGGGGAGTGCAAAAAATGTGTTATCGCTATGGAATCTCTATCGTTGAGCTTTCTAGGCATACGCATTACTGGGGTTTGAAATGACAATTGATCGAAAGAACAACCATTTCTCTAACTTTAAATCCTTATAAATATTGAACAGTATAACTTGTGTCAAATTCGTAAAACTTAATAACATTCGTATACATGCCGTCGCAAAACAAGTCACCGACAAGCGGGCTATATATATTCATTATCATAATAGGCGAAGCTATCTATCATTTAACTAATCTCACAATAAAGACCGTGAAATGAAATCACAAGAGACAAGAAAAATCAACTATGCATCAGAAACTGAAAAAAATATTATAAGCAAGTGGCGAGTCATATTGCTTTTGTATACTAATCACGTTGTTTGAGAGATATTGGCCACGAATACTTTAGACATGCTAGACAATATGGACAGTCATATATTCGCAGAATATTTGTGCACACCTTAATGCGCGCGCTTCATTACCCTCTTGTTATAACAAGCCTAGTTATTTGGACATAACTTGTAACTGGCAAAGTAATTGTGTACGAACATAGAACATGGTCCATCCTCATCCCGGAAATATCAATGCACAAGAGTTAACAACAAGACAGGGTAACTCAAACAACATGAGTTACACAAGCTCCGGGCTTTGGGTATCCATATTGATGATAATTTCACATATTTGTCTGTTAGAAATAACGAAAATAAGTGCTAATTTACCGTCCTAGTTATGACGCGGACAACGTTGTTAAATAATTATGATTGTCCCTTATTCATCAGTTGACAATGGGAAACATTGTGATGGGGTCCGACCTAGCTCTTATATTTTCCTTTTATTTGCAATACCCTTCCTATGGGTTAAGTAGCAGCAAAACATTTGACTAAATTAGCAAAGCTAAGTTGAGTAAGATAATGACAACCAACAGAACACACTTTGCCTTCACAGTTGTAATTTGCAATCATTAGCAAAGCATGCACAAATTGCTTTCCAGATGCATGTTAAATGCTTTCTAAAGAAACACCATGATTGATTGACACACTAGTTTAAAGTTCAAATTCATTAATCAATGGTTGAACGCGAGGCAGACATTAAAAGAGTGAAAAATACAAGAAATTAATTTAATTTGCGACATCTAGAAACTAAAAGGATGAAAATGACAATGACGATTAATGATCACCGTCATTCAACCGTAACATAACATAAATCAAAAAATTATTTCGTGATCATGGAGTCGTCGTATAAATGCACATGATAGAGAATAGCGTATTGATCAACACTTGGAAACAATCGCTGGGCAATCGAATGTGCTATGTTTATTTGATGCCAACTTATCAAAATTGGTTGTACTGGCTAAACTTGGTGAAATAGGTTATACGTTGACTTGAGAGATTTGTAGCGATCATTCTTAGTAGCTTTAATAACTTAATTTTCATCTTACATTATATCTTTACACCGCCTGTATTTCATATTTTGAATAGTCTTGTCCACGCGGCCTTGATTAGACCATTAATAATAATATGGCGTGAATAGGTAGTGATAAATACATTAACTACTCAACTATTTAAAATCGCGATATAACGTTTGTTTATGCGCTCTGCTGTCTTGGACACAAAACAGGTTGCTTGCTTTACAGCCGATGCTCTTTTTTTCGATTGTAATGCATGATGATTTCATGCAATTTCCTGCCAGTTTTTATGGGTCTGTCCGACAATGCAAGATAACTGACTGGGCCTTGTGTGGCTTAGAATTCCCTTCGTACAACACACCATGCAGTAAATAAGAAATGTATCACACAACACTGATTGGCTTTATTGCGGTACAGATGTAATTACACTGTAACAGTGGGCATGTGGAATATCAAGCCAGATACATTAGCTGGCGATTGGCTAGGATTGCTTGCCGCAAAGCCTTTCATGTCTACATATAGTTTTCGTATGTTTGCTGCATTACTTGACTTGGCTCTGGTAATTCTCCCGAATATTAACGCCTATGAATTATATGATAATCAATAACGGTGGAAACTGGCAGCAAGCAATCAATTATGGCAATAAATAAGTTTGGGAGATTGTTTTGAAACAAGCATCGAAATATCAACATAGCGATAACAACGATCCTTGATGCACAAGGTTGCTCGGCTACAGGCTATTGGATAGTTTAGTCCTCAAAACGGAATACTTTACATAGTACTGTGATTGTGTAAGAAGATAACACCAATAAACTTATCTAGCTTACATAAGCGTATATGTTATGGTTGACAAACTGCATAACTATTGAAGCTGGGGGCCGACCAGTGTTAAGGACTTAATGTCAATGCTTATTCTTTCTGTTACAAGAATCCTCTGAACCTTTCTTTCTGCATGGTTAAATATTCCATTCCACATATCATCTTTTATTGATATTTTGTGTATGTTACCGCATTCTTAAATGTGCACTGTACTTTGCTTAGGTACTATATTAGCATAACGATCTTTGTAGCACATAACAAAATAGCCTCGCCCTAGCCACACTATAATGATTCAATTCATATTAATGGCTTTTTGTAATTTTGTAATGACGAACTGGCAGCAGCTTATCATATATGAACCGTATTCGATAGATAGCAAATATACTCATTTCACCTGTCGGGTTTGAGAAACCACTTACTTTGAAAAGCGCAATATTGTTACCACTCATGCACTGACATAAATCATTAAACGGCAGATTTATGTTTTATATTGTATTAGGATGTGAGACGCTGTTCACCTGCTAGCCAGGATGTTGGCTATAGTATGGGGTGGGCATCAGTGGTTCGCATACGAGCCATGCATCGGCGAGTTGTGTCGCAGAAGTTTATCTCCAATTTAACAGCACGTATGCCAATTACGGTACACCATGATAACAGTCCTGTTCTCTTTACCATTTATTTTCGTTATGGTGTTCCAAGTCTTGTCATATTCTATACATGTACTAATACAGGAATGAGCTGACAGTGCACTTGTTTACAGAAACGATGTGGTTGAATTATCTATTTGTCAACGGCATGTCGTAGAAGCTTGACACGCACTGAGTAGGTTCTTCAAGCTGGCGGCTTTTTATGTATATGTGGACATCCTACAGTTTATATCAGTAAAAAAGAAAAGCCATCGTCAGATTGTGTTTATGCCTAGAAGAATTTCCACCTGCTTGCTTCTCTTTGCGTAATATTCCATTTGTGAGACTTGTACAATTTACTGGAAATTAGCGGTCCTTATTAGGATGTGAGACGCTGTTCACCTGATAGCCATGATGTTGGCTATAGGATGGTGTCACTAAATATAACCCATCAAAGGCTATACTGATTAGTTACCCTTAAATGGGATTGATCGTGATACATATTATACACCTGCCGTTTTAGTGGCGTTAAATACACATACTTATGTATATATATATATATATATATATATATATAGAGATATATATATATATATATATATATATATATATATATATATATATATATATATATATATATATATATATATATATATATATATATATATATATAACACTAACACACACACACACACACATATATATATATATATATATATATATATATATAATATGTATATTTATAACTATAAATATATGAACATATATATATATATGTTTACACTTATATATATAGATACATATATGTACATATATGCGCATATACATATGTAAATATACATATATATATAAGCATATGTATATCTCTTTATATATATATTGATATATTTAAATATGTATATATATATATATATATCTTTGTATACAAATATATATATATATTATATATATATATATATATATATATATTCATATGATATAAATGTATATATTTATATATATATATGACGGAATACCAAGATACAAAGTATATTCTGCTACCACCATATACAAATGCTCGAATATTGTATATAACTATCTCATTCTCAATTAGAAAAACAAAAACACACTCACTATGTCTTTTTACAAAAAGCTCTTTCCAATGATGGGGTCAATAAGTTAGATAGACATGTTTTATCAATAATGTATCCCAAGTAATGTAAGAGTGTTGCGTGGGTGGCAGTAATAGCGCCTATGCATTACAAATATTTACAGTTTAATCATATTGAATGCTATGAAAAAAGGATCAACAGTTTACTCTGCGCCGATCCACTCCCCATCACCCCTATATAAACCAGCCTGTTGTGCTTTTCAGGAGGGTTTCCATATGCAGACATCACTGTCTTCTCTGATACCATTGACCGTTTTCGCGTCTCAACGTCAGTGATTGAGAAATACGGGAGAGGGTAACAACATTTCCGGAAGAAGCATCTGTCGCATCTGCTCATACCTTATGTAACGTTATAGCATCTCATCACATTTAGCAGTGCAATATTGATCATCTCGTCTGCATAAAAGGGTTTCCATATATAGCATGGCATACATCGATTGGCAATAGCAATGAATTAATATACTGCAGGATTTGCCAGCCCAAAGCTCGATGGACTACTGGGAGTGGGGTGGTGATGGGGGGGAGGGGGGATGGGGGAGGGTCAAATCAGCTATTGGCATCATGGTTTATCGCATTTGTTCATTTAATTCTTGGTTGGTTGACCGACCATGTTATTTGTTCCACAATGTCAAACTCATACCAATTATACATCGTCTTTTGTCAACATAACTGCATCAGGATTATAAAGCTAATGGCCGAGAATGCAATTGATCTCATTAATCATTAGGTTAATTTATCTCTCACTCAATGACCTTTGTGTGACTCAAGGTCTTGCCATGTTATTGATGCAACACCAGCCATAAACTTCCCAGACCCGCATGACATCTTTAGGTGGCCTCAATTGACCTTTTAGGGTGTCTCCAACTCAAGCCAATCCTTGCCTGCAGCGTGTTTGATAATTGGATATTTGGGTGGTGGCCACTGATTGATACAACATCTGCATAAACCTCCACCATTTCCCTCTTTATCCATTAAAGCCCTATACCAAAAGCAGTTTAATTTTCGATGGCGGTTTGATATATCTTCTTAGCCAAATGCTCATTGCGGGTAAAGGTCTTTACAAACACATACCAGGGAAGATAGAACTTGTCGATAAGCTATCGGGTTAATGCTGCAAAAATATTATTTCGCTTTTTTTTTCAAAGCGACCTGCGTAAGCAATTGAGATCCTCACCTATGAATAAATGCGATGGATTAACAGTTGTGCGTTCCATTACCCTGATCTATAGTTAGGGCAGGGTCTATGTATATTGTATTATGCATTATAGTTTAATCAAGCAAACAAAATTGGGTTGCGATACCGGTTTTGCTTGTGAACTTTTCGTACTCTTGCATTCATCATGTTGATATTTAAACGATACCCTGGGCTGTTTCTGGTGAATATTTGTAGGAATTTAAACATTTTTTTCCGTGGTTTACCTCCAGGTATCAGACTGTTGAATAAACTCCTTGTGGTCTATTGCAAGCAATATGGCTTTCCATGTGATTTCGTTTGCAACAGACCTCAAATCATGTGCTTTCCATTAAGCAAAATCCCTACAAAACTCAATTGGGCCGCTTCAATGACTCACGATCAGGTATCTATGCTAAGAATACATCAAGTATACTTTGGTCGTCCATGAGAATACCAATATACTGATCAACAGAGACCTGGTAATCGTGGAAGAAAAGTAATTGACTATGTAATAAAAGATGACAAAAGAATTACCCACGCTCTTACAAGTGTCTAATTACCCACGCTCTTACAAGTGTCTAATTACCCACGCTCTTACAAGTGTCTATCGTTTATTATAATGGGGACTTTCATGCACTACCCGCTGTTGCTTTTTCCTAGTATTCGTTTGAAGCACCCTTCATCAGTTCAGTTTAAGCCTTCGGTAAGATTATCTCTACCTGACAGTTTATAGAATATAGGTATATCTGCCCTTGTGTCGCAATATGTGACCCAAATGTAGTTTAAGTAGTGGTTTAGTCTTGATGGGTGCTGATGTTCCAATGATAATGTTGGTTCACGCCATTCAAACTCATCTACTAGTTTGCCAAAATATATTGTTAGGTTAACAAGCAGTATAAGATACTGCTGAAGGCTGCTCCTGAGATGTAGAAGGACCTAGCAGTGGTTCGACCAACTTTTGATAGGAAGCAACAGAAACATGCTCTTGAGAGGAATTTGCTGTAGGTTAGTTATCACACATAATTTTGCAGGTACCGTAGATTTGCTGTATACATTTCATGGAATAAATTTAGCTATATTAAAGAACGATTCACTGCAAAATGATAAGCGAATTATGGCAGTTATCTTTTTTCATTCCATGATAGACATGGTCACACACGGTCCACTTATATTTAATCAAGATAAATGTTCTTCAAGATACAAGGACAATCATCACATCTGTTAATGGTTAAAAAACGAATGTTAGTGATTTTACTGGGCTACGATGCAATACAGAATGAGTGTGATGACTATGGTGTCCCGTACCTCGTTATAAAAGATAACCTACCTGAAAATGTTAGAAAAGCCACATTGTAATGATTAATAACTTACCTAGTAAATAGAGGTAACTCACCTTGTAATGAGAGATGACTTACTTGATAATGATAGATAATTTACCTGGTAATGAGAGATTACTTATCTAGCAATGATATATAACTCACTTGGAAGCGATAAATTATTCTCCTTTGCATAAGAGAAAATTGTACAAAGGCACGATTGAAAATGTGCATTTTTAACTTTGCCTTGTTACCTGGGCGTCTGCAACATATCAAGCACATTGATTAAAGGCAAAGGACCGAAACGTGCAAAATTACACCTTACAGCAGACGGAGGCAAACCAAATTTCAGCTATCATTTCGTTTGGATTCAACGTAGTCGAAATCTTATAATCAGTTTTAAAACGTCTCCATCAACGGGTTCAGTTGCCAAATATGTACAGGGGCCGTCTGGTTAAATAGTTATTCTTCTAAACACCTCACAAGCATATGACAGGAAAACCCCAATACATGTGATGTGCTAATCAATACTGTGGCTATAATGATTACAATTTAGCTTACCCAATTTGCCTTACATTTACTTGATAACTGGACTGGACAACCCCAACCCCCGCCCCCATATCCGCGAAATGTTATTCTGTATTGATAAACACCATGTCTTAAAATGCTTATCTGTGTTTTCAACTAACTGTGTGATGCGAGATCATTATACTGACGAACATTCACATTATAAAGCAAAGCCCTAGTATGCCTTGTTCATATGAACAATAAGTTGATAAGAATGTGTACAAAACCCCTAGTTTATGTGTATCAGTTTGTATTATTGTAGCAGACAAGCTATGCACTGTTGAGCTATATTACAGACAACATCCTACGAATCTCTGACGTCGCCATTATTGACGAGAAAGACAACCGAAAAATGACAATGATGTGCTATATATCACGTAGCACAAACAGAGTGAAAATGAAGCTTCATCATTGTTGCCCACGGTGTCTGTCAAGAGTCAACTTGAGTCAACCTGAGTTGTTGGCATATGCCCTTAAACGTTCATTTAGGCTATGCAAATCGCATCATTGACAGAGTACTAATGGCTGCTGATAGCATGCAAAATAATTGATTCTCAGACAACAGTTTTATAACATCGTAGCATGCTGCATCAAAATCGCAACAACAAAATGAGCTCTTGCTTCATATGCCTCGAGGTGGTTTTCCATCTGAATACTGACTTTAGATTGACAATATCTGTTTTTAGAAGGGTGTATTTCTTGCACCGGATCGCGTTCTCTTAATGTATCGTGTAAATGGACCCTAGCCCACAGCTTTGTTTGGTACAAAGAGGCAGACAACTGAAATAAAGTAAAAGCGGTTAATTTCCCAGCCGGATGCTAACGCAAAAGATAAGCCTGTCTGATTCGGGGTTTTACATTACATATATTCCTAATATAGGCGTGTGTCTAGTGGGCTCCACGAAAAGAATTTGCAAATACACACACAAACACACTCACACACACATACACACGCACAAATATGTATATATATATGCATAATATGCATAAATATATATATATATATATATATATATATATATATATATATATATATACAAATAATATATGTATATTATATATGCATATATATATATATACATATAAATCCACATATATTTTTATATATATGTATATATATGCATATATATGTACATTTATATATGCATATATATATATGCATACACATATGCATATATAACGATAAATAACAGTGGAATCGTACCTCTTATGATGTCTTATTCCAATTACTACATGTATTTGGAATTGTATGATAAATAGAGACAATTCTAAATAAATGAATTGATACTCGGTTGATATTGCAGATGCAGTTATCCATGGGCGAGTTGTGCATGTGAATAAATGCATGTCTGATCATATGAAGAGATAAATGCAAGTAATGTTAATATAATGGCACATTTCATTATTTTGTGTTAGGTACAGCTTTGTTGGAATCAATTTATATTTAGGTTTTACATATCAAAGAGTATAGAAGGTTGGGGATCAGAACTTGCGACAGATTGCTTGTGACGATACGTCTACTATATTCGACATATGTGAAAAGCAAAAGCTGCCGTGAATGTAAGGTCGTTGCAAATGTATAAAGGCGCTATAAAGCTTTATTTGCCTTGACTAGTATTGTATGTGAATCACAGGCTACCCCATGACGTGACAAAGAGCAGGCACAACCACTACTGGGTCATATTGGACGCTGATAATCAATAACACACAAGCAGGCGCGCGCAACACACACACACACGCATACACATACACACAAATAAAAAAAAACCAGGGAGCCTTCTATTGACAAGAACTGGAGATCCTCCGGACAATCGTACCGCATTGACGAGTGATTAGCAATCTGCTGAGTAATTTGTCACACTGCTTGCACGACTTATACTTATGTCTCTAATATCAAACATACAAAGGCCTATGTAACGTTTTATTATGCTCTATTAATGTATGCTTGAATGGATCAAACATTCTACAGAAGCTGTCAGCAAAATTCTGAAGAACGAATAGGAGTGAATGCAAAGGGAAAGATATTGAATTTCGGCAGTAATTACATTACATGATAATTAATCTGGCTGGAGTACCATTCTGTCAAGTGCATAATTGCTCTGCGGTCCATGAATGTATTTCTTTGATGCTGATTCAGCTTTATCTAAGTCTGACATCATTCAAATGTGTTTCTCATTAATGGTATACGTTGGTATTCATCTGCCAAAGTCTGAATCATATATATTATACTGTACTGCAACCCATGTTTATTAGAACAGCTTCGACATCAAGAGAAGATTGTCACGTGATTTTTCACAGGACATAGGACCAGCGACTATAAAAATATCGCTTCAGGGAGCGACAGGCGTAGTTACCTCGTTCAGAAAAATATATGCCAAGTAGATGAATGATAATGTTTTAAAATAGTTAAGCATGACGTAGAATCGAAAATGGAGGATTGTGCCAAGTAGATGAATGATAATGTTTTAAAATAGTTAAGCATGACGTAGAATCGAAAATGGAGGATTGTTAATGAATACGTAAATGTATCATATCTACGTACAGCTTAACGACAATCACTACGACTGCTGTCACAAAGTGGTGTGCAGTTTTCCCGGTACTCACTCACTCGCCAATTACCGCTCCGATCACAAAAGTCTTGCTACTCGACACATCAGGAGCGGTTTCCATCATCACTGCCATGCCTGCTGCAGTTGAACACCTGCGTGCTAGTGTTGATGATTAGTACAGATTGCTACAGTGGAAGAGGGGTAATTGTTTGTGGAATGGAAGTATATGAAGTAGCAAGAGAAACAATATGACAATGCGACTATACCGATATAAACCGTGTGCTTCATTCGACGACGAAGAAGAAGAAAGTCTCGTAAAAAGCATGAGGTGTGGAAAAACCTATGGGGACCGACTTCAAAACGTAAAATGATAAGCTTATGTTATATCATGTCATTGTTACTCATGTACAATATTTGCAGCAAGCTATGGCCTAAAGGGTACAGTTCATGAAGGATGCCAATTCCAATTGATTATCGTTAGCATTGTGATGTCGTTTTATGTCATGGCGTTTCTTTACGCTGCTTTGGCTTCTATCAACTGGACTCCGCTCATCGATGCCTTGTTATTTATGATATCGATATAACATATTATTATATCCACGTATTTATTGGTTCATTGATTACTTTCTGTAGGATATTTAAAGAGCATAACAGAAAAAAGGGATCCAAATGTGCCGATTGTAAATAATATTTTTTTCGTCTTACCCAGCAATATAGAATATTGACATACAAATTGTTCTTAAAAAGGTTTTCAGTACAAAGTGGTGAAGTTATTTTTAGATTCGTAGGAAACTTGATCAGGCAATAGTGTAATAAACCTATGCAATCTGTTGAAGAAAGTGCTTGCTGACAGCAGCTACACGAGATTACACCTGTCTGTGCAGAATTTGAGGTTCTACCAGTGACATGCATTACAAAACATGGAGGATTTAAATATGTGTGCCAGTACTCACTGCCGCATTCTTAATCTCTCCGCAAATTCTGGATCGCGTTCATGACAGTCAAAATGTTCGACACATAGATAACTGGAGTCCGACCCCGACGCCGGTCTGCTGGAGCTAACTTGCATGATCCACTTTTACCGTTGGATTGTTTGGAAACTGCAAAGACTTACACCATCTTGGTGTGTGTTTCTATAGCCATTGGTGCAACAACGTTTGACCATTTTCAAAGGATACGACCCATCCGAAATGTGTCTAGCTTAGCATTCATGATTGTCAAAGAGACAGCTAAGGCTCGATTGAGATATCAACCCAGTTTGGCTGAGAGGATGCGCTTTGTAGATAAAATGGTGTCAATGTCAGAATAATTATTTGCTCAAAAGCATTCAGATGGCCTTATGGTTTTAGAAGAGTGATGATGACAAGAGATCAGATACATATTTGATCGCACGCACCACCGTACACTTTTATCCATGCCATCAACTGCCGCATGATAAGTTCAAATAATAGATAACAAACATACATACAAGATATTTTTTACATTATTATAAATATAGAAGTTTAGTTTTAAAATCAAAGACCACAGTAGCAATACTGGGTTATAAAAACATGTCCGGTACCACAATCGCCGTCATTATAACTGATGATGCTCTGAAGTACATTGTTTATCACGCCTTAATAACAAGCATTCCCTTGAAATAACGCCGGTTAATAGAAATGCTACCGTTGTAATGCGTCAGTGTGCAATCAATAAACTTATGTCCCACAACTGCTCTGGCAAATAAATAAGGAACACGGGCTATAATGTATTAGGGACTTTGGCAGCAAACCAAAGACTGTAGAGGAGAGAAAACGTAAACAAATGATTATGCAAGATGAATACATGTTTGATTGGTAAATACTTGAAATAGACATCGTTGCATTAGCTGATTTTCAGAATGTTAGGGGTGCAATATTTTTCACAGGGCATGAAATTTATTAGTCCTATATTCCGCATTGAAAGGTCATTGTGAATATGTGGTGTAATATCTTATCACTAGGAGAGAATAAAGGAACATATCAATACAATGATAAATCTTTTGAATGGTTAATAAATAGAGGCAAGCAGTTTGAATACTGTAAATGCTGTGAAACCATATCATTGGGCCTTAGCGCTCTCAAGTATCTAACATATGAAAGAGGCTACACTGGTTTCAATACGAGAACTAATAAGACAAAGATACGAGCGCTTTGGCTAATAGATCCATCTATTAAATACTGCAGCGTTTGTTGTGCATAAGAGACTTCATATTTCTTAATGAAATCTGGTTGATTGTGTCCCAAAATGAATACCCGACAATGACAGTGTGAATTTGTCATCTTATAAAAAGACGGAGTCTGACACACGGCTACAATACCTTTCATGAGCTCTAACCCTCATACCTTTATGATTCATACACATTAAATGGGCGTGCACCAAAATTGTCTGCAGCCATTTAACTAATAGTTCATGCCTATTAACTAAATTTCCTCCTACATTATTCATCCTTATCGTGACAATATTAAATTGCTTAATGTATTGGGATTCCAAGCACCAGCTCTCATGTCGACAAAGTATTTATAAATGTTGTTACACTATCCTCAATCACCAGAGGCAATATATTATACATACAAGGCACCCTCATTAGCAATAAATAGCAGGAATCAGGTTTTCAGTAACGCTTCTCATAATTGATATTAAGCAAAATATGACACAGTGCATATTGAAAGGTCATCGACAAACCGATAAAAAACACTCGTTTTCTTTAACTATTTCAGAACCATACATTTAATCTAAACATAATTCGATACCGATCCAGAACGAACATACGAATCACATATAGGGAAACGGTGCTTGGCAGAACGCGAGGGAACCATCATGCAGTAGATGTCTTAACTATTTTGTGTAAAGGTTGCGCGGGAGTGGGGGGGGGGTGCAGACTGTGTTGATAGTTATATATCATTTGGCTCGGGCGGATTCGTAACCATTTTCGTGGAGACAACCCTCTTTGTTTAGGTGTTGTCTTATGGCCACGTGAAGTCCGTTTGGGTACAGGCTATCTGAAAAACGCTGGCAGGGTTTTGTTCCATATTGTGCATCTACAATTTGTCGTGTTTCAGGAAATTGACATCTCGTAAGTGCCGGATTTTTGTTCTACTATCCCGTAAGTCATATAAGGCACCTCTTTGACAATACAGGGTGGTCTCTTCCGAACACATATGGTTCGTAGATTGCCTGTGTTGTTGTCATGACCTTCGGTACCACAATTACAACAAACAATCAATCGAAGGCAGCAATTCCCCTTGTGGCGAACGAATCGTTGGCACTCATAACATCTGAATGCATTAGGGATGTATGGTTCCACAGGGACGTTGCGGTAACCGACCTTCAAGCTAATTGGGAGCTGAGTGGTCCCGGTGGTGAACTTATTGTTGTCCTTGTTTATTTTGATCCTGTGGACCTCAGTCACTAATTGTGATGGCAGTTCATCGAGGAGTTCATGGTCACCACAATTTCTGATGTCATGGCTCAAGGATTTATGGACGGATACATTGTTGGGGACATTTGCAATCATTGTTGATCGCAGACTGACTATCAGAAATGTCTCCTTGAGCAGCAGTCAAATAATGACTGCTGTGAATCTTAATGTGCTTTGGCAAAATGGTTTTATTTGTGTCAAATTCCTTCGGCATATTAACGGTAAAACTGATCATGTTATTAACGGTAAAACTGATCATACTTCAGGGCCATATGCTTAATATATGGCGCACACAGATGATTTATATATGTTATCATGTTTAATGCCACCAGCTTGAATATCACATACATGAGGATAAAGCATTTCAAACATAACATATGAATGGCAAAATCTCAGTTGTGCAGGAATAAATAGAGAGGCACAATCTCACTGTCGTTTATTTTATGTATTTGCATCATAGCGTTTTACTTGTTAAGAATGGTGAGCATATTGTTACCAAGGAGCACAACAGGCCGGCTTGCAGAACAGCGCAATATGGACTGATGATGCTGGCGATATGCTCTATATGAGCATTCAGGCAAATAATATGGCTCGCCTTACATATAAATATGGACACCTGTACATCAGTTTCCACAGTAATCTTCTTAATGAAACAGGATGTCATCTTTTTGGGGTTACTCAAACATTTTCCCTGTTATTGACATACTTTGCTAAATGGAAGAAGACAGCAATAATGAGTCAAGTACCTTATACCCTGTTTGAAGGTTAACATCTATGACTGCTAATATAGCACATATATTTGAATATCGCAAATTGAATCGGACGTCAGGTTTATCTCCGGTTTTGTACCTTGTGTTTCCATAAATAATTTCACCCGTTTCTAACGTTCGTCTGAATATCATTTGTTTCAATCCCGAGAATAACCCTAACCAGTGCTATCATAATACCGGTCACAGGGTGACAGTCGTAGGTGGGTAACTTTTTCTCTGTAAGCAATCAAAAATCAGTAGTATCTTTGTAAATTTTAATATCTTCATTTAGCCGACCACTTTAAGGCACTGACATTTCAAAGAGACCCCATTTAACGTTCAAGTTATGGTGTATACTCTTTTGACAAATAAGACTGCACGCGCATAAAAGCGAGAATGAAGCAAATTATGCAAGTGTGATATAAAGTGAACGCGCAACACTTTGCGAAGATGCATTCATGTGTTTGACCACAAGTCCACGTGTAACATAACGCGAGTTGGTAACATTAATTGACAACCAAACCTTATTAATTTTGACCCTACGGTTTTTATGAGCACGTGATCAGCCAGCCTCATGTTTTATTGTTTTGTTCTGTTCTGTTGTATAGCGAGAGTGTATATGAATATACAAAACCAACTGTTCATTAGACATTGCGTTTGTGCTTCGTTATTTCACTACTGGGTTTATATAAAAGCCAGCATCCCACATGACACTAGTAACCAACAGCATCGCAAGCAGGTACACAGCTCTAATACCCAGATACGAAGCAGGAAACAGCGATTGCACATGAGAGTGAGTGATTCAATCTTTTACCTAATTATTCTTACAGCAAATCCGACTAATGTTAGTTTCTCTTTCGGTAAATTGTTTTATTTTTGTTAATTCCGCTGCATCGTTTACTAAGGTATGTCTCTGCGAGGAGAATGACGGATTTGCAGATGCTGATTTTCTTCAAAATACGATACTGTGACGTCATTACACGTGTATACTAACACATGAAGTGCCAACAATGATCCTGGTGATGTGCAGGATAAAGCCCATAGTTCCAGCTGTTGATCCTCCCGAGTACTTTCTATATTTGCTTCGAATACCCTTGCATGTAGCCACTGTGCCCTGTTTTATTGTATATTAGAGGTTGAAGTTGATGAAACACATGGCTTTTTATTGCTCGACTGCTCGCAAGATCTGCCAGTGACAGCACTTTAAGTATGCACAGCAACGGCATCTCATGAAATACGCCCTTGCAACGAGGCAGGCTCCCGCGGTGATCATGAGATCATCATAGTGGATAGCGGCGGATGGTGTTGATCAAGCCTCAAGCGCGAATGCTCAATATACAAATCACTGTACACGCACGAGTATGTGGTGTCCATTTGCACTGGTGGAATCTTTAAGCAAACAAATCGCTTACAAGAAGAACCGTTACAAAACAAAAATCTCGTGCGTAATCACGATATTATTATGCTGTTTCAAGAACAGATGTGGGTTTGATGATATAAACTGATATCTGGATATGTCACTATAGGGTTTATTGTCATAACATATGATTTACATTATGTAATCTACAGTATGGTCCAAGACAGACAACAGTCGGCGATAAAGTGAAAGTACATCATTAAAAATATGATTGTGAAGCACTCCATATTATCGATAAAATTGCAAATGTTGTTACCCATCAACAAACCGCCCATTTGCGAAATATAGAGGAATATATATTTTATCGTGGCTAAAAAATCGGGTGACCCTAATCTGTGTATCATAAGTGAAAAAATTGATTGACTACGCTTCAATCTTATTCATTGCGCAGACTTTACTAATCGCATATATGCCATGCAGATATCCCCCAACACTTGTCACCATACATGACGTTGTATCGCATTTTATGTAGCTCGCAGGTGCACGTGATAGTGACACAGACAAAACCATTTGCGAGAAGAAGCCAGCTCTTAGATCAAGTGGTTATTTTGTGTTTCAGTAATGAAGGTGTTAGCTGGGCAATAGTCGGGGCGACGGGGGTTCCACAGCCAGGTTTGAGAAATGGGTTTGTACTTAGTAGTTGATGGCACATTCTTGCCCACATCGTTGTTGAAAGTGGCGAGAAATCTTAGTGTTTTCATTACATTATGTTCATCGGCCATGCTAAGGATCTAACCAGGCGTAAGTCGGACGCTTATATGCCTCATTTATGTGCCCCTGTCGCTAGAATTGACAAACACTGGCTATATGACATTACCAGGAATTATCCTGATCGTCTCGTATACAGTAAGTAAGGCAAAGGCTTTTATTCCTTATAGGCATGCTGTGATCACTTGTATAATAATGACCTGTTTTGGGCATCCACAGCGGCATGGCCTTATACAGCTGACCACGTGTCCGCCTTACTGAGAGCTATGTCGTAACAACGCAGATGTGGTAAACTTGGCTCCAAACTAAAACATATCAGTCGGTTACCATCAAAACCATGATCCCAACCAACAAACCATTTGCCGGACGTTGTCTGACATGGATTCAACACAGCGTCATGCTGGAGGAGCAGTGGTTCAATATTCAACGGCATCGGAGTCGCTGTCGGAGTCAATGTTATACTATGAATATGGACATTCATCGTTGAATCTGTGTAATATATGAAGATTTGGTAGGCAGTTATTGTATTGCGTTCATTAGTTTAGGCACAATATACCCTCTTGCTTAACCGATTAATGCCTACACAAATGAGATACGCTATGTGGCATCACACGTGACTTCCGTACCTAGTTGGCACTGATGACGAGTTTTCATCTTCACCATTTTTGCCAAGTGACTTTCCAGCGTATGCGTAATTAGAGCAATCAATCTTCCATGTGAATGTTTTGCTCGAAGCTTCGCGAATCGTGGCGTCAGCTTGCTTGTTTTTATATCACGCCAATAGAAGCTGGGTTTGGCTCTCATAACCAGCTGGGATAATGTTCACGTGGGCACGTGGCAAAGAGAATAAATTGGACGCCGGATGGCTACTGGAGCGTGCTGAGTACAGTGAATGCAAACTCAAGATTTTGGTAAGAAGTTTGAAATGGACCACGGGCTAAACCTCGTACACATGCGTTTACAAACGAGAAAGGATAAATTCTATTCTCGTACTGAGATCAATGCTTTGGGTGTTAAATGAATGGTGTAGGAAGATGATTGCTGCGATGCGAAGTCCAACGTTAGATATCATCTATGTTAGTGTTGAAATGCCTGACTGCAGTAATCGATATATACTAAGTAATCACCCATACACACGCACACACAAACACGCACACACATATGTATAAATATGTATATAAATATACACACACACACAACACACACACACACACACACATATATATATATATATATATATATATATATATATATATATATATATATATATATATATATATATACATATATATATATATATGTGTGTATGTGTATATACATATACATATACTTATATATATATAAATATATATATATACATATTATATATATATATATATATATATATATATATATATGCATCTGCATGTATATATAAATATGTACATCAATATATATATATATGTATGCATATATTTATATATATATATATATATGTGTGTGTATATATGTATCTACATGTATATATGAATATGTAAATCAATATACATGTATATATATATATATATATGTACATATACATATATATATATACATATATGTATATATATACATATAAAAACAAATATGTACTTGTATACATATATATATGCATATATATATAAACATGCATATGTATATATGCATATATATATGGATATATATATATATTTATATATGAATATATATATATATGTTTTAGATTTATATATATATATATTTATATGTATATATGCATGTATATGTTCGTATATATATATATATATATATATATATATATATATGTGTGTGTGTGTGTGTGTGTGTGTGTGTGTGTGTGTGTGTGTGTGTGTGTGTGTGTGTGTGTGTGTGTGTGTGTGTGTGTGTGTGTGTGTGTGTGTGTGTGTGACTGCATGGCCACCTTCAGTAGTGAGCTGAGGCCCACCAGACCACTCCCAAATGCAGCGAGCGTACCGGAAAATGAGCATGACATGAAAAAACTTATCACTGGGGGTCTACTACTGCCTACTTAAGGTCCCTAGGGGTCCTTGAGGCAATGTTACCTATAGTGACGTCCTGCGTCAATGCATCATTATCCACGGGGTAACTGATGCTTGAGAAACGCCATTCATAGGCTTTAAACTTGTAACAAGCATATAAAATCTTGGGTGACAGTATGACGGATGAGGGACAAATGCGCCAGTAACCTCCTATATCGACACTTTTCCGCCAGTAGTACGCGCTAAACTAGACAGGTAAATTGCACTCGCCAGTCGGACCATATCTCTCCGGTTCTCCGCGAGCTTCATTGACAGATCGTACTTTTAAGATGATTCACCGGCTGCCATCTCCAGCACACCTCCAGAGAGGGCATTCCAAGTCACTGCTCCAAAACTACGGAATTACCTTAACGATGACCTTCGCCAGTCACTATCAGCGTATTGCATCAAAATGGATATTTCAGTGATTGACACATGGACACACATAATGGCACACGTGTCCCGCACAGGAGTATATAAGTTAATGTATATTTGCATTTGAATTATCTAGCCCAAAAGACTAACGTCAGGTTCTATTTATCACCTTGTCGGTCCAACAGTTTAAGCAAAATTATTTGGTCGATGCATTCGATCAACCCAGAACTCACCACTTTTTTCACGAAACATGCATGTTCTGACGAGTTTCGGGCGATCAGTGTCGAAAGTTATTATCTAATTCGGTTCGAGATAATGTTTCATATTCCTATCGTCTGCGGAAAACTATATTTTCGATAACTTTCCAAGTTTACCGGTGATATTTTCTTCCGAAATACAAGCGCCGAGGACGATATCCCAGACAGCCCCAGAAACTTCCGATGTAAATAAGGCGGTGAGAACATAGGCAAAAACTATAGCTGATAATTCCTGTCGCCTTTTCCCCAGGTTTTCGTTGCTTTCTTCGTGATTCGGTGTGATATTTGTGCGACAGTGAATGTTAGTGGCCTTTTCTACATGTTAGACAAGGTCATTTTAGCTTTTAGCTTCGTGCCACAAATAATCCCTGTGAACCCGCGTCTTGTGAGTAGTCTCGCCTATGTTCCAATTGGTGAATCCTCCCGCTGGTCAGTTTCCGCCGCATCGCCGCCATGTTGCCAAGTCGGGCTCAGATATTACCGTTTGGTGTGTTTTAGGCCAAAATACTTATTCACAGGATACTGTTGTTGCTGAAATTCAGCTTCTCGTCCTATAAATGTTTGGTGAGTTGATTTTATTAGCTAAAACTAGGTAAAGCAGCGGAACTCTTGATGATTCCTTTGACTTATGCCGGGAATATGCGTTGGACGCCAGAACTAAGAGGGAGTGCATGCATCACTCCCGTACTTAGTTCGAAAGAGCTAGAATTATCAGGTAAATGAAAAGGACAACATAGTCAATTGTTGCGAAATAACAGCATACAATTGAATCACATGGCATGATTAGTAGTACATCTATCAAACAATGGTGCCGTCTCTTTTGGAGCTAAATTTGCTCCTCGATTGATTATAAGTTATCTTTTCCACTTGTGCCTCGTATCTAGAGGTGTGGTTGGCTGTATAATACCAGTTCACTCTTGCGATGCAGACAAAAAAATTTATGACATTGACATGAGGCGTCTTGAAATAAAGCAAATGGGCAGCCTGCCGATGGCATCACCGGGTAATTCATTTGTGGGTTTTCATTTCTTGGAAGCATCGTGCCAGTTTCTCAGTTGTGCAATTCCTCATCCAAAAAATTAGTTCAATTTACTACTCCGAAGGAAATTGTAGAAAAGGTTAATGGTGGCAGTTCCTTAGAATTCAGCATACCAGACCTCAAGACTTGGATTTGAGGGTCACATGGTGACTTTCGCTTGGGCGATTGTACCATTATGATTTTTAATATGCCCATGCAGCTAATCAATATTTCATAATGTTTTAGTGTTTTATCATCATGGTATTTTTCTGCCGATTAAGTCTGCATGCGCGTATAAATTCTGAATAAGGCAATTGATACAAGTTTCAAAGAAAATTGTTGCAGAGCATTGTGTGTAAATGAATTTATATGACTCACGGTCCATTTGTGACACTATGTGCATATTTCAAAACACGTTCACACGTAACATGACACAGGTTGGTGAATTAAGACAACCAAGCATCATTCATTCTCACAGCTGTGTAATTATGAGCAAACCGCCTTCACGATTAGCGTTTTGGACTTTGGTGTTATTTACCGACGGCGTATATAAAGCATGACTTTGAATGTATATGCATCGTTAGTCTGAAACGGCCGTCAAAACATAGCTGCCAAGGCGCCAGACAACAATGGTCATTGTAGACGGTATATAGGCGCTATAAAGCTCAATTGCGCGTATGTTGTTAGCATCGAATTTTACCCTATGGCATGATAAAGATTAGGAACAACCACTGCTCTGTCATATAAAGGCAGCATCCCACATAGCACGAATAATAACCAGCATAACAAGCAGATGCGCTGCACTTGTACCGGGTACGGGAAACAGCGAAACAAAATCAGTAGTTGCTCAAGGAATTTATACCGTGGCAGCGAGTGATAGGTCATCTGCTGAGTCGCGTAATTCTATACACAGCAAATGCGGTTGATGTCCAATGTTATTTCTGTGTATGAACTAAACCGGTATGCCCAAGCTGTAAGCGAATAGGGAGCGAATTGGATGAAAGCTTGAAAATACGGGTGGATGATGCTGCATAATTGGTGGACCATTTGTATTGCAAATAGAAACTGGTCGTGTGCCATTTTGATGCAAATCATTCTTGCAGATGAAGATTTGCGTCAAACTGTGCGACGATGCAGCTCATTTCAGAGTAACATTTTCACCATTAGTACTAACAATGATGCTCACATGATAAAACATCTAACTGCTATGCCGACCTCACCGGAAATTATAAAGACTCACTTAAGAAAATAATGGGTTGAGAGACAGGTTTGTGCTGCTTACGTCAGTGATTTGTGCGCTAGTTACTGTGGTTGTCACGGGTGTATGTAGTTGTTATTAATGTTTGTACCAAACCACTAGAGTGCTTGGCTGTGCGTACTGTTGAAACAATTGTGTATTGGTGGGTTATGTTGTCAGTGTTGTTAGTGTTTTCAGCATATTATATAACAAAATATTTAATCTGATTTTATTAAAGTATTTGACTTGCGCAACACCTTTCTCATGTATCATCAGCATCATGCAACGGTTCCTCTCTTGATGTGTTTGCAAATTGCTTGCAAGTGCTGGTGGTATTTGCACGCCTGTTGGATAATAACTTCCAAATGATTTAATCATGGCTATATGCAGATGGGAAAATGTTAAATGTGTACTCAGAATGAGTGTGTCTAATCTATGTGAGAAGTATCTTATGAGAACATCACCCGTATTTCTACTCAGACAAAAGGCGGACAAATGCATACTTCGCTAGTATATGCAACAATCAAAAGTACTGTAGTCTTGAATTATCACAATCATATCAAACCCAATGCTTAGCGAACAGACGAATAACTAGCCTGAATTCGTGCATCCCACTGCTTAAACAGTTCTAATGCATTTGCTATGTTACCACGGCGCACACAGATTTGCGGCGGTGATTTTACCGCTGTGCATTGATCAATGGTTGCATGGTATCAGTTTTAAAGGTCGTATTTTCTCAATTATGCTGCCGCCCCGGGAGGATATGCAATCTTTATCCCATATGTGTTTGAAAATGAGGGCATATTGAAAAGTGCCGCATGCTTGCAAAAATGACTTTCGGCGCATAATTTATCTGATTTCCCACGTTAATAACGGCAGCATGGCACCACAGTTTCATAGTGATTTCATAATCATAACACACCACTTACACCTAAATGATATCTTGCAATTTTATTGGAGCAATCACTTTTATAGTGATTTACCGTGATCAAGTGCCGTTAATGCAAATATTTAAGGCGCACACTGTTTTCAATGAGCAGATCATTTGCCGCCTTCCCACGAAATAGGCTTGGTTAGGCATGGTGACGTACTGGTAAATGGTATCGATAGCAGGAAGCTAATTAAACACCTGACAAAGGTTAATGGTTTGGAACATAATCCTGATGGCCATGTTTCATGTGTTATTTTGTTTAGTTTCTCCAATCAACGCACTCCTATAATGACATCTTTTCGCGTGATAAGCATGTTAGTTGAGAATATATTGTATATCACTAACGACACATTGATCATATAGTTCCAATGCTTATATCGTTTCCACTCCACATCAACACTAAGTGACCGAACATTATCATCAACTGTCGAGCGAGCAACAGGACAATGAGATGTGTATTTGATTGTACAGTTGGTTTGACTATGTGAAAGGAAATCCCACCTTTTACCATTGACTAAAACAAAACAGGGGGGTAGCATGATGACTTTATACAGGACATCCTACCTTTTACCATTGACTAAAACAAAACAGGAGGGTAATATGATGACTTTATACAGGACCAGCTGCTGACTCGTCAAGACTTTAACAGGTCTGCAGACGACACCATCTTTGGCGTGTCTAATGTGTCAGCAATGTGTTGTAAGCACAGGGCCCCTCATATATCCTACTGATGTTGAGGAACAATGAAATTTTAAACACATTGAATACTCATTTGCCACATGGACAAGATGAACTACATGTTATCAATTATGCATCTACAGAAAACAGCATGTACATTCAATAAAGTATTAAAACAAAATAATCTGTATAAATGTCGTTGTCGGTGCCGTGGTAATAGTAATTCTCAAACCTATTTCGATGTGCCTAAAACAGATAAAAACGATGAAAATGTTACAATCCTTCATTCCATTATCAGTTTCCATCAGCATCGAGGCTTTGTCTGACAAAACCTGTCTATAGAAGTCCCACCGATCGATCAGATGACTTCGCAGGAGACAACAGCCAGATCTTCAACTGGATATTTTCACGCGGATGTTTTACCCTGGGGACATGGGCGCCTGCTGAGAATTGGGAAACAATGAGATTTGTTCCTGGCTGAATGCAGATCATTAATGCATGCTTACTAGGGTTGTCGGCGGAACAGCTATGTCAATCAACTTTTTCGATCTTTATTTTACATGCAAGGTAACATCAATTGTTAAAAACCTCAGCAGTTTGCTACTAATAACATACGCAGTAAGATCAACTGGACCAAATTAGAATTACTTGCAGATGTCATGGTCGTGGTATGCAATGTAGTCAAAGGAGTGAGGAGCCACAGTTAAGTCGAATGCAAATATAAATCCATTCCTATCAATATTATCCAACGTGTTGATGCCATGTTTTCAAAAAATAAGTTCAACAGATCAACAATTTCCAGATAGCTTCGTGGATGGCAGTTAATGCATCCATTTATTAAGATCATATACAGTTTAAGGATAATAATGTAGGCTGATTTCATGCAGGGTCCGAGCCCGCTCCCAAACAACTCTCCTTTACGGCGCATCTGGAATAGTTACCGAATGCCGACATCACTGCCTTACCTGCTGCAATAGCACACCTGTCCACTTTTGTATTCAAATATTTGTATTGTTATATTGCAAGGTTCGCATATATGTCATGAACCCTTCTGTCTCTGATTGTCATCGCAGTATGGATCTACACTAAGCAAATGGAATGCTATAAACTCTTATCGACATCACGTACTCGTACTCTCTCCACCAAGCCTGGTGTATCTCCTTGCCAAACCTGAGAAAGACTTCTTTTCCTGACTTATGAGGCTTCTTTCATTTTAGGTACGCTAATGCACGTGCTATATCGGTCGATCTACCAAGCATCCGATGCGATTGACGGAGGAGTGGGAGATAAGTTGGTCCTAAAAATTCACACAATTATCGTACCTTTCCCAGCACCCCACCCATCAACAACGATCTTAAATGCCATTGAGTTGAACATTGTTTTTTAAACATTAACAAGACGTTGCTGAAGCTTGCAAGCAAAACAATGGTATATTTTGCTACATAGTTTTAACACGCCCCAGATCCTTGTTGAAAATTACTAAAGACCCAAGTCTCATTTGATAATGGACCATTCGTATAGCTCTATTCACGTCGAAACGGATGTCATCTGACAACAATGTCACTGAAAGCTTTCCCAATAGCATTCCGTTACTTACCATGGCGAGGCTTCATGTCCTTCTCTCCGAACTATATCATTGTTAAGTGTCCCCCGAGCTTGTCGTTGATTATCACTGCTATGCGTTATTCCCTTCTCCCAGCCAATCAGCATGTGGCTGTGACCAGCTACGAGTGACCATCATTCCAACCTACCCGTAGTCTTATAACATGGCCTGGATTTGATGTACCACATGTCGATAACCAACTGGGAATACTAGAATTCACTTTCAGCCTACTCAGCCTTTAATTTGTCCCATAATAGACTCAACTCTATTGTTGATCAAATCGCTCCGTTACACAAATCTACTAAGCCAAAGATGCATCACTATGGTATTAGAGGGTCACCCCTTCTATGGTTCAAAAGTTACCTAGATATTAAATCACATTATGTTACTTGATTGTACAATCAAATGTGGTGTTCCACAGGGCTCTGTACCTGGTCCTCTTCTTTTCTTATTATACATGACTGATCTTCCTGCATTTCTGGTACACTCCTATGATATACTTTTTGCAGATGACACTGCTCTCCTATGCACAGTTACAAATCAGCAAACTTTATTTTCTAATATGAATGCTGATTTAGATCAGTTCGTGGTTTGCAACGAATAGACTCAATCTCAACACATCCAAATCGCAGTATCTTCATTTTACTAAATTAACAACCCCTGTTGCTCACAATTTCACTCTTACGATTCCAATCAACCAATCATTAAAAAACAAACCTATGTTTTCTTGGCGTAATTATTGACTTGCAACTCAACTGGCACGACCATATATATCATACAAAACATAAATTCGCTTCATCTCTGTTTATCATAAAACGAATTCATAGAACTATACCACATAAGCAGCTCTTTATACCACTCTTTAATCCTTCCATATTTGGAATATGGTCTTGTCTTATGCGGCAATGCTCACCAATCATATGTTAAAGAAAACTTCATTCAGCAAAAGAAAGCAGTACGAGTAATAAACAGCGCTACTTACAATGCACACTGACATATTCTATTCGCGCAATCCAATATTCTGAAGCTTCCTGATTTAACTACTTTACATATTGCGAAGTACTATCACAAATTATTATATAACACCCTCAATAAACCCAAGCCGTAATATCACCGCATGCTTATAACACACGTAGTACCGACCTTCCATTCGTTAAACACGGGATGCCTACAAACAGGGCACAATATATGGGATTAAATACAGACTTCTATACAATCTCAAACAAATCTAAAATCATTCACTAAGCTTTACAAAAAACATTTACTTACAACCATGTAAAAAGAGGGTGGGAAGTTTACAACTTACCCTTTTTATTATTTCTTTCTCTTTTTTTATACGATAGTTCTGCTCATGCGTTCTTACGCTTTTGTTGTTTTGAACTACAATGTTATTGGAGTTGTGTGTTGCTGCTCGCTGAGTTACAGTCTTCCTGACTAAGGCCACACCCCCAGATCCATGTATCAATACATGATTTGGAAAATAAAAATATTATTATTATATTATTATATGGTCCTTCCACACGCCCAATTAACCAGTTAGGAATATGTCTCTGTTTGTCATTCCAATTAGGCGCTTAAGATGCTCATTCCCACAGGCATTTAATTCAATTCATTCAACGAGCGCGTTCTGTAGTGTTCGGTTTCGCCTCACCTATATATGTATATATATGGAAAGTTCCTCGATGACCCAGCCTCTCGGGAGCAGCCGTATCTTGATATGCCGCATACGCCTGTGATTGGCTGCAGCCGACCAGTTTGGGGTTCCAACTTAATCGCGATTCGGTGAGGTAAATTACACATAGTCTGACAGACTGATCGGATCATGTTCCATTTCTGTTATGAAAATATAAATATAAGGTTGGTTCAGTTATCTCCCTCGAGTGTTATTTGTTAACCACAATAGCCTGCCGCTATTTTCTATCAATGTATTACGTGGTGCTCGGGCGATAATAGAGAATTATATATGGTAGCGTTCTTCAATTTAATATTTCCCCAATTTGTGATGACATCAATAGTAAAAACTTTGATTAAATTGATTGATCTTGCATATCAGCGGGTTCACCCACGAGTGTAATGTTTGGTTTGCAGGTTGTTGATCAGTTAGACAACGGGACAGTCACTTATATAAACGTTGTGCCCTAATCGAGCTAAATAGGACCCACGGAGGTCCAAGTAACTCGACCAAAACAAAAAGATCATCGAGCGAGTGAGGTCAGCCGCCAAGGTTTGTGTTCTCCACGTGGGGCATCGTCGAAATAATGTGAAATCGCACGTCGATTATGTACGATCACATTGTAAACACATACAAAGAAAGACGTTTTGAGCAACATGTGTTCCCTCCACAATGGAGATAAATCTAGCTGTAGCAAATGAGAGTGCACGGTTACCAATGCCTTTACCCGGTACGGCAGTTCGCGTCTGGTTGGTTCCCGTGCAAAAGTTCGTTCCAGATATTCGTGTAATAACTTTATTTGTAGCGCGAATAAGTACCCAAAACGTATTAATATTATCCATGTATTTATGAACCGAAAATGTGTCCAAAGCGTCGGTATGGTTGGACAATCTGAAGTTGACGAATGACAAGGAACATCAGCGCGCACAGAGCTCGCTCAGTATTTCCCACCTTCTATTACAATACATGTCACTGTCGCTCGGGGGTATTGACTTGATTGCCTGTGCTCAATCCATAACTTGATAAAAACACCACACGAGGTTGCGACTGCTACTTCCAGTAAAATGACAGGAGTGTTGTTCTTCCACCAAAGTAGAAGCCATTGGCGAAGAATCGGCAATATGAATTCTCCGAAGGTTAACAAATGATTTATCAGAGTTGTTCGTCAGTTGTACAGATTTCTCTCTCAGTGTCAGGATGATGGCGCGAGAGATTTGAATATATTCTAGCATTGATCAAACCACACACCTTGATCTCATCGGGTCAAGCATATTGCAATTCATACTTAATGATTGCCAGCAAATGAAATAATACCACAATAAATGCACCGCTAGGGTTATACTTCGTCAGATGGTTATGTTTAGTATGGGGCGTGGCCCCATAAACTGAGATAAATTGATATTTTGAAATCATCAAAAAAAGGCATTTGCTCAGAACTATTTATAATGTTGACGAACTTTCATTTTGTGCTTCGATGTACCCACATATGCTCGACATGAATTACAAAGAAAGCGTTTCGTTTTCGGTGATTTAGGATTGAGGTAATATGATTCAAATATGTCAATTTATACCAGACCGCATGACTGGTTGTTAAAAACCTCGATTGCCGATAATAAAATTTCCCTACCCATCGGAGACACATCACACAATAAATGGCCACGCAAGCTCCATAATTATGGCAACTTACAAAACCAAAGTCGTATTTAGCAAACCGGGTACAACATCGAAAATTACAACTTTGATAATATAGTGTAGAAAATGTACCAAAACCCCGGGGTTTTTTTGTAATACAGGCTGCGAAAAATAGGCATAATTTTATCCCACACCTCACATATATATGTACCATTATTTAGGGTTTTACTGCATTTTGTCTGACGCACCATAACACTCCAGTGTAACCCGAGTTAACAACCATAGCTGTGATTGAGAGCCTCGCTTGTGTATCCACCCGCCACGCCACAACTACGACGAGCAATGCAATATTGTTGAATGCAACGGACACTTTGTTCATTCAAGAAACAAGAGTGTAATTGTGTAATTATTGTGTGACTCGCTAGAGCTATGGATAATTGATTTATTTCAAACCAACCATTCCCTTCTTAGGCCAAGTTTACACCAATCGCCATTAAAACTGCCTCCAGCCAAAACAACCACAGACCAATTTTACATACTCATCTCAATCGTCTTAAAGACATCCTTGTCTGCAGCTCGCTTGATTATTGGAATTTGGTGACGCATTGGAAGCTTCTCGATGCCATGCTGATTGCTACTACATCAGCAATAAATCGCCATCTCAGGCTCCATCCATTAACACCTAGAGCCCAGTGATAAATGCCTTCCAAATCCACATTTCTTTTGTAACATTTCTCTTCTTCACGTGCGGGAATGGAATGACATTGCTCGTTAAATACATTAAAAGCATATTCAGGGCCCATTAACGAATCCCATTTCAATCACTAATGGGATTGGACTTGTCTGCTCAGGTGACTCAAACCCATTAACAACGAATGTCACAGTTTGCAAATTTTGTTTCCAGCGACCTTTACACAGGGAGCAGTTTGCAAATGATTCCAGTCGTGTGGTGCGGACAGACAGGCGCTCTATAGCTTTATCACGTCTTACTGACCTGGGCTGTGGAAGACAAATTGTTTGATATTATTGCTTAGAAGATAGCATGGCATTGTATTGTAGTAAAACCACCATTAACATCAACAATATTTGGAATTTTATAGAAGACTGATTAGCACCTCAAGCTTTGACTGTAATTTTAACACCCTGACGGTGTCCATCGTAAACATTGTGCACGCTACATCTACACTCTTCGAGCCGAAGAACTAGATCGTCAATCACGATCCATATCAATATATCCCTTTGACCACAACCGGTTCTCATGGCGTAGTGGTCAACTGCGCCGAGTCTTAGAGCACCGCTGATAGCTTGATTTTACTAAAATGAAGGATGGATGAAACTTCATGACTATTACAAAAGATGTCTGACTTGATGTCTGGATTGAATTTAGTTTTATGTTACAGTTTAGATCTGTTTGGGTTATGTACCCTTAATCTGACTGTGCCCAGCAGTCCTAAAGGGTAGCCTCTTCGGGTGAAATGTGTTTCCCCATTTCGATTTTGTGTAACATGGACTGATATATCAGTACATATTCTGCAAAGACGAAGCAGTTCACTGTTGGGTATGCTATGTAGCAAGTGTTAAAAGAGGTCTAGAGTTATGGAACTGAAAGTTGAGCGAATCAGTAAGCTTACAAAACATATCGATCTTAAGCTATGCCCTTAAGCTGAGCTTATCATAAAACACATATAAACCGGATATAGAATTTTTTGGCGGCATCTTATCTTATATAGCCTGGAATTACACGTTTACCCATCTGATATTGCTGGTTCTTGAAAACTAAAAATCAGCCCTTCATGACCTTTGATTCCTGAGTTATTACATAATACATTGTGGAAACACTCTTGTACTCTATTCTAAAATAATTCATGGTGGCATTTATTTACTAATAAAAAAGTAACAGCTCCATATAACACATTGACTCCTCTTATGTAAGCGGCTCATTGTAAACCAAAAATTAGCCCGGCACGATCTTCATCTCCTGTGATATCAGAAAAAAGTTCTTGGACTAAGTCAACCGAAGGGATGCGACCGTTTTTCTAACTATGTTTCAACTAAGCAAAATCACTTCCGTTTTCCGTTTTCGTAGCCGGTAATCTTGGTATTTAATCCACCCGCTTGATCAATATGACTGAACGATCCATGTTTTATTACTGATAGCTTATCAATTTGATATCAATGTTACAGGGCGTCTGAGGATCAGGATGAAACCATGTCATGGAACTGTCAGATGATTTTATTGCTTGGCAGGAGGTTGACCAGGGAGTTTCTTTTACAAAAACACTTTTGACGAGATCAGCAGTGTATGTTATAAGCATATGTCTTGGTAACATCCGGTTATTCATTATCAATAATTGGAGGCATACTGAATATTATATGTCCAAAAGGTTATATGTTATATCGACCCTGACCATATTTCCATGTTCCCTACATAAATCCATAAGGAATATATATATATTTATATCTGTTATGCATTTGGTCTACTCTGGTTAAAGGCTGTTTGTCATTTACCGATTGTTTAACTCTCGTTCACTGAACGTTTGATAAATATGGTTTACATCTTAATTATCATGTTAATTTGGTCCGCTTAGATGTGGTTCTATGGTTACGGAATTTATAAAAACCACATATCATACACATACTTTATTAATCTATGTCCTTGAACGTAATTTTAGAATATTCTTAGAGTCCCCATAGGAGCTGTTATGAACAGGAATAATGTAAAATATTCATAAGGTAAAATATATACGAAATATCTTGTTTTTAACTGCTGCTTAAAGGTTAAAAACATTGATGCATTACTATTCTGAATTGATGCTCGTTGGTATTAATCGGTTGTAGCCAAAGCCACTAAGCAACTAAGTTTATTCGTAAAGTCTTCGTTGATGCTCTGAGGCTGGTTAGCCTTTCAGTGACTTTACCGTATGAAAGCAAGCGTATTGTAGTGATTTCACATGCTTGACGCCAGATACTCCCAACCGCTTATACTCAACGGCCAACACATAATAAATCTACCCGACTGTCGATTAAAATACTAGCCATAACAAATAACAAAAGGTAGCGTCGATCACAACCGCTCCTTATTCATTACGCTCTCCTTTTTTTACCAACATTTCAGTGCAATATGTTAATGAACATACCGGGCAGTCTACTAGGTTTTGTTGTCACCACCAACATAGCCTTATTTTTATTTCTGGTCTTTTTATTGGGCATCCGCAAATACGTGCTTCAATGATGATGAAAGGTATTATACCTTGCTTATAATACAACCAAACATATACGATCGCTTAACGGCAACCCCCAGCTGACTCGTCTGATCTATTCTATGCATAACGGGGAGTTGTATAATGGTGCCCTGTCATTGTTGAGGATAACTTGAACAGGCTGATTAAACGCTTGGCTGCGTGGACGTCAAATTGCGTTCTATATTGGCATAAACGCTATGGATTAATGAGTGCTCTGTGTCGGTCCAAGACTAAGAATGTTGAAACAGAATAAATATCTTACTGCCAGAAATAAATATAATGTTCCATTTCAATTATGGTCATTTTTTTATGGATGCAGCTATAATAACGAAGAACGACCCTGATTTAAAGACTGGAAAATAGTACAATGTGTGTATAGTTAACCGTGCACATGCTGCAATATACTGTGATGCTGCTTCGGCACATTAAAGGTGGGGAAAAATGAACGATATCTTTTGACGTGGCACTATGTCAAAAAGGACGACACAACTATACTATCGTCTGCTGAAGCCCCGCTACAAGCCGTTTTTCATATTACCAAATCAAACCTAATTCAAATGAACCAGACGGAAGACTACATAGATAGTTCCAGTACCTATAAACAGTATTACGCATATTCCGATGGCTTGAAATGTTAAAGCTACAAAATATATTCTGTCAATTATCTTAACATTGAAAGTAACCTTAGTGCCGATTTATCGATATGTAAATCAAGATGCTTCATGAAAACGCATCCAATGCCATATTTTATTTGGTTTTCATCGCTGGTATGATACGTGTAGATGAATTTGCGTGTCATTGAGTGACGGAACAGTATAAACACCCGGTGAAATGTGTGAAGTGACAAAATTGCGACATGCACAAATAGTCGTCTTAAGGAACGATCATAACTTTAGAACAAAATATGTAAGGACTCGATTGTAAGTGTGAGATTATAGCATTTGTTTTAGCAGTGGCGTAAGAGGTTTGTAAACGTGACCATTACTTGAAACATGCATTGATTATATCATTGCTTACGATTGTTAGGTTGCAAGGTGTTATATCGAGCACTGTGCATGTACAGACGTTTAAACTATGGCCAGTTTAAAACAATCGATCTGTTGGTCAAAGTGTGCTTAAGTGCAAAAGTTGTTGTATTAGATCCACAATCAGGTTGACGAACTAGGAATGAAAAGCCGTGTTGGTATATCAGGGGAAGGGGTACGAGGACGCAGTGAAGCAAGTGTTGTCTTCCCAATGTAATTTAGTGTACCCACAGGATCTAGGGATAAGAACTTCACCCCTTAGACAGTGTCGGATCTTGTGTGGTCAAATGACCATAGAATACCTAACGAACTGTTCCATTTCCTGTGTGGATCACACGGACATGCTGCTTGTCGTACAAATAATTTTAAGCACTGAAAAGTATGTGATAATATTGTGGCATTCCTGCCTGATGACAAGTTTATTTGGTTTCATACTAAAGGGTAAAGTCTATTCATCATTGTGTTGTCAACGCTTCAAGTTATCTGAGGCTGTATTATCTATGGGTTGTGGACCAACCATTTTATGTGGTTGGTTGTACATAGTAAAGGAAAGATAGGACGGCTTATTTTGTCTTATCAATTTCTCGTGGGATTGTATGTTCTTGTGCAAAATGAAGGTAAAACCTGCAAAGATGTTTATTTCATAATAAAAACACAAAATCTGAATGTAGCAACCCACCAAACAGTGACGTTTACTGCCGAGCAATTTCATACGTTACGGGCTTTTGCAATTGCCAATTATAATGAGAATAAAAGCACTGTCGCATATATGAACGCTGTTGATATATAAGTCAGGGTAGGGGTTGCAATGGCCACGTTTCGTGTTAACAAGACACCAGATTAGAAGAGTTATTCCACTGCGCATATCAATGATCAGACTTGTCACCACTGTTCCCTTTCAACCCTCTACCCTTCAGTGATGATGGCTTAATCCATACAACGTCTGTCTTAATGTGAGAATAACTGCAGTTTGATCAACGCCTTTAAATCTTCTACATTCCATCGCCTGTTATTTGACGATGCATTAAGCAGAAGATTTTGACTCATCTCTCAGAATGCTTCCGTTTTCTCATGCTTTGATACTCTGATTGCATCTCTGATAATCATCCAGAATAATACATGATTACCTTCAATAAGCTGATGATGTAATAGTCCGTATCTACAGTTTCAGTCGTGTCATGATGTAGTCTTTTTGTATTCAATAATGTCGGCGTTGATGCCCAAATAGAGATATGATAAGATCAGTATTGTGCGAGATATTGGTCTCCTCTAATGCTGACGAAAGACTCGTGTTAGAACAAATAAAATAACGGCGAATGGATAATATATTTGAAATAATTAATAATGAAGGTTCATGTATGACAAGGCTGGCTGGATATACTATTATTATAACTATACACTTGAAATCATAGTGCCATTGAAATAATATATTAGCAATCACCTGATTATACAGTGAAATAATAATTTAGTTCCACTGTATGCATAGTAATTGATCGTAAAACCGCATAGGTTTATTGGTCATATAATTTACCGGCTTAGCTATAGCCGAAGAACTGCACAGACTCAGCCTTCCTGATCAATATATCGATTATGTCATCATAAAATCCGCCGTGTTTGGCAACGCTGCATGCGTCTAAGTATCATTTTATGTTATCATTATCGTTATCCATATCATTATCACACCTAAAAGCAGGTATAACTGATGCCTATTATCATACATGTCACCGCCACTCGTAATCAATTAAGAACAAACAAGAAGGTGTTCTCTATTCGGGGTATTAGCTAGAAACCAAACCAGACCAACAACCTTGCGAACAGTTGCAATTCGTGACTGCAATGTTAACATGCGGCAAACTTTGAAAAACCATAAGGTGCTTTAATTAATTCAAGCATCAATATATTGTCGTCACGCAACCTAACAAACCAGCGCCAATGCTGATAGTTGGTTTATGACGCAGGTATTGATATTCATGCATTGACGTCGTTACGATTGATACTTAATCAAATAATGCGATTAATATAATCCAGTATGATGTGATGTCAGGTGCCATTAATCTGACGGTCCTATGTGATTACGATCTGAAACGCATGTTAGTTCATTGAATAATTATTACCATTACATCTTGCAAAGTTGAGCTGTCCTGATCTATCGCCTATTCAGATCTATCGGTGATATTTGGCATAGTAATACAGGTCTGTTTATAAAGTAATGCCTCCGCACCGCGGTTGTATCTCTACCTCAAGGACAACCACTGATCTATTTAAACCGAGTGTTTAAGCAGATGTATGTATCGGCACATATGCATTGGCAAATAAGTCCTGTTGACATGTCAGTCTTGCACAATGGGAAGTAGAAAGTCCATCGTTGCAAATGTCAATATGGTCGTCAGCAGTATCAGATAGATGCAATTCGGCGAGGCAAAAAGAGCCAACCTATGGGAAACAAGATCATTAGTATGCATGATATATGTCCTTAGAACACAACCATGTAATTCTACAAATCATTGTTAATAAACATCGTCGGTGAAAAGATGTGTAGCATCTGCCATGATATTATGCTGTACAATCCAAAACATATGTCCAAAACGTTTGTTAACAAAGCTCTTTATCGCCCATAAATACATAAATTGCCAATTTGCTTCAATGATTTTATCACAGCCGTTAGATTGGGATTCCAATACCAACTCTTCTAACAAAGCTCGCCCAGTGCATGGTCAACGCTCAAGATAGTGTGTGTACATTCCAAAGGTCAAGCATCGGGCTTGCAATACTATGCAATCTACCTGTTTGGGTGTGCCGTTACCTGACGAGCTAAGATCAATCTATGATAACACATGCTGTTACTTGCATGCCATTTGTTTTGTTTGAAGTATACAATATTTGCTGCGATTAGTAAGCATATCAGATAATCACCATTTTAACACACGCTGACGAAAATGTGCGCTATAAATGATATGATCTTAGGTGTCACCCAATAACCATTCCCTGGATTTTAAAACGACAGCATCCAACATCGAAATACCTTGGTTCCTTAATGTTAACCACTTGACAAGTCATATAGAGCACTTCAAAAACATTTTAGCATATTAACTGGCAAACAGGTCCTTTGGAATTTCTGTCATACACATTAGGAATAGATAGTCAATCGAGGGTTAATATCAGTATTCAGTCCAATACTGCCGTCAGTAACCACACAGCCATACTATTTTAACGGGGGGAAATAGAGGCCATCAGAAGATCATTATCAGGTAAGTACGATTTCTTAACTGATCTACTTAACACTTTCATCGAGCATAAAACTTCCATGTTATTCTTTTTAAAGCGATAAATCAGTGTTCCCCTTGGACCAAAAATCAATAAATCCCGGATATTATGCAAATGAGTTCAAACTCCAACCATTCGCTCATTTGCCTCAATAAATGATATTGATAACGTTGATGTTTTGTGAACCATCGATGTTGTCCCGGTTCCCAAATGCGAGTAATCAAGTGGAAAAATAATTAATAGCAATGTGTTACTGCTGGTGATTCTAGGCAGACCGAATTCTTTGATAAGCCGAGATATTAAATAACCGGTATGGATTTTTAGGTTCAACGATCCATTAATATCTACACAGTGAAAATGAATCATTCTGATGACTTCTAATATATGTTCGATTTTCCTTATTGTTAATAAAGCTCATAATAACATCAAACTGGGTGCTTAACGTTGGCATGTACACGAACAGCCCTAGATCATTGCCTCGCTGAAAGAGCTCGTGATATATTAAATGTACATGCAGCTGTTTACATAACTCCGCAGAAAGATATGGCAGGGGCGCCGCAACTTTTATTGTTTGATGCGAAATTCTCTACAGGTCTTCAAAAATAGTAAGTGTTGATGGTCATTTTCAGCTTCATTTCCTCATTTATATCTGTCAATTTAGAGTATATTATCTCCATTTCAACACATGATATTAACATTGATGAAACTTAGGCTAAACGTTCCTGTTCAAAATTTGGCTTATCGTTTTCATGTATCAGAATCAACTGTGTTCACATTTTTGCTTCTATCTTTCAGGCAAAATTTTGGGACTAAAATTTTCTGCATAATAGAAAGCTTTGAAATATTCAGGGATAGGCCCTCCAATTTAGAGCACAAACCTGGTCAAATTATAAACACCATACTACCGTTACGTATCTTATTGGGATTACCCCCACTGAGGGGAGGAAGGGTTAGTGACAGAAAACTGGTTTTCTTGAGCATATTTCTGAGTGTGATCTTGTTCTGGCTAATCGAGGCTTTGATTTAGCTGATGCAAAAGCTTTTTTATGTGCCCATATCAAGGTTGCTTCCTTCATGAAAGGACAGACCCAGTTATCATTGTCTGAGGTCATTGAAACCAGGAAAATAGCTAATGTATGCATTCATGTAGAGAGGGTTAATGGAAATGTGAGACAAAATTATAGCATTTTAAATTGTCCTGTTCCTAATAATTATTTAAAATCCAAAGATGCTGGAGACATGACTACAGTTGATAAAATTGTGTCTGTTTGTTGCTGTTTGTCAAATCTACCCAAATCAGTGGTGCCTTTGGACTAATGATTTGAAATGTCGAAATGAATGACAGATGATTTATTTGCGAGTTCTCTTTGTATGTACAACATATTTAACGTAAATACTTGATTACATGTATCTGCTTCCTTTAAGGTTTTTGTCTTTCATATATATCAACTAGTACATACAAAGAGCATAAAAAAAGCGTGGTTACTAAAATTCAAACCTTACCCATATCCAGTATACACTATACATATGAATATGAATAGACATAATATAATATTAGGATTATCAAAGCCAAACGTCACCTCCGCAAATACAAATATTATTTACATGATGGACAGAACCATGCTGTTACTGCCTAGAGTTTCTGTTGTGATATATTTACCCATTTGAGCTAAACCTGTTAATCTGCGTTATAGAATGATGGCTATTGAAATGGGATCATTTCCGGACAGGCGCTGGGATGGATAAAGCAATTTGCATCTCATCGCATTCATTCGCCTACACAAAGACATCGTTATTGCCATATACCCCTAGCAGCGATCGAGAGGAAAACTAGACCAGAGACACGGCAGCAACATGAATGTACCAACTGCTGAATAAATATTAACCCTGTTTGCTCGTAAGTTGTCATTGATCGCATGTCGTCATGGCATTGTGGGTATGCAATATATAACATCGTTGCCGATGATATATGTTGCTTTATTTCCCAAAATATATTGTTTTTGTACACCAATATCATAAGCATAATATTAAATGCAGCCATTCATAATGCTAGAAGTACCAAACACGCCGTAATGAATTATCGTTGATTATTAGTCAAACCCTAACAAAAACCATGTATCAGGTAAATATTGTAAAAGTCCGTTTGAGCCCGATATTATGTGAAATACTGACAAATAGGGGCCACTCAAAACTAAAATAAATGACGATATACGCCAGTAGATAATAAGACATAACATCTAATGAAAGTGATATATAATCAAAGTGGCAAAGAGCTGTCGTTTAATTGATTATATATTATCAAATGGTAAATAATGAGCAACATACCAGACAATTTCAATGCACATTATCATAACAAGTCGATCATATTGTAATTTGTCGGCAGGAACGATATTCGATGAGTCGCCGTCGTCGGATTAATTTGAGCTTTATTTAGTGAAGGATGCATAGAGAATAACTGGGATTTGGGTCTGTTGGTAATTACTCGTCTTGTTCTGATATCAATTGAGCGTACGTGTCCGTCGGCTGGTCTCAGTGCGCACACGACAACAGCACACGTTTCGACAATATTGTTCAAGTCCGCATCTTTTTTCACCCTCAAACAAGGTTAATATTCCATTCGCCATCGTTTTCAGCACTGCTGAATAAGTAAATTGAGTTGGTTATATTTCCTGTTTAGCGAATGTTGATCTAAACCAAAATCCGGATCATTCAGTTCATCAGAGGGTGATGGGGTTACAACGTGAGTGTACATCCAGGTTTGAGAGGTTCAGATTCCTCTATTTGTGTGGATGCATACACCAAGGGTAGTTAATTGAACGACTATGGCATCAAACTCATCTAGGCTGACTAGTTCAATGAGTTTTTCGTAGAATCCTCCAAACCATGGCCTCTTTGTTTGCATAAATTTTCATATAATTGTTAACACGGTTATTTTTGCATAATTCCTGTACATCCTCCTCGCCAGGCGAGACTACGAACATTGAACTGCGGATCGAAAAAGAAATGCCAAGCTGACAACTTCAAGGTTGATTGCTCTTGTAACAGCACAAGTGCACATTGTCAATTTGATGTAAAATCCACTCAGCGAAAGGTGCCGCCTCACAAAGACGGAACGCGGATAACGGTGGATTAGCGAGTGCTATATTAGATGGCAAGGAAAGTGTAGGATTTAATGGCACACCTTCACTAGTGTGTTATATAAGTGTTTTCAGATACGTGACGCAATTACGGATAATGGATTGAACCAACGGTATTAGACGAGGAATCCGGAATGTTGTCCTGGTGCATGTCAAATTGGCTTCCATTCCAGTATGTAGTATTACGTGTGCCCGTTTCACAATTAGCGTAGTGTAGTCATGGTCTAGAAGGTAATGATATCTAGTGTAGACATGTCTAGAAGGTAATGATATCTAGTATAGTCATGTCTAGAAGGTAATGATATCTAGTGTAGTCATGTCTAGAAGGTAATGATATCTAGTGTAGTCATGTCTAGAAGGTAATGATATCGTAGTGTAGTCATGTCTAGAAGGTAATGATATCTAGTGTAAGGTAATGATATCGTAGTGTAGTCATGTCGAGAAGGTAATGATATCGTAGTGTAGTCATGTCGAGAAGGTAATGATATCGTAGTGTAGTCATGTCGAGAAGGTAATGATATCTAGTGTAGTCATGTCGAGAAGGTAATGATATCGCAGTTTAGTCATGTCTAGAAGGTAATGATATCGCAGTTTAGTCATGTCTAGAAGGTAATGATATCGCAGTTTAGTCATGTCTAGAAGGTAATGATATCGTAGTGTAGTCATGTCGAGAAGGTAATGATATCGCAGTTTAGTCATGTCTAGAAGGTAATGATATCGCAGTTTAGTCATGTCCTAGAAGGTAATGATATCGAGTTTAGTCATGTCTAGAAGGTAATGATATCGTATCGCAGTTTAGTCATGTCTAGAAGGTAATGATATCGTAGTGTAGTCATGTCGAGAAGGTAATGATATCGCAGTTTAGTCATGTGTAGAAGGTAATGATATCGTAGTGTAGTCATGTCGAAAAGGTAATGATATCGTAGTGTAGTCATGTGTAGAAGGTAATGATATCTAGTTTAGTCATGTGTGTAGTAGAAAGGTAATGATATCGTAGTTTAGTCATGTCTAGAAGGTAATGATATCGCAGTTTAGTCATGTCTAGAAGGTAATGATATCTAGTGTAGTCATGTCTAGAAGGTAATGATATCGTAGTTTAGTCATGTCGAGAAGGTAATGATATCGTAGTGTAGTCATGTCTAGAAGGTAATGATATCGTAGTGTAGTCATGTCTAGAAGGTAATGATATCGCAGTGTAGTCATGTCTAGAAGGTAATGATATCGCAGTGTAGTCATGTCTAGAAGGTAATGATATCGCAGTTTAGTCATGTCGTAGAAGGTAATGATATCGTAGTGTAGTCATGTCGAAAAGGTAATGATATCGCAGTTTAGTCATGTCTAGAAGGTAATGATATCGTAGTGTAGTCATGTCGAGAAGGTAATGATATCTAGTGTAGCAGTCGAGAAGGTAGTCAGTGTAGTCATGTAGAAGGTAATGATATCGCAGTTTAGTCATGTCTAGAAGGTAATGATATCGCAGTTTAGTCATGCCTAGAAGGTAATGATATCGTAGTGTAGTCATGTCGAGAAGGTAATGATATCGCAGTTTAGTCATGCCTAGAAGGTAATGATATCGTAGTGTAGTAGAAGGTGATATGATCATGTAGAAGTAATGATATCACAGTTTAGTCATCAGAAGGTAATGATATCGCAGTTTAGTCATGTGAGAAGGTAATGATATCGCAGTGTAGTCATGTCGAGAAGGTAATGATTTCGTAGTGTAGTCATGTCGAGAAGGTAATGATATCGCAGTTTAGTCATGTCGAGAAGGTAATGATATCGTAGTGTAGTCATGTCGAGAAGGTAATTTTGAGTAGTCTCCCTTTCAGGAACAGTGGTATATTTAGTTGGATTGCAACCTTTGTTTCTGCATAACAGAATGAAGTGAAGTACATAAGAAGTGACACGTAGAAGTTTGTCCAGAGAATGGAATCTAGACGTGTCAATAATGCTGATAATGTTCGAGTCAGAGAGATGATGATGTGTTGTTGTTTTGACCAATGCGTCTTCATGTGGAGTGCGACGATCATCACATTTAACACGATAATCAAAACTGTCAGAGTGTCAAACGCTTCACACACTGACCAGTCGCCAATTAGTAACCATGAAGTCCCATGATACTATAGTTTGGACTGACTTAGCTCCGTAAAAGATAGTCTCTCTCTGCTCTTCTTACATGGCGTTTTAATTACCAGCTTTCGTAGTGTATGTTGTCAATAGAGAATGTTGCACTACACGCAGTACTCCACAATCCATCTCCCGCTACACAGTTAGTTTATCACAGATAGGCATGTCTACGTAATTTATTCGCCCGGCGTGGGAAGCATGCAGACTGCTCCCGCCATCACAGAGGCCTGTCATGTTCCCTGGAAACGCTAACAATGTAGAACAGCACGGGGGAAAGCTGCCGGTTTTTTTTCTGTGGATCGTTACGTAGAATGCTAATTAATATATACAAAGATGTATAAGTACTACGACCAACTGGAGAGGTCATAACAAGATCCGACGTCGTTGTGTCTGCAATACATCAAACACGCCTATAATACAAACGAGAGACACAACAAGTATTAACTGCACAGTGGACGGCATGTAGCCGCAAGGTTTCTAGATGACATATTCAAGTCGATGTTTATTAGTTTGTAATTATTAACCAGCAGGCAGTCCAAAATACCGCCGTGTAATATTGGCAGGCGAACATCGTCTCCTACGCTGGTTAGAAACCGGAAGCTACGTCATTGTTGATACCCTCCCGGAAAGCAAAACCAAGTTGAATCAAAACATGCAGGCTATCACCTCGTCTCGATAAAATAACTATGCAGTCCAATGCATCGATCTCATGTAAAAACAACAAACACAAATGCAGACATGTCGATCCCCCGATACGCAACTAGTACATCAAACAGGTATCTTTCATAAACATCACCGTTCCCTTATTCAAATCAGACCTGCTACGCCATGTTGCTGTCTTATTCTCATATTGCTCAATACGCGGCGAGCTAGAGTAAGCCTTTGGCAATACAAGCTGATACTGGCACGCCATTTGTATCGCCTGTCATTGAAATAGGTCAGTGTTTGTGATGAATGTTGCGGTTGAATAAATTACAGCTGCAAGATGAAGGCTGGATCTGTCTAGCGGCACACTTTTCGCATAGCTAGTATAGGATATAATCGCTGTTCAATACATATTGTGGTCCGTGCGTATGACACTTTTCGCTATGAATTTAATGGCGCGAAGCTTTCCTCGATCGGACCCATGTCTTGCAGACGGTCTACATTATATGATACATCAAACAAAACCGTAGGTAATTTTTAATCGTATCAAAGCAAAATAAAAGATGTTGCCTAGACGTTTTAGACTTTATTTCGAGCTATTTACTGGGCGCCTTCTGTTTGCATTGCAAACATAATGGGTAAATGCCATACAAATATGATAGCCTTTATGTAATAGCAAAAGATATATTTGTCGTTTTAATAAGATTTTGTCGCTTGGTGCAATCATTATTTTAAATTGTTCCTTGCAATGTAGTCAAGTTCAGTTGCAATGGAGGAAATGTTGTCGCAGGCAGACAGCGGAAATACGAGGAAATTGCTCCTGTCTGATGCTAGAGCAAACGAAATGGAAGAGGGATCAAATTCGATGGGAATATATTGTGGCTTACTTAAATAGGTTTCAGTCTATTATACAACCACACCCCCACCACCACACACATTATAACTGCGATATTCTTCACTCGAGCTTTATTATGCTTGAGTGCATTCTTTGTCATCCAGGACTCTGCAAAACTCATTTCGTCATGCTTCGACACATAGGTTTAGATGATAAGTATATCTGCATAACAGTGGTGAAGGCGACTATAGGCCTGATACAATCACCCTGAAACTTGGTATACATGGTGTACTTCTTGGGGCCAAACGCGGATCCCATTGGAACACCATGCTTGAGTAATACTGGCTTAGGGAGTCGCCCATCTATCAACGCGGTTTGGTAGCGATCCCAGATAGGATGTCATCTAATACAGCAAATCGCCTCGTAAACCATAGTACTCCCGAAACCGTTTGAGCACATCATGGTCAATGGTGTCAAATGCGACCGAAAGATCAAGTAGTACAAGCAGAGACACGCTACCATCGTCCAGGGTCTCAAGAATGTCTCTTTGAGCTGGGTATTGTCTGTTGAATGATACTTGAGGATTGCTACACTTCATGAAGATTGTTTGACGCCAGGTGCTACTCAATGGACGCATGGAACACTTTCTCGAGTACTTTTAGGAGAAATTTGTTTTTTTAATATGTCTTGGTAAATGTTTAGGAGGGAACTGATCAAGTCGATTTTAAATGTCCTTGGTACACAGAGTCTTCCAGTGATCTATCAATGATAAGGCACGTCTGGGGCACCAGTTCCTCAACACAGGCGTTTAGGAGCTAGATTACCAGATTGCATGACCTTTTGGGTGATTTCAGTATGATCGCTCTCACATCTTCCTGGGTGTCTGGTACAAATGCTGTCAAAGGTATTTCAGTAGGTTCACTTGACTCACGGGCATCATTTGCTTTCTCTCGCGATAGTTCAAGTCAAACATCTATTATTTTCTGATTGCAAAAAATCAATGAAGCCCCCCAGGAAGTGAGTTATTTCCGTTGGCAGAGCGGTTGTCCCAACTTCACCAAGCAGGTGTTAGGCAGTCTTGAAGATCCTCCGTTGATCCCATCCACAACTTGTTATTTTCTCAGAATAGTAAGATATCCATGCTGGGTACAGGAGCTTGTGATGAACGACGCTCTGCGCCAGTTATATTTGATTATTAGCGACGAGCTTGTGTTTTTGCCATTTAGGTTCCTATTGGCGACGTAGGTGACGTGGTGTAATTCATCTGTGTAATAAGGTTAGTGAGAACGTTACGTGATGGTTTTGGTGTGGATATCACCTTGGTTATTGACACGCACAAGGTTATCAACTGACCCATCAAAAGTATGCAGCATAGCAGAGGAGTTATTGTCCTGCCTAAACGCATCAGCAACAATAGATAGTTACTTCCTTGATGCTACTGTTCCTCGTATTGGGACATTCTTTGAAATCGACATATTAAAGTTCACGGCGTAATGGTCGCGGGACAATCTGCCCGTATGACCATGCAGACCAGGGTAATGTCGGATATGCCGGAACTTGTATCTCGTGTGCCTGTCCGTGATCATGCGCAGGTTCGCGCACATGATGACGTACGCCAGGTGCCGTTAGGCGTTAGCTCACTGTCACGATCACTGTCAATATCTAGATGGATATTCAGGTCACCGACGATTACGATACATCAACATCATTAGACATATGGTCAAAGTTGGCGTATCTGGTGAGGAACATTGCTTGCCAGTTCAGGATAACTTTGCCCAGCCATCAAATGGCGCTCCCTTAAAATACATCAATTTTAATCATAACGTTTTGTATTTGAGTTATGTAGGCACAGCCACCGCGTACACAGATGTTACGCAATGCCAAGCTAAGTCGAAACATAGCGACATATATGGACACTCAGAAACAGTCGCTTATTGAGCAATCAAATATTATGCTAATAACCAATACATATTGATAAGATCAGATTCACAATGCTACACATCTTACCACATGATGAAGGGGATATTATGATGTAAATGTAGTATGAATAGTCAGTTATGATGTAGTGCTAATAACTGCTACAATGTTGTTCAAATTTACAGATACATTTTGTGACGATAAAATTGCTCCAACTTGATAAACATGGGTCGATTCATTCAAACGCAAACTTCACTTATGTTTCTACATGTTTCGATCATCGTGATCGCGTACCAATGATTCATTGCCGCAAGCGCGTAGTGTGTGTGATTAACAACATATGGCTCCATTAAACACGGATTCATTTCAAATACTTTATGAACAAAGTTTCAGAGATGAAGGGTCTATGTAAGAATAACCTATAACCGCCGTTCAACGGTGTCCTTAAAATATTGTCATATATGTGAGCACAATATGCATGTGTTCTAGGGCTTGGAGGCATTATGAAAGTTCCCCATTAGCCAAATGCTGACATTCTCTAGCTTAATAAGCGAGAACCATGCAATACCAAATATATGTCCATGGGTCTTCCGAATGACTATGCAATAACAGAACTGCACATTCAGATCTTATTGGCTGACCAAAGTGATGTTACAGTGATTATGGGGCTATTTGCTCCCGTCCAACAATATGCGATGTCTATCGGTTGTACGGGATCGGATGTTGTTATGTTGGTGTTTCGAATACACACGAGTGATACGGCATATATGTCGGTTACTAAGCAACGCGCATCTTCATTCTACTTCATGGATTAGCTTAAATACAACATCTTCTTATATTGTCGCAGTTTTGTCGTCATACAGATTATTAAGGTGAAGTCGAGAGTAAATGCATCATTTGAAAACTAGCTAGTGTTTGTCATCATTGTTGTTGTATTACCTTAGGAAATTAATAGGTAGGTTTGATAAAAGTCTCCTCGGAAACGCACTATCAACGCGTTTGGTCGCGTTAAGTTTATGGGTGTCGAATCAAAAACATCAAAGATTTTAGGATTAATAGGTCTTTATACCTTTTAATGATATGGGGGTATCGGTATGAAACATAAAATCATTGAGACCAAGTTCTCCCTGTAAAATATACTCAATTAGAGTCTGAAAGCATGCGATGATAGAATTTGTTCTCTATTATGTTGATTAAAGGTGAAAATAGATGGCATTTTTGTGGTTTATTTTGATGGCTGTTTGCGAATTGTTATCTGTCATCCTGAGTACTGGGTATCCTAATAATGAATGCGAATGTTCTTAGTAGAAGGTAACAATGGTTCTGTTTTTATGCTCATCAATGACTAAGACAGATACGACCGGCATTAATCTTATTTGAGGATACACAGCGTTATTGAGACATACCTTGAGTAGTTTTGTTATTACACGTTCATGCTTAGAATTATTTCGCGCGCTTTGGTTGGGCCGTGCTTAATACAGTTTCTTTGCCCTGAATGAGGCGACACACATGGCTGTTACGCGAGTTCCGCTGTAATATATGGAAGAGGAAAACAATCAAGCACCGAATGGCATCACTCTGGCGCAGTCGTTTTATTAGCATGCCCTTGGCCCATTAATCTAACAGCTTTACAATAGCAGCATGGCGTTGGCAATAATGTTGCAAAAATGATTCCCAGACGGCATAACTTTTCGCGTTAGTGAATACAGTATTTACTTGCCTCTCGGAATTCGTCATTTTCTCTCTGGTTTCTCTTCCGGTCAGATATGGAATCGTTGCTGGAAACATTGATTGTATTCAAAACTGATGTTATTTGTCGTTTCTTTAAGTCATCCAAATCATTGATATGTGTACACATAAAAAAATATGTGTGCGATTCGTCTCCATATCACCCGATCATGCTAAGTGTGTGGTGTATCCGTGCACACATACAAAACGCAAGTCAACTACAATCTCTCTGTGCAAAAATTATTTCTGCCCCTAATAAATCGAAAACGATTCCCACATTCTCAATTAATTATTATCTGTCAGCCCGCACATGTCCAAACACTTATACATCTCCATTATTGGGACTTGTAAAAATCATCGAAGTCATAAAGTTGTTAACCAGACGAGCTGTGTACGATTAATAGAGGTCAACAAACGCTCAAGGTCGAAGCAAATGTTTTCGTTAATATCAGCAGTACTGAATATAGGATGTACTAAATCTGTCAGATCGCTACACATGCTTGGGAGCATTATTTATTGGTTGAGGATTTCCGTTAATGAGCTTAACAAACATGCCGGTCATCGCCATGATTATTCTTAATCTGCACCTGAATGTATATTTGACCTAGCGACTTCTATACGTATTCTAATTTGCATGTACAAACGCTCTATAGCAATATATCAGCAGGGAACGGGTCGATTTAATGTTTAACAATGCTATTATAACATGGTTATTAAAATGGGTATATATGAATAAAATGTGTTCTTTTATTAACAATTAGTCACACGCTTGTGTTAGCAATTGTTCGGAACTTAAGTAAATATACTCGAGTGTAAGTCGTAAATTAAAAACAAATTATAGAAGAGTACAGTACTGTACCATAGAGTACCATACAGTATATTGCGATGCAGTACCACTCTGTATCCTTCGGTACAGTGCGGCACAGTACCGTAATTGAAGAACAGTAATAAAGAGAACAGTGCAGAGCCACAGTACAGAACAGTGTAGTTCTGTGAGGTCCGCTACTGCCATAGAGTGCAGTGCAGTACCGTACAACACAAACAGTTCAGTACAGTTAAGAACAAACACAGCCCAGCACCGAACGCTACTGAGAGAACAACTCCGAACATAACATCGCGATATATTATGACATGGCGCATAATAGAACAGACTGTATCACAAAGCACAGAATGGTACAGTATTCTACTGTGCCATACTGAACTGCATAGTACTGCAAAATACTCTACTGTTCTGTACTATACTATACTTCTCAGTAAACTCTAGCATAGTAAAATTGTAGAGACCTATATGGTACATTACATTAAAGCGTGGCACAGTTTAGAACAATAGAGTACCCTGGAGAGAACCACACCAAACATCTCAGTACAGTAATGTGTAGAGCAGTACAGAATAAGAGTTTAGTACTGTACTAGTCTGTAGTCTACTTTACAATGTGGTACTTTTACAGAACTGCATCGTACAGTATAAGAGATAACATTGCCGAACAGTTAAGTACTGTAGAATACAGTACAGTGTAGTACAGTTATGTACACTGAGGTACTGTAGAGACCAGTGAAGAACAGGGGTCCATTCTTTCGCCTAAGGTTAATTACTGTAATTAGCGAAACATGTGATCAACCAGTCAGTTTGTCTGACGTGAACAAACACCAACGAAAACGGATTTGCATTTGAATTGCAACTAAATGAAATTTGGCTCCGGGATGTCCAGCAAATCATAACGCAATTGGACTTAATCATAACGTAATAGACACGACACAGTTGAAGCAAAGGCACGTTTGAGCAAGTCAATGGTAATATATACAATCTTTGGTCTATTGGTATCATTTTTTAACCATGAGAGTGATATGTTAAGATGACTTTTTATTGTCAAACAGTAATGTCATATTTTAAACAGCAAAGTTTCAATTTCCCATCGGAATCACGTCTAAGTACAAGCCTTTATTTGTTTTTATTCAATAAGTAAGAGGCCAAAGTTAATACAGATCAGATTCCAAGAAGTTGCTAACATAACACGGCTTTATGTATGACTTAAGACAGACAGTTTGCCTCCCAACTAAAGGTGACATCAAAAGTTTCAATTCCCTCAGTTTGTCCTTATTTATTCACGGGTCAAATGACATTTTTTGTTTTGTTTTTCCAGGGACCATCATCATCATCAGAGTGGTTCATACGTGCCATTATATGTTTGCAAACAGAGGGATGGCGGATGGAATGGCGGACGGGGCGCCTCAGCAAAGGCAGATGATAAGCTCGGCTGAAGAGCAATGCTAAAAATTGACACAATAATCCTAACGCATTTTATAGACAACTGGCTGATGATGGATTGACCTAGTTTATGTAACAGCAATGTCGTTCTATCTAATTCAGTTCAACCTATTGTCATTAGGAATTCCTTGGAATCACTCAGTCTAAGAGCTATGAGGCCTTAACTCGCCACAGTTCAAGCCCGATTGTGACGATTTGGGTGGGATTTCATAACGGTCAGCATTACGATGAGACACTGGCACATATATGATACAAAGGTACATTAATTGCCACGTCAGAGCTCAACATTGTAAGAATGATTTGCCTAAGTACAATACCAATGGTATGCTCTTTGGAGAACTGTGGACGGAGCTATGTTTAAAAGTTGGAAAGTGTTGCGTAAACCTGGCAGGGTCCTTAATTACTGGGTGGAGGAGATCGATTAGGTGGCGTACTGGATTATTTGTGGTGGGATAAGACGGGGTCGGACATTCTCTTTAGCTAGCAGCTAGGGAATAAAGGATTGGAGAATGAGCGACATATCCCGTTATTTCTGTGAAGAATTTATTCCTCAACAATAAGTGGATGCATCTGGATTAGAAGCTGATTGAGAATTATTTGACGAAAGGTGTAAATTTTGACCTTGAAAATACCGAATAAATACTTTCGAAAACCAATGCAAGATTGTTTGCAGAGGTCGTCTATCTTGGCGCACATTTGGCTGCTTTTAGCCCTGCTCGACTGCAAGACTGATCTTTGAGTTTGTAAAATTCACCCTGAGGAGGAGCGTGGGTGGAGAGGACACCAAGGTCAGCGGTTGGATCTGAAGTCAGGTTCAGGGTCGGGGGTCCGGGGGTTAAGGGGGACTATGAAAAAGACATGACGGTATTCGGTGCGGATACTGCTTGCAGCATGTCTTGTACAATACTGGTAAGGACCGAGACGGATGACTGTAACTGATCGACCTTGTCGGCCAATTGAGATGGATTGCTGGCGTCCACCAGCGTGTGCACCCTGAGAAGAGGTTATCTGAGATGGTTTGCTTGTGCCAATCTTGTATGAAAGTTACGTTGTGTGGACTGGCCTGTCTGGCGTAGAACAGAGAGTACCCTTGACACCTTTACCTGACAGAATGTAGCTGTTCGGATCCATTGCGTGAAAGTAAAGGAAGAGGAGCCAATGAGAGGCCTCGAGTTTTAATCCGCTACGCGGCGCCACGGAGCAATGCGGTCCCTCGCTTAATACACACAGTTTACAATAGAAGTTGCGCAACATCGTTATTTATTTTTGAAACCTTTCGAGTTAAATCGTTGTTAACATGGGAGCAAATCATCACTGATGGATATGTACGGCCGTCTGACCTTACAGCAATTGAAAATAGAGCTGAAGAAGCGAAATGCGAAGCTTAGCAGGCGAAAAATTGAACTTATTCAAAGGTGAGTTTCTTTGGCAAGGATCCATGTAATAGCTCTGTCCTTTTTCTTAATAATTGCTTTGATACTATCCCCCCGCCCCCCCCCCCCACCATTTCGATCAGATAATATGACGCTGTTGTTTTTAAATATCCAGAACACTGGGTGAGCGTTTCCTACTCCGACCCCCACCCTTCTAGTCTACTTGGTTAAATACAAGGAGAGGCCTGGGTATGGGGATTATTAGAAAAATTGATACGAAGTAACATCTCCAGAATTACTTTCTGTTGTTTTCGATTTTATGAATAATGTACATATTGTTGCGCAAAACTATTTCATAGGCCCGAAATGAGGCGTTTAACAGAAATAGTTCCGTGGACGTTTCATGCGGTTAAGCGGTATTTTTTCATGGCGGCAGTCAATTGTGGACTTCAAAAATTTAACAATTCATCCAGACATGGCCTACAAATCCCGCACCTCCGTGCCTCCGCTCGTAACAATTGCAACTTGTCGATTCCACAAAGACTCTTGTGGTTAAGATTTGGTCTGGCATCAAGACAAAGAATACAATCTCTAGCTTAATAAGCGAGAAACATAAAATCATTGAGACCAAGTTCGTCCCGTAAAATATACTCAATTAGTGTCTGAAAGCATGCGATGATAGAATTTGTTCTCTATTATGTTGATTAAAGGTGAAAATAGATGGCATTTTTGTGGTTTATTTTGATGGCTGTTTGCGAATTGTTATCTGTCATCCTGAGTACTGGGTATCCTAATAATGAATGCGAATGTTCTTAGTAGAAGGTAACAATGGTTCTGTTTTTATGCTCATCAATGACTAAGACAGATACGACCGGCATTAATCTTATTTGAGGATACACAGCGTTATTGAGACATACCTTGAGTAGTTTTGTTATTACACGTTCATGCTTAGAATTATTTCGCGCGCTTTGGTTGGGCCGTGCTTAATACAGTTTCTTTGCCCTGAATGAGGCGACAAACATGGCTGTTACGCGAGTTCCGCTGTAATATATGGAAGAGGAAAACAATCAAGCACCGAATGGCATCACTCTGGCGCAGTCGTTTTATTGGCATGCCCTTGGCCCGTTAATCTAACAGCTTTACAATAGCAGCATGGCGTTGGCAATAATGTTGCAAAAATGATTCCCAGACGCCATAACTTTTCGCGTTAGTGAATACAGTATTTACTTGACTCTCGGAATTCGTCATTTTCTCTCTGGTTTCTCTTCCGGTCAGATATGGAATCGTTGCTGGAAACATTGATTGTCTTCAAAACTGATGTTATTTGTCGTTTCTTTAAGTCATCCAAATCATTGATATGTGTACACATAAAAAAATATGTGTGCGATTCGTCTTCATATCACCCGATCATGCTAAGTGTGTGGTGTATCCGTGCACACATACAAAACGCAAGTCAACTACAATCTCTCTGTGCAAAAATTATTTCTGCCCCTAATAAATCGAAAACGATTCCCACATTCTCAATTAATTACTATCTGTCAGCCCGCACATGTCCAAACACTAATACATCTCCATTATTGGGACTTGTAAAAATCATCGAAGTCATAAAGTTGTTAACCAGACGAGCTGTGTACGATTAACAGAGTTCAACAAACGCTCAAGGTCGAAGCAAATGATTTCGTTAATATGATCAGTACTGAATATAGGATGTACTAAATCTGTCAGATTGCTACACATGCTTGGGAGCATTATTTATTGGTTGAGGATTTCCGTTAATGAGCTTAACAAACATGCCGATCAGCGCCATGATTATTCTTAATCTGCACCTGAATGTATATTTGACCTAGCGACTTCCATACGTATTCTAATTTGCATGTACAAACGCTCTATAGCAATATATCAGCATGGAACGGGTCGATTTAATGTTTAACAATGCTATTGTAACATGGTTATTAAATGGGTATATATGAATAAAATGTTTTCTTTTATTAACAATTAGTCACACGCTTGTGTTAGCTATTGTTCGGAACTTAAGTAAATATACTTGAGTGTAAGTCGTAAATTAAAAACAAATTATAGAAGAGTACAGTACTGTACCATAGAGTACCGTACAGTATATTGCGATGCAGTACCAATCTGTATCCTTCGGTATAGTGCGGCACAGTACCGTAATTGAAGGACAGTAATAAAGAGAACAGTGCAGAGCCACAGTACAGAACAGCGTAGTTCTATAAGGTCCGGTACTGCCATAGAGTGCAGTGCAGTACCGTACTATATAAACAGTTCAGTACAGTTAAGAACAAACACAGCCCAGCACCGAACGCTACTGAGAGAACAACTCCGAACATAACATCGCGATATATTATGACATGGCGCATAATAGAACAGACTGTATCACAAAGCACAGAATGGTACAGTATTCTACTGTGCCGTACTGAACTGCATAGTACTGCAAAATACTCTACTGTTCTGTACTATACTATACTTCTCAGTAAACTCTAGCATAGTACAATTGTATAGACCTATATGGTACATTACATTAAAGCGTGGCACAGTTCAGAACAATAGAGTACACTGGAGAGAACCACACCAAACATCTCAGTACAGTAATGTGTAGAGCAGTACAGAATAAGAGTTTAGTACTGTACTAGTCTGTAGTCTACTTTACAATGTGGTACTTTTACAGAACTGCATCGTACAGTATTAGAGATCACATTGCAGAACAGTTAAGTACTGTAGAATACAGTACAGTGTAGTACAGTTATGTACACTGAGGTACTGTAGAGACCAGTGAAGAACAGGGGACCATTCTTTCGACTAAGGTTAATAACTGTAATTACCAAAACATGTGATCAACCAGTCAGTTTGTCTGACGTGAACAAACACCAACGAAAACGGATTTGCATTTGAATTGCAACTAAATAAAATTTGGCTCCGGGATGTCCAGCAAATCATAACGCAATTGGACTTAATCACAACGTAATAGACACGACACAGTTGAAGCAAAGGCACGTTTGTGCAAGTCAATGGTAATATATACAATCTTTGGTCTAGTGGTATCATTTTTTAACCATGAGAGTGATATGTTAAGATGACTTTTTATTGACAAACAGTAATATCATATTTTAAACAGCAAAGTTTCAATTTCCCATCGGAATCACGTCTAAGAACAAGCCTTTATTTGTTTTTTTTTCAATAAGTAAGAGGCCGAAGTTAATACAGATCATATTCCAAGAAGTTGCTGACATAACACGGCTTTATGTATGACTTTAAACAGCCAGTTTGCCTCCCAACTAAAGGTGACATCAAAAGTTTCAATTCCCTCAGTTTGTCCTTATTTATTCACGGGTCAAATGACAATTTTGTTTTGTTTTTCCAGGGACCATCATCATCATCAGAGTGGTTCATACGTGCCATTATATGTTTGCAAACAGAGGGATGGCGGATGGAATGGCGGACGGGCGCCGCAGCAAAGGCAGATGATAAGCTCGGCTGAAGAGCAATGCTAAAAATTGACACAATAATCCTAACGCATTTTATAGACAACTGGCTGATGATGGATTGACCTAGTTTATGTAACAGCAATGTCGTTCTATCTAATTCAGTTCAACCTATTGTCATTAGGAATTCCTTGGAATCACTCAGTCTAAGAGCTATGAGGCCTTAACTCGCCACAGTTCAAGCCCGATTGTGACGATTTGGATGGGATTTCATAACGGTCAGCATTACGATGAGACACTGGCACATATATGATACAAAGGTACATTAATTGCCACGTCAGAGCTCAACATTGTAAGAATGATTTGCCTAAGTACAATACCAATGGTATGCTCTTTGGAGAACTGTGGACGGAGCTATGTTTTAAAGTGTTGGAAAGTGTTGCGTAAACCTGGCAGGGTCCTTAATTACTGGGTGGAGGAGATCGATTAGGTGGCGTACTGGATTATTTGTGGTGGGATAAGACGGGGTCGGACATTCTCTCTAGCTAGCAGCTAGGGAATAAAGGATTGGAGAATGAGCGACATATCCCGTTATTTCTGTGAAGAATTTATTCCTCAACAATAAGTGGATGCATCTGGATTAGAAGCTGATTGAGAATTATTTGACGAAAGGTGTAAATTTTGACCTTGAAAATACCGAATAAATACTTTCGAAAACCAATGCAAGATTGTTTACAGAGGTCGTCTATCTTGGCGCACATTTGGCTGCTTTTAGCCCAGCTCGACTGCAAGACTGATCTTTGAGTTTGTAAAATTCACCCTGAGGAGGAGCGTGGGTGGAGAGGACATCGAGGTCAGCGGTTGGATCTGAAGTCAGGTTCAGGGTCGGGGGTCCGGGGGTTAAGGGGGACAATGAAAAAGACATGACGGTATTCGGTGCGGATACTGCTTGCAGCAGGTCTTGTACAATGCTGGTAAGGACCGAGACAGATGACTGTAACTGATCGACCTTGTCGGCCAATTGAGATGGATTGCTGGCGTCAACCAGCGTGTGCACCCTGAGAATAGGTTATCTGAGATGGTTTGCTTGTGCCAATCTTGTATGAAAGTTACGTTGTGTGGACTGGCCTTTCTGGCGTAGAACAGAGAGTACCCTTGACACCTTTACCTGACAGAATGTAGCTGTTCGGATCCATTGCGTGAAAGTAAAGGAAGAGGAGCCAATGAGAGGCCTCGAGTTTTAATCCGCTACGCGGCGCCACGGAGCAATGCGGTCCCTCGCTTAATACACACAGTTTACAATAGAAGTTGCGCAACATCGTTATTTATTTTTGAAACCTTTCGAGTTAAATCGTTGTTAACATGGGAGCAAATCATCACTGATGGATATGTACGGCCGTCTGACCTTACAGCAATTGAAAATAGAGCTGAAGAAGCGAAATGCGAAGCTTAGCAGGCGAAAAATTGAACTTATTCAAAGGTGAGTTTCTTTGGCAAGGATCCATGTAATAGCTCTGTCCTTTTTCTTAATAATTGCTTTGATACTATTCCCCGCCCCCCCCCCCCCACCATTTCGATCAGATAATATGACGCTGTTGTTTTTAAATATCCAGAACACTGGGTGAGCGTTTCCTACTCCGACCCCCACCCTTCTAGTCTACTTGGTTAAATACAAGGAGAGGCCTGGGTATGGGGATTATTAGAAAAATATTGATACGAAGTAACATCTCCAGAATTACTTTCTGTTGTTTTCGATTTTATGAATAATGTACATATTGTTGCGCAAAACTATTTCATAGGCCCGAAATGAGGCGTTTAACAGAAATAGTTCCGTGGACGTTTCATGCGGTTAAGCGGTATTTTTTCATGGCGGCAGTCAATTGTGGACTTCAAAAATTTAACAATTCATCCAGACATGGCCTACAAATCCCGCACCTCCGTGCCTCCGCTCGTAACAATTGCAACTTGTCGATTCCACAAAGACTCTTGTGGTTAAGATTTGGTCTGGCATCAAGACAAAGAATACAATCTCTAGCTTAATAAGCGAGAAACATAAAATCATTGAGACCAAGTTCGTCCCGTAAAATATACTCAATTAGTGTCTGAAAGCATGCGATGATAGAATTTGTTCTCTATTATGTTGATTAAAGGTGAAAATAGATGGCATTTTTGTGGTTTATTTTGATGGCTGTTTGCGAATTGTTATCTGTCATCCTGAGTACTGGGTATCCTAATAATGAATGCGAATGTTCTTAGTAGAAGGTAACAATGGTTCTGTTTTATGCTCACCAATGACTAAGACAGATACGACCGGCATTAATCTTATTTGAGGATACACAGCGTTATTGAGACATACCTTGAGTAGTTTTGTTATTACACGTTCATGCTTAGAATTATTTCGCGCGCTTTGGTTGGGCCGTGCTTAATACAGTTTCTTTGCCCTGAATGAGGCGACACACATGGCTGTTACGCGAGTTCCGCTGTAATATATGGAAGAGGAAAACAATCAAGCACCGAATGGCATCACTTTGGCGCAGTCGTTTTATTAGCATGCCCTTGGCCCATTAATCTAACAGCTTTACAATAGCAGCATGGCGTTGGCAATAATGTTGCAAAAATGATTCCCAGACGCATAACTTTTCGCGTTAGTGAATACAGTATTTACTTGGCTCTCGGAATTCGTCATTTTCTCTCTGGTTTCTCTTCCGGTCAGATATGGAATCGTTGCTGGAAACATTGATTGTCTTCAAAACTGATGTTATTTGTCGTTTCTTTAAGTCATCCAAATCATTGATATGTGTACACATAAAAAAATATGTGTGCGATTCGTCTCCATATCACCCGATCATGCTAAGTGTGTGGTGTATCCGTGCACGCATACAAAACGCAAGTCAACTACAATCTCTCTGTGCAAAAATTATTTCTGCCCCTAATAAATCGAAAACGATTCCCACATTCTCAATTAATTATTATCTGTCAGCCCGCACATGTCCAAACACTTATACATCTCCATTATTGGGACTTGTAAAAATCATCGAAGTCATAAAGTTGTTAACCAGACGAGCTGTGTACGATTAATAGAGGTCAACAAACGCTCAAGGTCGAAGCAAATGTTTTCGTTAATATCAGCAGTACTGAATATAGGATGTACTAAATCTGTCAGATCGCTACACATGCTTGGGAGCATTATTTATTGGTTGAGGATTTCCGTTAATGAGATTAACAAACATGCCGGTCAGCGCCATGATTATTCTTAATCTGCACCTGAATGTATATTTGACCTAGCGACTTCTATACGTATTCTAATTTGCATGTACAAACGCTCTATAGCAATATATCAGCAGGGAACGGGTCGATTTAATGTTTAACAATGCTATTATAACATGGTTATTAAATGGGTATATATGAATAAAATGTTTTCTTTTATTAACAATTAGTCACACGCTTGTGTTAGCAATTGTTCGGAACTTAAGTAAATATACTCGAGTGTAAGTCGTAAATCAAAAAACAAATTATAGAAGAGTACAGTACTGTACCATAGAGTACCATACAGTATATTGCGATGCAGTACCACTCTGTATCCTTCGGTACAGTGCGGCACAGTACCGTAATTGAAGAACAGTAATAAAGAGAACAGTGCAGAGCCACAGTACAGAACAGCGCAGTTCTGTGAGGTCCGGTACTGCCATAGAGTGCAGTGCAGTACCGTACAACACAAACAGTTCAGTACAGTTAAGAACAAACACAGCCCAGCACCGAACGCTACTGAGAGAACAATTCCGAACATAACATCGCGATATATTATGACATGGCGCATAATAGAACAGACTGTATCACAAAGCACAGAATGGTATAGTATTCTACTGTGCCATACTGAACTGCATAGTACTGCAAAATACTGTACTGTTCTGTACTATACTATACTTCTCAGTAAACTCTAGCATAGTACAATTGTAGAGACCTATATGGTACATTACATTAAAGCGTGGCACAGTTTAGAACAATAGAGTACCCTGGAGAGAACCACACCAAACATCTCAGTACAGTAATGTGTAGAGCAGTACAGAATAAGAGTTTAGTACTGTACTAGTCTGTAGTCTACTTTACAATGTGGTACTTTTACAGAACTACATCGTACAGTATAAGAGATAACATTGCCGAACAGTTAAGTACTGTAGAATACAGTACAGTGTAGTACAGTTATGTACACTGGGGTACTGTAGAGACCAGTGAAGAACAGGGGTCCATTCTTTCGCCTAAGGTTAATTACTGTAATTACCAAAACATGTGATCAACCAGTCAGTTTGTCTGACGTGAACAAACACCAACGAAAACGGATTTGCATTTGAATTGCAACTAAATAAAATTTGGCTCCGGGATGTCCAGCAAATCATAACGCAATTGGACTTAATCATAACGTAATAGACACGACACAGTTGAAGCAAAGGCACGTTTGTGCAAGTCAATGGTAATATATACAATCTTTGGTCTATTGGTATCATTTTTTAACCATGAGAGTGATATGTTAAGATGACTTTTTATTGTCAAACAGTAATGTCATATTTTAAACAGCAAAGTTTCAATTTCCCATCGGAATCACGTCTAAGAACAAGCCTTTATTTGTTTTTATTCAATAAGTAAGAGGCCAAAGTTAATACAGATCAGATTCCAAGAAGTTGCTAACATAACACGGCTTTATGTATGACTTAAGACAGACAGTTTGCCTCCCAACTAAAGGTGACATCAAAAGTTTCAATTCCCTCAGTTTGTCCTTATTTATTCACGGGTCAAATGACAATTTTGTTTTGTTTTTCCAGGGACCATCATCATCATCAGAGTGGTTCATACGTGCCATTATATGTTTGCAAACAGAGGGATGGCGGATGGAATGGCGGACGGGCGCCTCAGCAAAGGCAGATGATAAGCTCGGCTGAAGAGCAATGCTAAAAATTGACGCAATAATCCTAACGCATTTTATAGACAACTGGCTGATGATGGATTGACCTAGTTTATGTAACAGCAATGTCGTTCTATCTAATTCAGTTCAACCTATTGTCATTAGGAATTCCTTGGAATCACTCAGTCTAAGAGCTATGAGGCCTTAACTCGCCACAGTTCAAGCCCGATTGTGACGATTTGGATGGGATTTCATAACGGTCAGCATTACGATGAGACACTGGCACATGTATGATACAAAGGTACATTAATTGCCACGTCAGTGCTCAACATTGTAAGAATGATTTGCCTAAGTACAATACCAATGGTATGCTCTTTGGAGAACTGTGGACGGAGCTATGATTTAAAGTGTTGCGTAAACCTGGCAGGGTCCTTAATTACTGGGTGGAGGAGATCGATTAGGTGGCGTACTGGATTATTTGTGGTGGCATGTGACGGGGTCGGACATTCTCTCTAGCTAGCAGCTAGGGAATAAAGGATTGAAGAATGAGCGACATATCCCGTTATTTCTGTGAAGAATTTATTCCTCAACAATAAGTGGATGCATCTGGATTAGAAGCTGATTGAGAATTATTTGACGAAAGGTGTAAATTTTGACCTTGAAAATACCGAATAAATACTTTCGAAAACCAATGCAAGATTGTTTGCAGAGGTCGTCTATCTTGGCGCACATTTGGCTGCTTTTAGCCCAGCTCGACTGCAAGACTGATCTTTGAGTTTGTAAAATTCACCCTGAGGAGGAGCGTGGGTGGAGACACCGATGTCAGCGGTTGGATCTGAAGTTCAGGGTCGGGGGTCCGGGGATTAAGGGGGACAATGAAAAAGACATGACGGTATTCGGTGCGGATACTGCTTGCAGCAGGTCTTGTACAATGCTGGTAAGGACCGAGACGGATGACTGTAACTGATCGACCTTGTCGGCCAATTGAGATGGATTGCTGGCGTCAACCAGCGTGTGCACCCTGAGAAGAGGTTATCTGAGATGGTTTGCTTGTGCCAATCTTGTATGAAAGTTACGTTGTGTGGACTGGCCTGTCTGGCGTAGAACAGAGAGCACCCTTGACACCTTTACCTGACAGAATGTAGCTGTTCGGATCCATTGCGTGAAAGTAAAGGAAGAGGAGCCCAATGAGAGGCCTCGAGTTTTAATCCGCTACGCGGCGCCAAGGAGCAATGCGGTCCCTCGCTAATACACACAGTTTACAATAGAAATTGCGCAACATCGTTATTTATTTTTGAAACCTTTCGAGTTAAAACGCTGTTAACATGGGAGCAAATCATCACTGATGGATAAGTACGGCCGTCTGACCTTACAGCAATTGAAAATAGAGCTGAAGAAGCGAAATGCGAAGCTTAGCGGGCGAAAAATTGAACTTAATGAAAGGTGAGTTTCTTTGGCAAGGATCCATGTAATAACCCTGTCCTTTTTCTTAATAATTGCTTTGATACTATTCCCCGCCCCCCCCCACCCCCATTTCGATCAGATAATATGACGCTGTTGTTTTTAAATATCCAGAACACTGGGTTAGCGTTTCCTACTCCGACCCCCACCCTTCTAGTCTACTTGGTTAAATACAAGGAGAGGCCTGGGTATGGGGATTATTAGAAAACTGCTTGTTATCCCCACTTGTATAACCCAGTCAAAACGGTTGTGGTTTATTGAAGGTGTTGCCATCTTTACCTCAGGCTTTAAGCTTATGACCGCAATAAGAACTTCAATGGAGTAGAAGATGAGGGACAGGAATACCTCATCAAAACCCCTGAAGGAGCAAAGTAATATACTGATTAATTGTTTGCAGCCTTACTTGCTTATGCCAATTCATTTTTGTTAGTGATTAATTATCAATTATGAATGATTAGCTGTCAGAATTTTATCACATTTGTTGGAGAAAAAAGTGAGTCAAGTCGATTATGCTTGTGTATTCTAAGTTTATTGTGTTTGTGTATTATCAGGTATAGGGATATCAACGCGGACACCCTGATCCCCTGCTTTGATATGATACACCCCGCTCCCTCAACAAAGAGCTTACCAAAGACGCAAAGGGATTATACGCTGAAGGATTCATTCGGGCCATTGCGCGAAAAAATATTGATACGAAGTAACATCACCAGAATTACTTTCTGTTGTTTTCGATTTTATGAATAATGTACATATTGTTGCGCAAAACTATTTCATAGGCCCGAAATGAGGCGTTTAACAGAAATAGTTCCGCGGACGTTTCATGGCGGTTAAGTGGTATTGCTTCATGGCGGCAGTCAATTGTGGACTTCGAAAATTTAACAATTCATCCAGACATGGCCTACAAATCCCGCACCTCTGTGCCTCCGCTCGTAACAATTGCAACTTGTCGAGTCCACAAAGGCGCATTAATTTGCTTCTCACGACATTTTTCACCTGTAAGCTTGTGGTTAAGATTTAGTCTGGCATCAAGACAAAGAATACAATCGAATTTCCCTGATGATTGGCGAACGGTTTTCCTCGCGAATTCATGTGGACCATTCGTGTTAGTTTACGTTTGCCGCGCTCTGCTTGATAACTTTGTAACGGTCGGAGGTCAAGGCCGGGTTTTATCGCTTGAGCTCCGTCACATATTGCAGAGACGTTTGGTAGCGTATCGTCAAACGGCCTTGTCGTGGAGAGTGTGTTAGTATATAGATCCATTGTGTGTAAGTAATGGAAAAGGTGCCCTGTTGTCTTTATAGCTAAAAAACAAACGGCGAGGGGTTCAATGACCTGTCGATCACTTTCTGGCTTCCCTTGGAAAAATCTGTTCTGTTGATCGCACGGCGATAATGACTGCCTGGTTCCTTATTTTTTGTCCAATGAAAAACGAAATCTAGAGAAGTATCGTTGCCAGGCAACATCACGTTCGCAGTTGCCCGGAAACTGTGAGAATCGATTAACCAAGCTGATTCTTGCATCGCGATTATGATGCGCATGCGTCATCCTCTGGGCAACATTCCGGTGTCGTCTGCAAGAGGTTGACAAATAAGTCTATGGTGATATTTGATGTTTGAGAATTACCATGCTCGGATGTTCCGAAAGTCCTCTTACTGAATAATTGAGACAAAATGACATAAATAATACATTATAAACCCACAATTTTGAAAAATGTATCTCTGAGAGCGATATGGTAAACCTCGGACAATCCATGGAGCTGATTTGGGTACGTCTCCTGTATCTGTACATTCCCACGCGAGCATAATTGTTTTGTTCCTTGATCTCGCAAAGGCCTTCCATAGACAGTAGCTCTGGGTTCTGCAGAACCTCTGTTAATAATCACCAACTACCTGTGCTGTAAACATCGCAAATCATCGCCACAGATATTGGCGAAACAACTACAACTATTTCTACGTATCATATGTACTTGCTGTCGTACATGCTGTCGTACATGCAACCATAGCACGCGCACATTGTTTAAAGACTACCATGAAGGGTTTATCTTTCGGCTCCCCGGCCGATCCGCCAACAAGCAGCTTACACAAATCAGCCCCGAAGCGACCAGTCAACTCGTGAGCCAAACAAGGCTTCCGCGCCTTAAGGTAGCTAAGGGTAACCCGATAGGCCACGAACGCGCTGCAATAGAGTCTTAACGAGGAACAACGAGAGCCTCTGGGAATCAGTTTGGGTTGTGAATAGGCAACAATAGCTTGTCTCATTGGAAACAGTGTTGGATTTAGGACATAGTGAGGGCGATATAGGAGGATATTTGTGATTTTGACGCAAAGAGGAGTCTCTCATATCAGCACGATGTCTGACCGGGAGGTGGGTTCATTTTGTTTGGATAACGATGTGCGTTAAGACAGTTAGTGATTGATGCCGACTGTTGATCGAGTCAACAGTAGGTGATGTAATTGGTGGCCTCATGTTAATTCAATACATAATTTGCTCATTGATAAACACGGTCTTCATAGCTTGTATTTGTCCTACAATGATGGATCAACTGTACGAAATACTACATGCATTCACGCGATAAACTGTGTCCATGCTCGTTCACTCAATCTCTCTCACTATTACAGAACTGACCACTCTAACAGTAGATGACAAAATGGTTTCTTGTTCTAAAACACGAACTGTCAATCGTAATCCTACAACTGCAGATGCCCTTCGGACCCTACACGGACAACACCTGACTCCTGTGAAATCAAACATTGTACTTTACTGGTAGCAAATAGTAAACTTTTCTATAAATCGACCATAGTTCGTCTTAAGACGGATGTCAATACTTGGAAGCAAGTGTATATATGGTGCTGTAATGACGTTGGGCTTTCTTGGAAGATTGATTTATATTTTCGCCACTCACTTTGGCTAGATACCTTCGCCGCTAGATATCTGTTCAACATAAGAGCATCTGTTACAAGTCGCCCCGTACTACTGTACTGAGTTTTAACGACAGCGTACAACCATCTCCGAAGCAACATACCAACGAGTATAAGTAAATTGATAATAACGATTCGTAAAGTGTACACCACTCAATCACCACCTCCCCCCCCCCCCGTCCCGATCACCAACCCCCTCACACCCTCTGACAGTCGTCGTCTGGACGACAATTGGTTAATCTAGCTACGCCAAAGTACCACGAGTACTCCCTTATCTTAGCAACCCCCAATCGTCGCGCGGTAAGCTACTTAGATGAGATAACACGCAGAGACTTGCACTCTAGGTCCCCATACGAATATTTTCTACAGTTCTGTCACGCAAATTCCTGACTAGATTAGCTCCATGAAAATCATAACACTCAAAATAACTTACACCATATTGTATTGAATCGAACCGTACATCGCTCTACGATGCAGGGCTGGAAAAGTTCCATATTACCCTGCATTCTATGTGCTTAAAAACAAGTCAAATCATGTCTGTGTATGTCTGTGTTTATATTTTCTTCGATAACGGTACTCGTTAAGTGTACTGGACAAGAGAAGCACCACTTCCGTGATCCCCACTTGAACTGCGTCGGCCCGATATCTATTCACTTGAGGCGTCTGTAAAGATCTTATGTGTTATCGACCCAAATGTCAACCCTTAAGTTGAAGCCACTCCGGGTGGCAGCGTTGCCAACCCTTGACAGTTCTATCAACAACACTTCATTCATTTTCTCAAAATAGCTTCGACCACCTCTGATCTTGTAGTGCCCCCAACCTAGACAAATCTCCCTCATAACCTGTTTTGTACTACCCCCTCTATCGGACAATACTCCCCTACTCGATTCAACTGTGTATTCGTCCCCTGTTATATTTGGTTGTGGCCCGGATCAATGCTGGCTGAATCAAGAGGGTAGCTGTTTGTGTCAACGACCCTGTGGATGGCATGCCCCATCTCATGTGTTGAACAATATCAATCATATAATCGACCCAGTGATCTCAATGATCGGCCAAATTACTTTCCATAACCTTACACATGTTAAATTACGATATAAAAGCACCCAAAATATTTCTCATTCATGTCGTGGGTTAAATGGACGGATGATATATATATGATATATATATATATATATATATATATATATATATATATATATATATATATATAGATATAGAGATATATATAGATATATATATATATATATAGATATATATATATATATATATATATATATATATATATATATATATATATATATATATATATATATATATATCTCGGAATATATATAGATATATCTATATCTCTCTCTCATCCCTATATCTCTATCTATCTATGTATCTCTCTAGATATATAAACTGTATACGTAAATGTATATCTATATATATATATTTATATATGCATCTCTATATATGTATACATGTATATATATATAAACTTATATACGTATATATATATATATATAACGTATATATATACATAGGTACATGTAAATATACCTTATATATATATATATATAAACGTATATATATACATATGTATACATATATATATATATATATATATATATATATTGTATATATATATATATATATACATATATATATATATATATATATATATATATATATATATTGTATATATATACATATATATGTGTATATAAATGTGTGTGTCCTTGTGTGTGCTTGTGTGTGTGTGCGTGTGTGTGCATGTGTGTATGCGTGTGAGCGTGCGTGCGTGTATACTTTCGTGTACGACTGAGTCCATCACTCTCGGTTGCTACGTCTCTAGTATTTCACTCGGTGCATGCCGGAATATTGCCCCGTGGTCCATGTCTTAGCACCTTGTTACAGTAGTGTGTCAAATTAAGTCGACCACACTGTGCGTCAAGTCGACCACACTGCGCTAAGTCGCCCAGTCGGTAAGTAGACCGCGTTCGTACAGAGATCCAATGCGACATCCCCGATCCTTGTCTTTCACGTTAATAACTTTCTTTATCCCTTACCAACGGCCACCTGTTGATCCATAAATGTAAAGTAGCTCTATCCCTGGATCACTTGGCGAAAATACCACCAGCACCGATCAATAAACGTCAGTGAGAGAACATATTGAAGGTCTCTCTACATCTCTAGGCCCAACCATCTATAATAACGCGAAGTTTACCCAAGTGTTTGAGAAGCAAACACGAGGGAAAGAAACTAGTGAGGATGTGAGTTCACAAGGACGGTCCAAACAGAGATCTAAAAGGCTAATCAATGGTTAAACAAGGTCGCTTATTAAACATGCGGTCGTATATTATGTTATGCTCATGGAGGTAAAACGGGATTAATAGATGAGGGATCTGTACATAAAGATAAATAGGGTAATTGCTTTGTAATATGGGATATTCAAATGGATGGGAAGATAGGGAAAGATGGTGTGAGTGGCCAAGATTGATGATGATGATGATGATGATGATGATGATGATGATGATGATGATGATGATGATGATGATGATGATGATGATGATGATGATGATGACTGACCACGATTTTACACCATCTGTATCTAACAAAACATTATTAAACACGAATGGGAAATCATAACTGGACGTCTTATTGTTGTGTCTCAGACGCAGGAGCCTTCAGAAGGCGAAAAGTCCAACCAACAGAGCCACAACGACAGTCAAAAAGAGGAAGGCAAGTACAGTGGTAATGGTGGGCACACATATGTGTGGCAAAGCTGCCATCGTTTTACCGTCAGCGAACAAAACCACCCGTTACCATGGCATTTGTTCCTTTATTTCTTTCTTGTTGTCTGCTCTTCAACAGGTGGGGAAACAAACCGTGATGGAAGGAAGCAACAAAAGGAATATTTCAAGGAAGAACTAAAGAGATTGAAAGACAGCTTGAATAAAGAATCCTCCAAAATTAAACGACCCCCTCAGTTAATACATCATATATTCATTTCCAATCACATATTGTATATATTGGGTCACTATGCTTATGTAGTTCTATAAACAAAATACCTTGTATTGATCAGTTATGTTATTTTCAGTAATATATGTTGATTGTTGCAGCAAGAAGCATACACCGGACACATTTAACACTCTACAACCTTACTATAACACCCACACAGCAGCCTACCTCATCGAACTGGTAAGAAGCATCCCTTCTGTTGTATTTGTCGCTGGCTAATGTGTAGTGCTTCTTGCGCTGCAATGTATAGCTGTATATATTAATTTAGCGCACCGCTCAGCGTAATGCATAGTAATATAGTTTTATTTAATGTTTTTTACTGTCATATACTTTCATTTAGCTTAATGATGTGCACAGCATACCGCCTTTTGTAAATACACAATGATTGTATAGCGCACACTACATATGCATGTGAAGCCAAAAAACTGTTGAATGATTTATTCTCAACAACCTGGTGGAGTTGTATATAATAAGTACTGGAACAAGATACCAATATGAATTATTACAACATGACCTGTGTTTTTGTGGCCACCTTCCTCTCCTTTTACCTGGTACTCAGTTAAATATCAAATTATTACATACAACTCATTTCTAATCACGGTCATTGGTTTCTGATCGGTTTATGACCCTAGATCCATCAAGTCCCGCCATTTGGTCCATTGTCTGTTTACTTGTCTTTTGTTGTCCAAATTACCTGCTTCCAAACCCAGTCTTTTCCCTATTGCCAATTGTGGCTCTCGAGTTTTGGTACTATGGTCTTTGTATCCCGACGAGCTCGACATTTGAACAACAGATTTTGGTTGTTGTGACAAAAGAAATAATTTTATTCACGAGGAAATTATTGAATGTTCGCACGCTGCAAAACAGAGAATCAGATTGAGCAAATCGGCTCCGATGAATTATCGCTGGAATCAGGTTTGGGTGTGTAGCTTAAGATTTGTAAGTGTGTGTTGCAGCAATGTCGGGAGGTTGATCTCCATCTGTCATCCTTTTATGCCGTTTACATGCCATTTTTTTGTGCCACTTTAATGCCGTTTTATGCCACTTTCATGCTGTTTTATGCCGTTTTTAACAGCTTAAAGATTCAGTATTGTTACTTGGGTCGAATGTGGGTCGATTAATAGATTGGGCTACTATTTGTGCAGTGATTCTTTGCTTCGTCATTTTGCATCGAGTATTTGTATGCTATGTCCTTGTCTTAACTGTCTAATACTCTGTCGTTTTCGTTGGAGATATTGCCATAATACAAAATGTGCAATATGCAAATCTTTGTTTACTGAATGAAACGACTCTTTCAGATGGGCATGTTCTGTATAGGGGTGTTAGTGAAATAGTATGAGCTATAATGGTAGGCCTCGAGCTATCATCATTCGATCCATACCACTAATAATAGCATGATCCACGTGGGTTATTATTCGTCAAACCAATCAATCTGATTGAATAACACGTATATTGGAAAATGGACTATGTATTAACAATAACTTATACTTCCTGGGGGTGGAGTTTTTCATTCTGATTAATGCTCAAGCATTATAAACTTACAACAGGAGCAGAAGATAAAGGAGCCGGATGGCAAAAACGAGATCTGTTCGCCTAATAATGAGGTATATATATAGCCAATACCATGGGCGCTCAAATTACTATGTCTGGTTCCGAGCATAGAACGTCTGAATCTGTATATAACGTAATGGTGTTATTCATGAATCCAAGCGACCAATGCTCGCAAACATGACTGCGTGCTCTTGAGTGCGTATGTTCGTCAGCAGTCTCCAGACGTGGAAGGGTTTTGAATTATTTACAACCTTCTTGCTTGTAATCTTATTAATACCATATCTTTCGAAACAGTATAATAAGTCTGGCTGGATAATAAATCTGCTGTGTATCATATTGTAGTAATCTAACTTCGTGTGTCTGCATTACATCTTCTTTCGCCTTCTCTGTTGTTGTCATGATCTTTTCTGTCTCTTCTTTTTGTCTTTCTGTAACATATTCCACAATCATTCCCCGTCTTGCAAACCTCATCATTAAATATACACTGTTAAGTAGATTTTTACATTATGTTCGCTCTTCTAGTTATGGTTGCATAGCAATTAATACGCTATGCAGTCGTGCTGTTTTGTGACTGAGATGATGTGCGCAACCTACGTAGCTAGCAAAGATAGTTATATTATGCGCTTTTAGGCTTCGGCTTGTGTATAAAAATATTTGCAAACCCCTTGTGAAATGAAATGACATTTGTAGCTTAACAAATTCTGTATAAACAACACTCTTTATGCTTGCTTTGTGGGCCACGACATTCCTCTATTGCAAAGATTGCATTGACAAGAAATGAGACATCAAGTTTTCATGACATTTGACATGGGGTTTGCAGTAATGGTTGGCTTACCGTAATATGTAAATAATCACGCAGCAATACGCCCCTACAGAAAGAGTTCCAACGCAGTGGTGATGACACTCCCGAGTCTGAAAACAGATCGCATACCAGCAAGGTATGCTTCACACCCACTAGGGGCAAATCCTCAACCGGCTTCAAATATCTCACCTATGTTGATTGACATTGAGTGACATCATGTTACGTGTCATTTATTTCGATAAGAAAGGCTGGCATACCACAGCCAAATTTGATATATAATTCGTCTATTCTTATCAGCTATATTTATTTTGAATGTTTATTCTTGTGTAGTGCGAGGACGTAAAAATGTATTAAACCGTCATTAATTATTTCTTAATTAAACAGGTGATTCTAAAATGTACATCTTTAAACAAAATTACCATGCAGCGCGTTATCTGCCTAATTTCTGGTGTTTTTTTATATATAGAATATAAACGTAAAACATCAGTTAATAAGCAATTAACACCTGGTATATATGTGGTATGATTAGCCAGATGAGGTACGACACAGCTACCTGAGTCGACAGACGGCGCTGGGGTTGACTGATCCTTGGGTAGACCACACCATGGATCACACCATCCTGCCCAAAATAGACAGTCGTCCCGTCGCGAAACAAGAAGGAAACAAGTGAGCACTCGTCCCAAATCTAGATAGTATAAAGTGGTTATTTTGTTTTGCAATTATCATCAAAAAGATGCAAACAGTACTTGAATGTATCATTCCTACACTTAGGCGATCGAGGATTTTACACCAGTTAATTATGTCCCCTTTATAATACTTATAAATCATTCCAAACTTGTCCCTTTGTTTATTATTTTTTTATAACTACACTTTTCGCAATCTCAATGTTGAGACTGCAGAATTGCTGTGCTGTATTGCACTTTCGATGTGAAGGCTGTTGAATCCGTTTTCTATATTACACATCCAATGGCTCAGGGAAAAAATTTGCCTTTCACAATGGTGGATATTGCCCGTTACAATTTCCGTTTCTACGCATGACAAATTACTTAACAAGAGCAATTTCCAGTCCTGAATAATCACATTCAGTATTAAGCCATAAGCTGCCCAATGACCGTGAGAGTAGAGGCCTAAAACTTGGCAGTTCTCCCTCTAGAGCCCCAGTAATATCAATACAGACCTCATGGGATGTTTGAGCATTCTTACTACAAAAGTGAGACTATTATTGACGGCTTTTACCACGTCTAAAAGAGAAACTTCTGATCCAATGAGGGTGAAACTATTACGTCATATCCCATTTATAAAGTCAATTGCACTGAGCAAAAGCAGCTGTATTGATTCAAATTCTTCTGGATTCTTTACCGCTTTAACAGGAAGAAGAAGGGCGGGAACAAAGAACGACCTCCCAAATCAGGCAGTACTCGTCTGCCTAAGTTCCCGGCAGTCGAAGTGCCGGCTGGAGAACTGACAACGCGTACACTCTACTACAGTGATGTACCGGCGCTCAGGTATGTGTGGGGCCGTTACTTTCTATTGCATTACGCACTAATAATCAATAATCACAAAAGCTCTTTTAAATATCACTCAATCAATTACCACAGATGCTCTTTAATGTATCACGCACTAGTTATCAATTGCCACAAAGGCTCTTTAATGCAGCACTTAAGAGTTTTCAATTACCACAGACACTTTAATGCATCACTCACTAGTTATCAATAACCACAAAAGCTCTTTAATGCATCACTCGCCAGTTAATAATAACCACAAAAGCTTTTTTAATGCATCACTCAATAGTTTATCAATTGCCAATGACGCTATTTAATGTATAACTCACCAATTATCAATAACCACAGACGCTCTTTTATGTATAATTCACCAATTATCAATAACCACAGACGCTCTTTTATGTATAACTCACTAATCATCAATTATCACAGACGCTCTCTTATGTGTAACTCACTAATTATCAATTATCACAGACGCTCTTTTATGTATAACTCACCAATTTTCAATAACCACAGACGCTCTTTTATGTATAACTCACCAATTATCAATTACCACAGACGCTCTTTTATGTATAACTCACTAATTATCAATTATCACAGACGCTCTATTACGTTTAACTCACCAATTATTAATAACCACAGACGCTCTATTACGTTTAACTCACCAATTATCAATAACCACAGACGCTCTTTTATGTATAATTCACCAATTATCAATAACCACAGATGCTGTTTTATGTATAACTCAACAATTATCAATAACCACAGACGCTGTTTTATGTATAACTCACTAACTATCAATTATCACAGACGCTCTTTTATGTATAACTCACCAATTATCAATAACCACAGACGCTCTTTTATTTATAACTCACTAATTATCAATTATCACAAACGCTCTTTTATATATAACTCACTAATGATCAATTGTCGCAGACGCTTTTTTATGTATGAATCACTAATTATCAATTATCACAGACGCTCTTTTATGTATAAATCACTAATTATCAATTATAACAGACGCTCTTTTATGTATAACTCATCAATTATCAATAACCACAGACGCTCTTTTATGTATAAATCACTAATTATCACTAACCACAGACGCTCTTCAATGCATCACTCCCAGTTATAGATGACCACATGCACTCACTAGTGATCACTTACCACAGACGCTTTTTAATGTATCACTCACTGGTTATCAATTATTACGGATGTTCTTTAATGCATCTCACACTAGTTATCAATAACCACAGACGCTCTATTATGTATAACTCACCAATTATCACTAACCACAGGCGCTCTTTAATGCATCACTCGCCAGTTATGGATGACCACATGCACTTCCTAGTGATCAATTATCACAGTCGCTCTTTTATGTATAAATCACTAATTATCAATTACCACAGACGCTTTTCAATATATCACTCACTGGTTATCAATAACCACAGACGCTCTCTTATGTATAACTCACCAATTATCAATAACCACAGGCGCTCTTTTATGTATAACTCACTAATTATCAATTATCACAGACGCTCTATTACGTTTAACTCACCAATTATTAATAACCACAGACGCTCTATTACGTTTAACTCACCAATTATCAATAACCACAGACGCTCTTTTATGTATAATTCACCAATTATCAATAACCACAGATGCTGTTTTATGTATAACTCAACAATTATCAATAACCACAGACGCTGTTTTATGTATAACTCACTAACTATCAATTATCACAGACGCTCTTTTATGTATAACTCACCAATTATCAATAACCACAGACGCTCTTTAATGTATAACTCACTAATTATCAATTATCACAAACGCTCTTTTATATATAACTCACTAATGATCAATTGTCGCAGACGCTTTTTTATGTATGAATCACTAATTATCAATTATCACAGACGCTCTTTTATGTATAAATCACTAATTATCAATTATAACAGACGCTCTTTTATGAATAACTCATCAATTATCAATAACCACAGACGCTCTTTTATGTATAAATCACTAATTATCACTAACCACAGACGCTCTTCAATGCATTACTCCCAGTTATAGATGACCACATGCACTCACTAGTGATCACTTACCACAGACGCTTTTTAATGTATCACTCACTGGTTATCAATTATTACGGATGTTCTTTAATGCATCTCACACTAGTTATCAATAACCACAGACGCTCTATTATGTATAACTCACCAATTATCACTAACCACAGGCGCTCTTTAATGCATCACTCGCCAGTTATGGATGACCACATGCACTTCCTAGTGATCAATTACCACAGACGCTTTTTAATGTATCACTCACTGGTTATCAATTATTACGGATGTTCTTTAATGCATCTCACACTAGTGATCAATAACCACAGACGCTGTTTTATGTATAACTCACCAATTATCAATAACCACAGACGCTCTTTAATGCATCACTCGCCAGTTATGGATGACCACATGCACTTCCTAGTGATCAATTATCACAGTCGCTCTTTTATGTATAAATCACTAATTATCAATTACCACAGACGCTTTTCAATATATCACTCACTGGTTATCAATAACCACAGACGCTCTCTTATGTATAACTCACCAATTATCAATAACCACAGGCGCTCTTTTATGTATAACTCACTAATTATCAATTATCACAGACGCTCTATTATGTATAACTCAACAATTATCAATAACCACAGACGCTCTTTAATGCAGCACTCCCAGTTATGGATGACCACATGCACTTCCTAGTGATCAATTACCACAGACGCTTTTTAATGTATCACTCACTGGTTATCAATTATTACGGATGTTCTTTAATGCATCTCACACTAGTGATCAATAACCACAGACGCTGTTTTATGTATAACTCACCAATTATCAATAACCACAGACGCTCTTTTATGTATAACTCACTAATTATCAATTATCACAGACGCTCTTTTATGTATAACTCACCAATTAGTGATCAATTACCACAGACGCTTTTTTAATGTATCACTCACTGGTTATCAATTATTACGGATGTTCTTTAATGCATCTCACACTAGTTATCAATTACCACAAACGCTTTTTAATATATCACTTACTGGTTATCAATTATTACGGATGTTCTTTAATGCATCTCACACTAGTTATCTATTACCACAAACGCTTTTTAATATATCACTCACTGGTTTTCAATAACCACAGACGCTCTTTTATGTATAATTCACCAATTATCAATAACCACAGGCGCTCTTTTATGTATAACTCACTAATTACCAATTATCACAGACGCTCTTTTATGTATAACTCACCAATTTTCAATAACCACAGACGCTCTTTTATGTATAACTCACCAATTATCAATTACCACAGACGCTCTTTTATGTATAACTCACTAATTATCAATTATCACAGACGCTCTATTACGTTTAACTCACCAATTATCAATAACCACAGACGCTCTTTTATGTATAATTCACCAATTATCAATAACCACAGACGCTGTATTATGTATAACTCAACAATTATCAATAACCACAGACGCTGTTTTATGTATAACTCACTAACTATCAATTATCACAGACGCTCTATTATGTATAACTCACCAATTATCAATTACCACAGACGCTTTTTAATATATCACTCACTGGTGATCAATAACCACAGACGCTCTTTTATGTATAACTCACCAATTATCAATAACCACAGGCGCTCTTTTATGTGTAACTCACCAATTATCAATAACCACAGACGCTCTTTTATGTATAACGCACTAATTATCAAATACCACAGACGCTCTTTAATGCATCACTCCCAGTTATGGATGACCATATGCACTCCCTAGTGATCAATTACCACAGACGCTTTTTAATGTATCACTCTCTGGTTATCAATTATTACGGATGTTCTTTAATGCATCTCACACTAGTTATCAATTATCACAAACGCTTTTTAATATATCACTCACTGGTTATCAATTATTACGGATGTTCTTTAATGCATCTCACACTAGTTATCAATTACCACAAACGCTTTTTAATATATCACTCTCTGGTTATCAATTATTACGGATGTTCTTTAATGCATCTCACACTAATTATCAATTATCACAGACGCTTTTTAATATATCACTCTCTGGTTATCAATTATTACGGATGTTCTTTAATGCATCTCACACTAATTATTAATTATCACAAACGCTCCATTATGTATAACTCACCAATTATCACTACCCATAGACGCTCTTTAATGCATCACTCGCCAGTTATGGATGACCACATTCACTCCCTAGTTATCAATTACCACAGACGCTTTTTAATGTATCACTCACTAGTTATCAATTGCCACACACGCTATTTAATGTATCACTCATTGGTCGTCAATAACCACAAACGCTCTTAAATGTATCACTCACAATTTATCAATATTTGTATAATGCACATATGTAGGGAAGAGCTAAAGAAAAAGTACACGGACAATTCTGATGCCAAAGTTCAGTCTGAATACACAAGGACGAAGAAGGATTTCTATCGCATGGAGCTAGATAAAATGGGAGATTATCACCCATCCAACCGTAAACATATGCGCGCTTGTTACTTCGCATACCTACAAAATAACAAGGGTTCGAAGAAGGCTATTTACGAGTGTGTGAAGACAGTAGAGAAGGAGGAGGAGGAGGAGGAGCAAGCAGAAGGTGAGCAGGAAGAGACTGGCTCAATGAGATCTCAACAACAACAGCAGCAAGCGGTGGAAGCCAGCGCATAATCGATCTTCAGAGCCTAAATTTCTCTTTTTGATTGACCCGCTGTCAGCCGATCAGCTAGCCGTAAATTAAATGACGCGACTTACAGCCACTTTCACAACACATGTTACACGTAACTTGTGGTAGTGTAGCTACTATATAACAAATCTTCAGTATTATAAATCCAGTGCTCTGTGATAAGCAACAAAGCTCATTTAGTAATGGCGCGCATATCAACCTTTAGTGTATTTATGTTCTACTTAATTATTTGACCTTGACTTTTGAGACGTTGCTCTCATTGTGATAAATCAAACCTGTATAAGATGCCATTGTGTGTGTTTTAAACTGTCTGTATGTGACACGCTTTTTGGCAAAGGTATGACATTACGCTATGTACATCGTTATAACAAACATATAGATATAAGGCCCACCTGTTTGAGTTATTTCTTGTAACAAAAAAGACAAAGATACCGTAGTGAGAGATTAGATAAATAAAGTACGTATTTCCAGAAATTACCGAATAATTATTGGTTGTATGCGGTGCTCTCGATCTCTAAGCTGGTTTGTTACTCCTCACTTACATCGTACCAGATAACAATTAACGTGGACTGAGCTTTATATATATTTTTAAAACACCAGAAAACCCGATTTGAAGTGTCTGACATTGCAAACATACTTTAAAAAATCTATGCGTCATACAAAACAGAAGTTTAAAAATGCTGGGCTCGAAACTCACTCGTAGATTGACTGCTAAGGGAAAATAATTCCCAGTGACAATTGCGGGCAATTATAGCAATTCATTCATTGATATGTGTACAACACAATAGAACAAAAGCATTGGGTGTCACGTGGTTAATGTTTTCACCAGGTTTTCTTCGAGTGAATTTCTATCGCAGCGATCACTGCTTTTGAACCTAGCGGTAGTTGCAATATTTAAGTTTCTCTCTTATTGGGAATTAAAGACCAGTGATAATCGCATGAAATTATAATAGTTTCTTCCTTGATATACGTACTATACATGAAAATGAAGAAATGTGTGCGTGTGTTGGTTGGGATGGTGTTACCTAGCTAGCTTTTGCTCTGTAGAGGTCAATTTTAAGGAGATACGATCGAATTATATTAAGCTACTGAACTGAGTGAGCGCTAATTACAACCTTTGAGTTTCTCTGCAATTGAGAAATAATATCCGGTGTTAATCGTCTTACAGAAACAATTGTATATGCATTCCACTTAATTGGTGAAATGGACAAATAAGTTCACAGTCTGGTGTACGGAGTGGTCGCTTGCATGCTATGTGCGTAACATATTGTGGCCTTTAATCTCGTCAAACACGCACTTTAACCTACGTGCAAATACACCTGTCAAAACAACTTGCAAGGAAATCAATGTGAAGCCGACCAAATGTTGTCCAGTGCTACGGTACATGGGTAAACATTTACAATACATTTCCTTTTTGATTATAATTTTAGTGTATTAATCTTTGAAACTCTTGCTTTCATCAATGATAATTTATTTGAACCACGGATCTTTAATCCTAAGCTTATCATCAAAGAGAGCTAGAAGTGCATTTTTGGGCTGAAGTCAGACTATTGCAGCTCTTGTTTAGACATTTGCATGCTCATCTAGTAAGTCGCCAGTAAACAGGAAATGACACAAAAGCTGAAACACTACTGTCGCTAGGCAGCGTCAGCATGGCCGCGTCGATTCGTGTCTCACCGTGGGGGTTCCTAGTGTCAATTATCCTAATTATAAGCTCTTAAGAAATGACGCCAGATTTTTACGTTATGATACATGTAAAAATGTAAGCTAATTACGTTATGATTATAAAATTGGTTGACCAATACTGTCGCAGATTCCTGTATTGACGCCACTCCATTCATTTTATACTTCCATACAAACCCAAATTACAGCTAACATACAAATACATTTTCGGCAGTAGATCTGCAATACCTGGCATTGTGGATAGCTTCGACGCATCAAGCACAGTCTTACCCCCACACATTCGTAGACCCTTTCAATGCACCCTTCTAGATCACCACTCTACAATATTGCAGCTGCTTTATGAGGTAAATTTTCATTCCAAATATTGATTGACTGAGGTACTTCCTTTATGGTGGGTACCGCAAAAAAAGAGGTTTGACCATGGTTCAATGGTAATTTGTGATTTTGCTTATGGGCTTCTAGATGGATACATGCCCACATACCCACATATATACATACATACATACATACATACATATATACATACATACATACATACATACATACATACATACATACATGCATGCATGCGTGCGTGCGTGCGTGCGTACGTACGTACGTACGTACGTACATACATACATACATACATATATACATACATATATACATACATACATGTATATACATATATATATATATATATATATATATATATATATATATATATATATATATATATGCATATATAAATATATATACATATATATTTATACAGATAAATATATATATATATACATACATATATATGTATTTATATATATATATATATATATATATATATATATATATATATATATATATATATATATATACTCACACATATGCATGCATGCACGCATAAATACATGCATGCAAGCATACATGCATTCATGCATGCACACATAAATACATGCATGCAAGCATACATGCATTCATGTATGCACACATACACGCATGCATGCATACATACATACATACATACATACATACATACATACATACATACATACATACATACATACATACATACATACATACAAACATACATTCATACATACATACACATATATATATGCATGCATACTCACATACATGCATGCATGCACGCACATATAAATACATGCATACAAGCATACATGCATTCATGTTTGCACACATTCACGCATGCATACATACATACATACATACATACATACATACATACATACATACATACATACATACATACATACATACATACATACATACATACATACATACATACATACATACATACATACATACATACATACATACATACATACATACATACATACATACATACATACATGCATGCATACATACATACATACATACATACATACATACATACATACATACATACATACATACATACATACATACATACATACATACATACATACATACATACATACATACATACATATATACATACATACATATATACAACGAACAAGGTAGGAGTTCGTTGGTCAAGATGTTCACTTGCATTGTTCATTCTAAATTAGCAATGACACACAAACAATGTTTCATTTCATTGCAATATTCTCTAATATGCGAGTCCAAATCTATTGATCGATATATTGCTAATATTTGTTACATGCCCTGGATCCGTCATAACGAACGTTCGTTACAAATATTACATTTAACATCCGTTTACCTTTTTCGGTTTTTGTGGACAACAGGTACATGTACATTATACAAGCACAGGCATATTTGCACTTCCGTTTTAAGAATAATGTTCAATGACACGTTATGCATTTATGATAATGCTTAATTCTAATACATAATACCTATTGACTATTTACGCTACAATAAAGATATCCTCGGGTGAAAATATTCATATAAGGTAACTAAAACACCTGTACACGTAATTACATTGATGCTACATATTAAGCCAGCGAATATGCTCAGGTAATTGGTTTCCTTCGCAGCTGAACTGTACATAGATGACATATTCGATCCTAACTCACTCCAAAGTTATGTTTTTGTTAATATAGCAATAAGCTTAATAACTATACAGAAACAATAGCAATAACATTCTATAACGACCTATTTTTGTAATTGCTATTTTGCAGTGTTTGTCATTGACTAGTAAGTTGTTATTTGACTAGTTAGTTGTTACTGCCATTGAGAACCTGGCTGCTGTCTCCTCCACTGCCTCCACTCGGTCGGCTACTGTTACTTCTCTTCGCCCCGTTCTCAGATCGATTCTTCTTCTCAAAGCTTAATGACCTCAACACCTATACACAACAAGAAAGACGAAATCATAACCAAACGTCATACTGCATCACGTTGCGCTCTGAACAGATAATGATGGGTGGGTTAATTAGGCATCGTGATTGGAGCAACGAGCAAATGTGGCGCTTTATCACCGAAGACTGGCAGCCGTTTCCTTAATTGGGGTCGCTGTAATCATTGTTTTTAAAGCCAATGCTTAAATGAAACATCATTTGTAAGTAATTATCATCTATGAAGCACAATTACTCAATTGGCCAACATACTTCATATGAGTGACTTTTAACCTTTGGATGTTTAGACCTGTGGTAGTCAACATGGAAGGGCAGTGTTTATTGAGTAGTGATCGCAGTACAATACGAATTCAAATAATAAATGCATATTGTCTCGGAGGTACGCACAGCTGTTTAGCCAAGTGTGTACTTGACCGAACAAATGCTTATCACATACACATACGCGCATACTCTGACTGTTTCCAGTTCATGGAAATCATGACAATTCCACTTTCATTAGCATGCTAAAAACACGGACAAAAGAAGATCAATGATAACAAAACAAACAAATATTCAATGAGAGAATCCAGGTCTACTCAGGACAGGCCCGTCACTCACCATAATATGGTTTACAGTTCTGGCGTGAACAGCCGCTATTAACAGCTGGAAACATGGATGTACAATTTACTAAAACAACTGAATACAGAAGCTAAGATCAAAAATGGCTCGTTCTATTATATCTGGGCTTCCTTTGCGTTTGAATGTATATTCGTGT